>PVJO010001225.1:0-158986 GCA_004026905.1 Hystrix cristata
AAGCTAGAGACCCAAAGAATCCGGCCGAGGGCCAGGGTCCCATGGCAATTTCTCCCCCACAAGAGTCCAGCCAGAGGCCTAGAGCCCACGGCAAAGTCTCACGCAAGTCTGTATGAAGGATCTACACCGGAAAGGCCCAAAGGCCAGTGGTGGAAGCTAGACAGTCTGCGCCGGCAGGGTGAAGGACCTGTGTCAGGAGGCTGAGGGACCCGCACTGGAGCCAGGAAGTGACGCTCAAGACAAAGGTGAAGACCAGAGCTCCCCACGCAGAGAACAGCAGCCATCCCTGGAGACAGGAAGTACCCCAGCTCCTCCTCTGATGAGAACAGCTGAGGTCTTATCAGGAAAACCAGCTGCAACAAAGCTTCTCCTAGAAAGTCAGCAGCATGCGCTCTTCCCCTCCGGTTCTCCTCTTACGCTGAGCAAGCAAGAATCTTCAGGTGGGTCTTCTGCACCCAGAACCACGCCGCCTCGGTTCAGCTGGGTGTTCCCACTCAAGTTGCCCATTACTTAATCCACAATAGAACATTCCTCCAAGACTGCACTTTTAAATCTGGAACATGAACCAACTACAGGACTTGTTAAGACACAATTCAGCATTTCTAATACAGAGATCTAAGATGGGGTCCAAAAGAGTGCATTTCTAATAGTTTCATAGATGATACTGACATTACATGGACTGTCTTTTCAATAGCATTGCTGTGAGAAAGATTCTTATACACAATTGCTATCTCAATTATAGTTCTGATATTAAAATAGAATTTTCTTAGTAAATTGCAGTTTTCTTAAAATCATAACAATTTTAATTCCTAACGTGCTTTCGATTTGCTTCTAAGGTTTCAGCTTCTATAATGCTTCACGACGGACATTATCAAACTTAAAATTAATTTTATAAGCTCTTTCATTTTATTAAAATTCGGGTGTTGTTAGAAAAGACAACGTAACTGCTAAGAGAGCAAAAATGTCTTATCTAAATTTAGCGTTCTCATACTCGCATGAAAGCAGAGCTAATTGTAACAACTTTTTGGAAGGCAGTACACTGGAACATACGCTGGAAGTGTCACACACGTGTACATAACACTTTATACTCTTAACTCCTCTTGGTTTATCCTGAGAATAAAACAAGTGATCAAAGATGAAAATCGTCTGTGTTCTGAAGTGGTGATAATTTTCGAAGTGAATGAATTTTTTCTATTAAATTTCTCAAAACTTCTTGAGTAGATTTTCTGCTCTCCTCAATAGTTTGGCCTTTACCAAAATGTCAGATGCTTGGAATCATGCAGTGCATAGACTTCCCGGATTCATTTCTTTCACTTACTGGGTATGTTAATTTAAAAATACTAATCCAATCGTACTGTGAAATAGGCTTTGGGGTAAATTATACCTCAATAAATATAATTAAATTTTTCTTGAAAGTATCAACAAAACATCAAAATCTCTTTACCTAGTATGGTATTAGCTACTTAGTATACACCAACTTGGAAATGAAAGTAAGGACAGTATTGCATAGGAAATTAAAGATGTCTGTTGTGGCCTACAGGTTCACTGTGAGTGTCATACACCCAGAATCCAGGAGGTAGCTGGAAGGCAATTCACTGGTTTTAGCACTGGGGAGTACCTAAGACTCTCTCCCAGAAAGGCGGGGGATGTAGAAACTCAGAAGCCTTTCAGGAAGGTATGACAGTCCAAAAACACAGGTTGTCAGCTTATATTTGAAGTATTGGCTAGAATCTAAGGATTCTAGGGCACTTTAAAGTTCCAAGACCTGTGTCTCCTGGTTATTTCATTGCTTTGCCTCTATAAAAGAAGGAAACTGGGGGCTGGGGATTTAGCTCAGTGATTAGAGTGCTTGCCTTGCAAGCACAAGGGCCTGAGTTCAATCCCTGGCACCACACACACACACACACACACACACACACACACACACACACACACAAATATATATATATATATATCTCAGAGACAAAAGAAGGAAACGGGTAAATAAAGGAGCAAGGAAGTAGCTTTCCTAACTAGTTTCCTGGAATCAACAACAAACCTGCTATTTCTGTATCATCATTCTGCCTTGTCACCTAGTTTGTCAACTTCCTTCGAGTACTTACTTATCTTTCTCTTCCCTGGAGCCCTGCTTTGCTCATAATTGCTACTCAGTAAGTATGTAACAGGATTGAAATAATTCCTTACTGTTGAGTTGGTATTTTGCAAACTTTCATTTCAGCCTCCCAGAAAGATAACAAGGTAGTAATTTGGGAGGGAATTAACTAGGTGACTTTGAAAGTATTTTCAATACTATTAGAAATTTTTAAAAATGATTATGGTAGTGTCTATTTCTTTCTTAACTTGTAAACCAGATTTTAATTTTAAAGTTAAAAAAAATGCTCCCCATCCCAGTACTGCAAATGAATGTGGTTACCAGAATTTTTTCTTAGTCATATATTTTCATTAGCCACAGAAATCTTACAACTGAAGCTTAGCCACCGGCTATGTTAAAGATACATGAGGCGGAATACAAAATAGCTGGAATTTCTAGTGTTACATGATATTGCAAAGGTGAAGCTAGCTACTATTTAATCTAAACACACATAGTCTGACTTGAAAGATGTACTGAGGTCAAACCTTTCAAATAATAAAAGAGTTGTGGCTTTTGTGGCATTTTCATTTTGTTGTTGTTTTGTTTCTTATAATTTAGAAGTGTACTGGACATGTCTTCAAGAGTGAGAATCTGCTACCATTTTTAATGGTTATTTCAGTTGAAAAAGAGACAGTAGACCCAAAAGCATGCGATTAAGGCTGGTATATCCCAAGCCACAACACAGAGACGTCTATAGGAAAACAAGAGTCAGTTGCTTCACTGATTTGACCTTCCAGCTGATTCCCATATAAATCCAAGTCCTCTTTATCATTTGTGTTTTTTTGTTGAAAACTTAATTAGCTTTATCAATTTTTTCTTTTCAATGCTGCATGCATTTGTAAACCCTCTTGACACTTGCTATGATAAAATGGTTTTCACCTTGTAAGAAGACTAAGAATGTGAATATTAATAAGAAAACAAATCCAAAAGAAGATGTCTAAAGTTTTACTTTCCATATCCTAAAGTTATTCACACAGTGCTTGGTTATCCATGACTTTCTCATCTAAATCAAACTTGTATCTTTTTCATATTTTTTTCTATGGTAAGTAAGCATTTATAAATTATGTATTAAATATGAGTAGAACCATACATTTAAAAGTTCAGTTCTTTTAAATGCTGTGTTGTGGTAAACTGAGAAAAAGATTGAAGGTAAATATCATGGACAAATATCTTTCATTTTGATGAAGGCCTTACATTTTGTACCCAGTTTATTAATGATACTCTTTTCGTGGGATAAAACCAAAAAAGTAACAATAGATCACATAGTTGCTATGATCATAAACTGTGACATAAATTTCTCCTAATTAGAAAAGGGTTGAAATAAAAATAAAACCAGAGTTCATATTTTTTCAGTGCATTAGAGTTGAAAGTGACAGTAAACACATAAACACATATATTTAAATACACACATGTATATTTATATATATCTCCTGATATTGTTTAAAAGTATTTTAATAATATAATTTATTACCCATGACAGCACTTCTTAGAAACAAATATTAGTTATTTTCTACATTTTACCAATGAGGAAAGTAGGAACTGGAGAGATTATATGACCCACCTAAAACTCAATTATTGATAAGAAGGTATTTGCTTTGAATTCTGCTTATTTGGCTGATATTTTACTACCAAAATCAAATACAAATTGAGGAGGAAAATATTCACAAAATTCTCAAATTAAAATTTACAAAATGACAACTTAATCATTGTGTCTGTCCAAGTTCAGTTGGAAACAATATATTCTAGTTAATTGATGGAAAAATATTTATTGATTAACTTACGGAATTACTGGAAAGGCCAGTATATCAAGATTGAATGCCACCTGCCACCATCCTAGTGATATTCAGCCATGTTAAGAGGTTGTATCATGAACGTTTTTTCTATTGCCTCTGCCTGTACATCTAAACTCGCGGGACCAGCAGCTACAGAAATACCACGCTTCCACCACTATGCTTGTTTTCTCAGTCACCCGCTCTCACTTTGCAGTTCTAAATACACTGATAAGCTTCTCGTAGGGTTGCTTATTAGCTATTTTCTCTTTTAATGCTGAGTAATATTTCATTGGGTATACCATGTTTAGTTTACCCTTCACTTACTGAAAGACATTTTAGTTATTTCTGAAGCTTAGCTATTATGAATAAATTTACAATAAACATCTGTGTGTAAATTTTGGGGAGTTGACAAAAACTTTCAATTTATTTGCATAAATAGGAAAATGATTGTTGAATCATATGGTGAGATTGTATTTAGTTAGAAACTTACCAAATGCTTTCCAAAGCATGGTACAAATTTCTATGTTTTTCAGCAATAGATGACATTTCCTTTCTATTTCTCTACATACCTACCAGCATTTGCTATTGTCAGTGTTTTTTGGATTTTGGCTAATGGCTCTGTAATGGTATCTCCTTGTTTTAATTTGGAATTCCTTAAAGACATGTCTTGGGCACTTTTTGCTTGCTTACTTGCTTCCTTTATATCTTTGTTGTTGTTAGGTATCTGTAGGTCTTTTGCCAATTTTTAATCAGACTGTTTTCTTATCATTTGAGTTTTAAGTGTCCCATGTATATACTGGATAGCAGACTTTTATCAGGTACATCTTTTGCAGATATTTTTTTTCCCAGTCTGTGATTTGTCTTCTCATTCCCTTGACAATGTCTTTTGCAGAGCAGAAATTTCTAATTTTAAGGACATTAAGCTATATCTATTATTTCTTTCATGAATCATGCCTTTGGCTTAATGTCAAAAAGTCATCACCATACTTGAGTTGACCTAATTTTTCTGTTATGCTCAAATAATTTTAGTTTTGTATTTTGCAGGTGAGGCAATGATTGATACTTTTTTGAGTTAATTTTTCTTATGAGTTTGAGATGTATTTTTGGTATGTGGATGTTTGGTCATTTTAGCACCAGTTGTTAAAGAGTATCATTGCTCCATTGTATTGCCTTTTTTCCTTTGTCAATGATCAGTGGACTGTATTTATGTGGGCCTATATCTAGCCTCTATTCTGTTTGAATGATTTATTCATTTATTCTCTCACCAATACTATCCTTGCTGATTACTGTAGCTTTAGAGTAAGTCTTGTGTCAGGCACTGTCAGTTCTCCAGCATTATTCTTCTCATCAATGCCCATGTTTCCCTGAAAATAAGACCTAGCTGGAAAATAATCAGCACTGAAACTTAGAAATCAAAAATTTCAGCCCCGGTCAGTCTGGAATCGGGCTGTCTTTGCCTTGTGTGCCTTACAGAGTAGCCACCAAGCAAGCAAATAGTGCTGGCAGGTAAGCCAAGGATAGGCTGATTGGGGCTGGCATTTTTTGATCTCTAGTTTTCAAAGCTGGTTATTTTTGAACTTGGTTTCATTTTCAGGGAAAGAGGGTATTCTGCTGATTATATCAGGTCTTTTACGCCCAAATAAACTTTAGAATTAATTTTCTGATATGTACAAAATAACTTGCTTGATTTTTATGGTTGGGACTGCACTGAATCTGTAAATTGATTTGAAGAAACATCTTGACCATGTTGTTTCTTCCTATGTGATCATGGAACATGTCTCCATTATTTAGTTGTTTGATTTCTTTTATCAGAGTAGTGTAGTTTTTCTTATATACATGTAGAATTTCTAGCTAAAAATTTAATTTGGGAGTCACTAATGTAAATTGTAATGTGATTTTAATTTCAAATTCTGTAAATTCATTGTTGATAAGTGGGAAAGCAATGAACTTTTATTTCAACCGTATACCCAGCAACCTTGATATAATCGCTAATTCTAGTTGGATTTCTTTGTCAATTCTTTTGGCTTTTCTATATATACAGTCATGTAATCCAAAAAAAAAAAAAAAGATAGTTTTATTTCTTCCAGCTTATTCTCATTACTTTTTTCTTGTCTTATTACATTAGCTGACCCTTCCAATATGACGATGGAGAACAATGGTGAGAGAGGATGTTTTTATTCTTCACTTAGAAGTAAAATTTCAAATATCTCACCATTAAGCATAATGTTAGTCACATGATTTTGGAAATTAAAAAAAATCAGTTTGATAAAATTCTCAGTCTATAATATATAGGGAGTTTTTAGTCATATGTGGGTACTGCATTGTGTAAAATACCTTTTTAGCATCCTTTGATATAATCATGTGATTTTTCTTCCTTAACCTATTGATGTGATGAAGTACATTAACTGATTTTTCGAATGTAGAACTAGTTTTGAATATTTGGGACAAATCCCATTTGTTATAAGTATGTAATTCTCTTTCAAATAATAATATGTTGTTTAATTTGAATTGCCAGCATTTTCTGAGGATATTTGCATCTCTGTTCAAGAGACATATTGGTCTCTCTATATTTTTTAATGTCTGGTTTTTGTATGAGCATGATGCTGGCCTTACAGAATTAGTGAGAGAGTATGATCTCCATTTTTATCTTCTGGAAGAGACTGTTAAGGATTGGTATAATATTTTTCCTTAAATGCTTGGTAGAATTCACCATTGTATCCATGTGGGGCCTGGGTGCTTATTATTTAGGGATACTACTAATTATGGTTCAATTTCTGTAGTAGATATAGTCTTATTCAAAGATGTCTGCTTTTCCTTATGTGAGTCTTAGAATCTCATGTCTTGCAGAGAATTGGTTCATTTAATCTACATTTCAAGTTTGTATGCATACTCTTTTATAGTATTCTTTTATTATCCTTTATGTCTACAAGGTCTATGGTGATGTCTCCTCCTTCATGTCTGATGTTAGTACTATGTTTTCTCTCTTTTTTTTCTTAGCTTGGCTAAATGGAGTTTTGTTAACTTTGTAGATATTTTCATAGCACCAGTGTTGATTTTGTTCAATTTCTCTATTTTCTACTTTTTATTTTATTGATTTTATTTCTTAGTTTTCTAGTAAATTTCTTCTGCTTTCTTTTCTCTTTTATTATCCTAAATTGAAAGCTTAGCCCTTGAATTTAGAAATTTCTTCTTTTCACATAGGTATATATTCAGTGGTATAAATATCTAAGTACTACTTTTTCTGTATCCCATAAATTTTGATAACTTTGGTTTCCATTTCCATTTTGTTTGAAGTTAAAAATTTGTTTGTTCTTTGACCCATGTGTTATTCAGATCTGTATTGTTTATTAGTCAATTCTTTTAGGGGTCTCCTGCTTTCTGTCATTGATTTCTAGTTTAATTCTATTGTGTTTTAAGCTCAGAAATGATATGATATCTGTTCTATTAAATTTGTTAAGGTGTGTTTTATGATGTAGAATGTGATGGATTTTAGTGAGTGTTCCATGTGATTTTGATAAAAAGTATCAATCCACTCTGGTTTGGTGAAATGATCTACAGACATCACTCATACTAAGTTTCTAAGTGGTGCTGTTCAACTTATATCCTTACTGGTTTCCTCTGTTTAGATTTATCCATTTCTAATGGAATGGCATTGAGGTCTCCATGTATAAAATGGATTCATCAATCTCTTTCCTGTTCTATTAATATATGCCTCATATATTTACATTATTTGTTAGACACATATGCTTTAAAATTGTCGTTTTGTTATATATTGTCATTTTTATGACTATTGGTTCCATTAAAATCATTTCACACCCCCTCTATCAGATCACTTTTCTTATTAGGCTGTTTTAAGAGTACATGGCATATTTCAAAATGATTCCTTTTCCCCTCTTCCTGCCAACAGCATGGGCGGATTTTTCTCCAGTATTTACTATGAGAACTTGGTAGAATACCTGCAAATAAAACTCAGCAAAAATGTGCTCTTTACCCAAACTGGGCTGCTTTGGAGTTTTGAATTTGGGCTTGTCCACAGTGAGTATCCAGAAGTTCACCAGTTACAGTTCAGTTCCACCTCCTCCAGGGGAGGTTCCTGTGCAGGTTTCTGCTGGCAGGTTTCTACATGTAAATGTTGAGAGCGTCTCTATTTACCTACTTTCCCTCCAGTTTTGGGGACAGAAATGTGGTCACTGACTTCACTTTTTTGGATGGATCTGAGAAGAAGTGTTGGTTTTTGTTTTCATTCTGTTTAGTTTTCTACTCATTGGGATGGAGCAGTAACAACCTTACATGCTACACTGGAGAAACCGTGGGCAGGTAGTAGTGTTCTAAAAGGCTAGTGTGTCTAGTTGTAAACAGAAAAGAGTTGAAAATTGACAGCATTTTAAAATAGTTTTCTGAGATTCTTTTCCAGTAATAGATTACAAACGAACAGAGCAAATATGTGATTAAAAAAATTACAAGGTTTTATTTTATGACTCAAAGGAATTAGTTTGTAGAAAACCCAAACTTCTCTGCATTAACTAGATTGATTGCAGTAACGGTGGTGATACATGAGTGGACAGTACATAATGATCTAATTACTTTAAAGTAATTGCAGGTAGATTGAAATAAATTTAATGTTAAAAATATAGGAAAGGACAACAAAATCAAAAACCTGTCTGAAAGAAGTTGTCGAGGCAAGTGTATCCTTTTTTGGTTGGTTGGTTTGTACAGAATTTCTTTCTCCAAACAAAACCATCATGAATCTGCATCAGGCCTGAATTAATAGGAAATGTATACTAAAAACTTGCGGCAGACACACACCTAAAATCCCAGTGCTCAGAAGGCTGATCCAGAGGCTTGACTGCAAGCTGGAGGCCAACCTGCCCTACGTAGGGAGCTCAGTGCTGGCCTGGACTACAGAGCGAAACCCTGTCTCAAAACAAAACTAAAGCACAAAAACAAACAACTTACAAGTACACCTGTTACGACAGGCAGTTGCCGAAGACATAATTCATTGTGACACTGAAAGCTAGAGACTGCTTTACAAGTCATTCTGTGTACTTTAACTGATAATATTACAAAAAAATAAAATCCTAGAATTTATATCCAATTGTTACAAAAAGTTTGTACTAGGTATATTTTTAAAGATACCTACTCTGCTCTTTCAACTTCTATGTAAAAGTATCAACACAAATGTAAATATAATTTATGATAATCTCTTCATTATTTAAAGAATATTCTTCTGCCTTCTTAGTATCACTTTCCAGTTCTTAATAACCTTTATTTTAAAATAGTTTCCAAAATACCTAGGTTAAATCGTTCCTATGATACTTAATGCAGTTTTTCAGAGTGCGCCTGTAGACACAGGACTGATACCTTTGGTGGCAAAGTGAAGAATTACTGACAACTAAAGAAAATTATAATTTTCTAAATTCACGTATTAATTTATTCAGGTGTTGTTGAGTCAGATTGTTTTAGGCTAAAATTCTTTCTCTTCTTTCTTGCTAATAATCAGCATGAACAAATATCTAATGTTTCAGAGCCTCAGTTCCCTCACCCATGAAATGGGAATAATTCCAAACAGCAAATTCTTGTACAGATGCAAAGCAACACACATGTGAACTGCTAAGATGGTGTCTGTCACATAGTGAACACTCCTAAAGGCAGTAGTTCATGTGGTTGTGTTTATTAATATTATTCAATTAATTCATTCATCTATTAAAAATTTGTCAGATGGGTGTGGCAGGGAACACCTATCATTCCTGTGCTCTAGGAGGCTGAGGCAGGAGGATCACAAGTTCTAGACCAGCTCAGGCATTTTAACTTAGTGAGACCCTGTTTCAAAATAAAAAATTAAAAAGAGACTGGGGATATAGCCCAGTGCAAAGACCCTGGATTCACTCTTCACTACAAAAATAAACCCCTAAACTATCAAATAATGATGATGTACTTTCCATACCATAGTTCCCCTGTAAAGTACTTATTATTAATTTGGACTGCTAAGTTAGGTTAAAGTAATACAGTTATATACTTCATCAAAAATTGTTCCTAGTCCTTTAACAATATATCTTCTCCCAATGTCCCCACACTGCTAAATTTAGGAATATGTCAGTTTATGTTCATAAAGTTCATTTCTCGTATGGTTTTGCTATGGGCAGCTAATTCAGAAATAGGGCTTACTCAATGTTTTCTTAACTTTTTTTTTTTTTTTTACACTAAGTGTATTATCAGTTTGTCTTGGTGGAGAAACTGCTTTGAACTCAGGCTGACTTGTTTCTCATTGTTAGCATTAACTAATTTTTAACTTATACACTTGGATCACACAGCCTCTGTGCGACTTGGTCTCCTTGGCTCTTCCAGACACTGCCAGTTTCTGAGAATGGCTGAGACTTGAGTAAGACAACGTTGCCTAGTTTAGCATCTTATGTTGAGTTAGCTCTCAATTAATGGCAGTAACTATTATTCAACGAAATAACTTAAAATAGCAGGCAAGTTTAATCTGAAAATGCCATTTCTCCTATATTTTAAAATTTCCATTAGAGTCTTATTTTGACACTTCTTGTGATTTCTTTTATCACTTTTGTTAAAGAAATTGCCTATTTGAAGAACAGCATACTACCTAATCTTAGAATTTTTTGTCAGAGGAAGAGCTTCTGAAAAACATTTAAGAAAAATTTTAAATGAAAATCAAGTGTTAAAAGTTTAATTAGAAAAACTCATTCCTTATACATGGGCTGATGCAGACTGTGGCAAGCTGCTTAATTGTTGAATCTAAGGCTATTTTTACATTGTCAACATTCTATTTAGTAATCTTGGGGGAAATAGTATCAAAAACAGACAAAGAAAAATGTTTCACTTTCCTGCAGCTGATTCCTGTGATTGCCTGACGTTTAGTTACATTTGGGCATCTGTCTCAGGAACTCCCATTGTCTGCAACCATATGCAAACTGAAGTGTGCACTGGGGTATAGACAGGAGGACAGAATTTACACTTGGATATGCCACCCGACAGCAGCAAGAGAAGCTGGACAAGATAGGATACTTCATACAGTTCATTAAATGAGCTGTTACTTTATTATTTTGTAAAGCTTCTGTAATGCACATTTATGATATAAAAAGTGCCTTGCATACTGCTTCGTCGGAAGGGGACCTCATTTAGATTAACCTGTGACTTCAACAGCAGGTGGTAGAATGAACCAACTGCTTCAATTACTGCTTTTGCGCATGACTTTCATGTGTTGCTAAGATTATCAGAGGAACCTGATTACATCCCCTTAGACACTATTGTTGGCACGATGATTAAGCTGTTATTTTTTTTTTTTAAACTGGGAACCTAAAAGCTTTTTGGCATGAAGCAAAAGCACTGTGTATAGAGATCAGTAAGATAGTGTGTATCATTGCCCTGTAGCTTATCTCCACATATACAGCTCCCTGGTGGATCCCTATGATAAACATTATTGGAACAATTAGCTGCTGCTGACACAGAATCCAGACACAATAGCCATGGCCAGCAGCACAGAGCCAAAAATTATGGAGCCAAAACCCATAAAAAGCAACACCAAGCTAGTCTCCCCATTCAACTGCTGTCATAAAACCCTCCCAGTGCTATGTTTGCATAGCTGGCTTCACCGATATGGCACTGTTAACACAAAAGAAGAAGCTGCAGCACTTGTCTTTGTTTAGCTGAAATTACAAGTCATTGAATTAGTATGTCATCTTTATTGTGCTGTCATGCAGCGGAGGTGAGGAAGGCTCCGTAATGGATGGGAGAGTTTGATGGCCTGAAAGACAGGCTCACAGATGGTAGTCGATATAAAACAGTTTTCCCCCTTTTAAAACAAGGAAGAAAGAAAAGGGGAGAAAAGCAGTAATACTGACTGCTTGGAATGGACGTTTACTGGTCGGTGGTGTAATACCAAATGATACTCATACCAGGGTCATATTTCAGAACTCCAGTGGCCTAGAGTATATGGCAAAGGCATAGAATGCAAACATTCCCCAGGAATGCATTCATGATTTAAATAAGTGTGATGCAGCATTTCAGCTCCCTGGAAAGCTGGCATTACTGTTTCTGTTCTGGGGAAATTCCTTATATTTCTAAACAATTGTGAATGATTAGGTAATATGAATGAGAAGGACTAACACTGTATAAAACTTCAAAGAATCTTGACCTTTCTTATAAGAATTTATAACTCTGCATTTATGTGATTAAATATATAACTATAAATGAGAAATAGCTTTGGGTGAATAAAATATATATTTTTAATTTAGTGATTTCTTGCCTCTCCTTTTTCTTTTTAGTTGTATTTACAACACATAAGTGGCCAACTATTAGAGGGCTACCTACTTAAAAATCAATGAAATGAGAATGTAAACTAATACAAACATTATGGAAATCCATATGGTGATTCCTCAAAAACCTAAAACTGAATTTCATTTTTTGAACCAAAATATTCCTGTTAATTATTAAAAAGTCCAAGCCGCTCTAAAAGGCACAGTTCAGAATCTTAATTCTGTAACAGAAAGCACTCTCTCTGCCCGTCTTTTATTTCGGGTGGAACTATAACTCGCAAACCTTGCAAGGCAAAACTTCAATTAAGGAGCAAACTAGTTAGACCTAAGAGTGTATAGAATTTTTAATTCATTAGGAATTATTGAAAGAAAAACAAGAGAAAAATTAGAGATAGGATTTCCTACGGTGAAATTGAAAAAAATGTATAGAAATATATGAAAACTTCTCATGGGAATAATACATGTGTGACTATATATTTTAAAAATACTTTTGTTCATATGTAAAAAATTGTAAGGAGTTATATGCAAGGATTACATGTGTCAGGAAAGAGCTCTGTTTATGAATGTGCACGTATTCTCTTCAAATGTGAAAACTACATCTCTAAAATAGGAGTTCAGTGTTTTCAAAAAAGAGCTATGTGAGGGAGAAATGAGGAATTAAATGCTTGGTTTGGGGCCCTAAATTTAGTGGTGTCTATTCAGCAACATGATTACATTTATTAACTACTATTTTATGCTTATTTTGTCTTTATTTGAGGATTGTGGTGCTGACTTTTGCAGTTTGCTATGGAAAACAGCTTTTTCAAAAGGAAATATCATAATGTTTGTGCGAGTTGAGTGGATGGTGAAAAGAACATAGATTAACAGATTCAGATTGGGATCTTGGCTCCGACACCTGTTAGTTGAAAGAGGCTGAACATGTTACATAAGCTCCTGACCTCTAGCTTCTTGATGTAAACATGAGCGAGGGTGAGCAGACCAGGAGTGAGATAAGAGCAGGAAGTGACCTGACCAGAGCTCGAGAATGATGTTTCATGGCTGGGAGATTACAGTTTGCGACTCACTTTGCCAGTGTCGAAAACATTGTCAGTGCCAGGGCTGAAGTCAAAAGACCCAGATACTGGAACAGGAGCCTTGCATGGAGGGTCGGGCACAGAAAAATACAAGTTCAAAACAGAAGCGACAGATGGACAGCTAGGTGTTACCTGTCAAATCCAAGCTCCCTAAAATCTGTCCAACCAGCAATAGTTCCAGTGCCTGGAGTTTGGGCCACGGGTTACAGGGTCTCAACTCTTGATGGTGAAGAATTTGCTACGCAAAAATTCAGGCATGTTATTAGACTTACCATGATTTACATTTTATTATCACTGAGTCAGATAAGGCATCAGGAGTAGTAAGTGTAGGAAAATGAAGGATGAAGTATGAAAATCTGAAAGACTGAATTTTTCCTTTTAACAAGGAGAAAACAGGTTAAGGTTGAAGAAAGGGAAGTCTAACACAACCAGGATTAATCCAATTAGGACTAACAATGAGAGGCTTAATTTTGCTGGTGTTATCTTTTTTCTTTACCCAAACAGGGCGGGGTCTGTCCTCCCAACCCATACACAACACTCAGCCAGAACCTCTCAAGCCAGCGACTTGTTACAGATGTGGCAAATGGAGCGGGCAACTTCCTAAGTGAAAGATTTCAAGAATTCCAGTTACTCTACCTGTTCCCCAAATATATCCATCTGTTCCATAATCCCTCAAATTTTTCTGTGAAGTTAGTAGAGACTTTTAATCATCAGGCATATATAAAACATAAAAAAGAAACAAATGGCCTGAGAGATAATTATTTCTGTCTCAATTTATAGTTTAGATAATATGCATGAAAGGTGTGGGAAACTACAGGAAGTCTACGTACATCATAATAGTTGTTACCAGCTTGTTTAATCTATGTATGAGAGTAAATGAGATTAGTAGTTACATGGTGAGTTAAGTTACATGTTGAGTTAAAACATAAAAGTATAAGTGACAGGGATCAAGTTTACCTGTGGATTGGTGTTGAGAGAAGATGGACATGCTTAATAATTTAGCAATTATTTTAACAAGCAATGCTACATAAGTAATTTCATAATTTCTTGATGTTATTTTTATTCACCAAATACATAAACAGTAGCCGAGTGTACCCTAATCCATTGTAAAATATAATTCAGGGTTTCTGGCTTGGCTTGTGTATGTGCCTTCATGAGTGCACCTTCCCTCCCTCCCTCCCTCCCTCCCTCTCTCTCTCTCTCTCTCTCTCTCTTTTTCTCTTTCTCATTCATTCATTCATTTTAGCATCTCTGTATTTTCTCCCTCTTAAACTATTGGATCCTCTAGTGTCATTCCTATGCAGACTTATACTTTCGAATCTATTCCAAATATCACCCTATTTTCAGCCTTATTCATCATTAGGAATTGAATTGTCCATGATCACATAAAACTCAGATTTTTCTCTAAATCAGAAGTCACTAACTTGTTTCTCAATCCCTTCTTATAAGCCCTGAGAGTTTAGTTGTCTTATAATTTAATATCCTGGAGGACCAAGCTACTGAAAATTAAACTTTTAATTGGAGAATTTACCATCACTGTCCCTTTACACTGTCTACTCAAGACATTCTGTTAATGCCTCACAGTCGGTATGTTCCAAACACATCCTCCCTCTCCCCAGACCAGCACCTCTTTCTGCTTGGAGTCTTCCCATCAGCAATCTTAGGGTTACACTTTATTACTTGTCTTTGATAATGTGCCACATCCAGAAGGTGGTAACCCTACAACATGAATAACTTCTTCCACTCTTTACGTATACCATTAATCTTCAGAATCGGGCCTTCAGTTTACACAGGTACCAAAAACACAAGAGTCCGCCCAATTTAAATTCTATTTACCCTTTAGATTCTTATCTGTCCCTCCCAAAATAGTCAGAAATTCCTTGTTTCTAACATATTCCAGGTACGAATTCTCCTCAACCTAGCACTTAGGAACTTCTGTATTTTGGCCTGGTGTTCTGTTTGTTTGTTTGTTTTTGTTTTGTTCTTTTTGCTTGTTTTTGATTTCCTACAATTTCTTGGAACAGAGGCTATTTTTTCACAAGCCTACTTACTGTCCAAGAAATTATACCCAACTATACAATTTCAGGTGCCATCTCTTCTGATTCTCCCAGTACGCTTTCATCTTTTCTTCTGTGAATCTTATCTTTACTTTTTCCGACTGTTCAATATTCCCAATTACAGATATTTGAAGAATGTCTTATCCCCTTTCTCCAGTTTGCCCCATCAAATTTTAAGCTCTTTTCAGACCAGATATGGTCTTGCATTTCAAAAATATATCACTGTCGTTCTCAATAGTATGTGATAATAATTATTATTAAAAGGAAGAAACTGCTAGAAGTTTGATATTTCCTTACCGTGTGTTTTGGTAGAAGATTCCCTGAAAGCAGCGTACAATTACAGAGAATAAAATTCCCAGGACCCGGGGAGTTGAATTAAACTGTGAAATGAGTAAATTTTTCAAGACTATGAAACCAATGAATTCTTTATTATCCTGGGTTTATTATTGAGACATGAATTCTGTGCACTGTTCTCAGGGTTCACATTCTGGGACCTGAAATTGTCTAAATGAGGGTAGTGTAAGGTGACAGTGTGATAAACTTCTGAATGAGCAAGTAAATTTTTAGTAGTTATATACTCTACTATAATTCTTGAACTATAAACTTAGGCTTAAATTTTATATTGAGAACAATTGAAGCAAATTGTTAATGACTTTGACATCAAGAAAATATGAGTTTTATGTGACTATTGTTTAATTGAAGGCAACAAACCCCAGGACTTGATCTCCGCATGGAAGTGAAATAGAAATACATCTTTGGTCATTAGGCTGCGATCCAGTCTCCCCAACTTGCTGAGGTGGAGGAGGTGTGAGGGTATTTACAGCACTTGGAAAGGCCGTATTCACCCCCAACTTCACACTCAGCTAATCTTGGAAATACTATTGGTTTATTTGGTATAAATAAGCAAGAATGCTGGAAGAAACTAAATATCTTCATAAAACAAAACATTATGATACCAGAAACCCTTAGGAATAGCACTAATGCTTTTAAATGAAGGTTTTATTTGTCTCTGAGCTGCAAAAAGGAGTCACTAATGAGATGTCATTTAAATTCTAACACCTGTTTAATGGCAGTTTTTCTCTATCCCCAAAGAGTAACTGTTTATGAATGTTTGTAGTTTTCCAAGTGTATCTACAAGAATTGTTTTTTCATAAACAATGTGATGCTTTTTTTTCTCATATGCCACAATAACGTTACAACATATGATGAAAATTGTTGGTTGTGGCATTTTTCTATTAGATAGGTTTCAAGATAGTGTTCATTTCAAACACTAAAACTCAAACTTTTATAATTCACATAGTAAATATTTATCAGAAACTTCATGTTTTACAGATGTACGAGCATACACATTAGTATAAGAAAAAATAAAATTTCTAGTCATATTCTTTGCTGTATAAGACTGAAATGACACTGGTGAAAGATATATTTCCCCTGTATTCCCTGTTATGAAAAGAAAATATGTTCATAAATGAATTAACATACACAGAGATTTCTAAGAATTGCAGAAAAGAAATGCTGGTCGACTTTTTCTCAGACGAGCAAATAACTGAAAAATATCAGAAATGAAACTTTACATCTTTTGGCTATGTTACAATTTTTTGTGTAAACAATTTCTTATTTGTAAAAATAGCCTGCAATAATTCCATTGCCGCTCCCATTTTGTCTCTATAATTTCTAATAGTGAGGAGTAACATACACTATATGGTCAACTATATGAAAATTTATTTTGCTATTGGAAATACGTTAGGATCTGTCCCTTTTGGTATTTATAATATTTTATACAGTTAACTTGCATGGCTAGCCTTCTTTAATAAAATACTTGCTCATCAATGAGATTACATATAAACATTTAAATGAAATGCCACTGTTTTAAGAAATTCAAATATAATTTCTTTTGAACAACAGACTTTCAGACATGAGTTATTAGCAAAGTGACGAAATGAGATCTCCAAGATGTTGGCTTCTAGGAAAGCTGCAGGGAACTTTTCTTTTAAGGCTGTGTATCTTCGACCCAATAAGAGCCATTGTTTTGTCCATCAGCATGCTAGATATGTGACAAAGCAATTTCTGTTTGTGTGAGGAAAGCGGAAACTCATCCGGATGCGAGGTGAGAGCAGGCCTGTGGATGAAATCTTCCATAGAATGCTATGGAATTTAAACAGTGCACCAGGCGTACTGAAAGAGAGAATGACTAAACCATAAAATGTTCAAAATGGGGACTTCTATAAAGCCTAAATATTCTGCACATTAAAAGAGGAAAGGAGAAAATTGTCACAGACATGATTGGATTTCCTATTATCCTGAAAATTATTCTAAATTTCTTCCTCATGATCATTATTCCTTAAATTTCTTAGCACTTAATCTTTTCCTTTCCTTCTCAAATTTTCTCAAAGATTTACCGTTCCCCCTCCATATGTTTCTCTCCACTTTAAGGTGTTCTTTTGAATGAACAGAAGTTTGGATGTTTACCAGTTTTTAAAATGCTCTTTTTTAAAAATCATCTTTCTCTCTTTATATACATGTACGTAAAAATACATTTAAATAAATAAACATAGAAGACATTGAGAAACCGAAGAGTATTTACTCCTGGCTTATACCATTTTTTATTTATAGGTGGAATCTCAATGTATAATAGGTATGTTCTAATTACCCACTGGATTTATTCACAATCAGTTGATATATACCTTGCGCTGAGCCCAGGGAAATAAGTATTATTTTTTCTTTGCTGTTCCTTCCTTGACTTATGAAAGCCAAATATCCATTCTGTATGGAGAGATGAATCAGCAATCCATATAATATCTATTCATCATACATATTTCACAAGGAGGATATTGTGGTGACTGCAAAGTTCTTACAAAAATAATATGGAAATCCGGAACTTGATGTGGAGTGTCAGAGAGCCTCTTACTATTATTTACCTTATCAGCTTTTGCTTTCTGAAATCAATGGAAGGGCATCAAGTTCAGCTAATCCATATTTCTGAGTATGAAATTGAATTTATAGTCTGTAGTATGTTGACTACCGCTCGCATTTAAGGCATAATTGATTTTTATTGAAAAGCCAGCAGGCACATCAAAAATTTCCACAAACCACAAGGATGTTAAATTTTACCCTGTTTAGATAATAGTGTGGCTTTATTTATCCTTTAAAATGAAGCTTTTATATTTATATCAGCAAATGCTATGGAAGTGTGACTGATACCTTGCAAAACCGTCAATCCATGGTTCTGTAAAACTGTACTGCACAGACATAAGAAACTTTATATTTCTAAGGTAAATGTCTATGGTTGGTTTGTTTTAAGGATAAATGGATAAATGGAATAATAAATTTAGCACTGTATCATGTCATGTGGCAAAATTTTTTCATTGAAATAACAGCTTGCACTGTTACTTTTCTCCCCTACATTCCTTCCATGTGTCATTTCTTCCTCTGCATTACAAATTACTTATTTCGTGCCTAGATTAATTTTTATGCATGTGAAATATAATTGGTAGTAAAAATTCTATTGTTTTAATTTTTTCAGTTAAGTGGTTAACTTTAAAATTCCATATAAAGTTAAGCAGTCAAGCTTAGTGTGGGGGATACTCTGTTTCACTCAAATCCCCTGTACATGTACTAAGCCCATTTATTTTTAACTAAAAGTTCTTGAGTGCACCTACCACAGACTGTGTAAACCCAAAATAAGTTGCACCGTGGCTTTGTAAAATCCAAGGTTTGTCATAGCCTTACCGAGAGCTAAACAAAAGGATGCAGGTATCGTTACTTGTGAAACTCGCCTTCTGTAATACTGTTGCGGTGGTTTTCACAGGGGGAGTTTCACACCCCACAGAGAGTTCTGGAAATTTCTAGGAATGTTATAGATTTTTACAAAAAATTGGATGCCGGGCTGGGGATTTAGCTCAGTGATTAGAGTGCTTGCCTTGCAAGCACAAGGGCCTGAGTTCGATCCCCAGTACCACAAAAAAAAAAAAAAAAAAAAATTGGATGCCATGAAACCAGGTCCACCACCAACTTAGGGGTGGAGCTGAGAGAGACTAGACATTTATGGTCTGCAGGCTGGTCTTGGGAATATAAATTATGCCATTCTCATAGGACTTTGGAGCATCTTACATTCATATAGTTGAAAAAACCCGTTTATTAACATCTACGTTTAGACCCTATTTTCATTTTACGTATAATTATAAGATTTTTGAATTGTGTACTATACACTAATCCTGATCAGGCCTGGTGGCACATGCCTGAAATTCCAGCACTTGGGAGGCGAGGCAGAAAAACTGTTGTGTTGTCAGCCAGCCGGGGCTACACAGTGAGTTCAAGGCCAGCATAGAACACAAGCAAGACCCTGATTCAACACCCAAAAAAAAGAAGCACTGAATTGTCCAGAGATCAAACTATCATATAAATTAAGAGGAAATTGAGAGTTTTACCAAAAGTTGGTCACTTATGGCAACCTTCTCTGTGATATTTGCTGCATCCATATAGTAATATTACCTCAGCTCATGTAAGTAGCTGATGGATTTGAATGTACAGTGACTCTGCATATGTGTCAGCCCTTGACTTCATGTCCTCATGCGTAGTAGTGCTTAAGGATTTACATTTCAAAATATGTGCTTTTATTAAGATGTATTTTCTTTTTATTTCGCTTGTTTCATAGTTGGGACATTGTATGATTTTTTTTAAATGATGTTCTTAAGTAGTTATATTAGCTATGAATTTCATTTCAGTATTATAAACGAGTTACAAAATATTTCTCGTAAAAAGGAAGCAGCAGGTCTATTCAGGTTGAAAGCAATTGCATTATGGCATCAAGGCATGAATGTATTAGTTACAAAATTTTAGATGGTAAATCTAGCGATTACTTAATAGAACAATTATTTCCAATAAGAAAAATAGTATCTCGGGGATTTTTAAATATGCAGTGATAAGCCCTCAGTGCCTACCTTCTTATGTGTATGGATGAAGAGTGTTCAAAACAATTTGTCATATGCACAGAAATACAAAAGATGAAACCTAAAGAGATTATACATTAGTCTCTTAAGAGTAAAACTGACGGAAAGAAGCAGTATACCTTTCACAGAGGCAGATATTTTCAAAGCAATGTGTGACAGGTACAGGGACAAATCCCGTTAATAAGTAAGAGGATTTGTGCTTGGCTCTGTCATATGCCACTTTGAAAACCTCCCCTCAAACTGTCTATAAATTTTCATGCCCGTCTCTTTCTCCTTGCTTTTTACACAGCATTTGATTTTTTTTTGTTCACTATTTTCCCCTGCTTTATCTCACTGCATCCTTTAATAATTTTTAAAAGGTTGGTATGTGTGTTATGATTGTGTAGCTACTTTATTATTAACACAATATTTGCTGTAATCTATTCATTTTCATACTGTTTACTGCTTTGTTAGCGGATATTTTTATACCTTTCCTGACTGCTAAATATGTTTTAAAAATCTGCCTAATGGCAATGAGGGAGGAAATAGCATTTATTATGTTGGTTAGTATTTTCTTGTATTATATAGTTACATACTTAAGGAAAGTATAAAAAAGTAATGCTATAACATGTGAGAAATAAAATATGTGAGAAGAAACAATTACGCATTAGTTTTAGCTGTAAATTTTTGAAAAATTGATTAAGCCTTTAACAAAATGAAACCCAAACAAATTTCATTCTTGGAGACTATTGGATTGCCTCTGCTTCTGGAACTTGGTTTTGGGGTCTCATCATATATGATCTTATTGATGGTTGGAGAGGAATAAAAGCTTTTGTAGAACATCTCTCACTCTATAAGTTTGTCTTTGTATTATGCATTGATCTTCCCAGCTTGCCCATTATTATCTGTCTTCTAGCAGTGTCTATTTGATAATTTGCCATTGAAATAAAGAATTCTATGGCAATTTTTCTTCCATGTAATACTTTAAATATAAATCCTGAGTCTTGCTAGTAAAATTAATTTCAAATACTAATATTCTGAAAAAAGGAGTTGTCTACAAAAGGCATTTTAAGGTTGGGAATTTCACATAGAAAAATCATTGCTTTATGCACTGTCTCTCTAAAGAACATTAATGATACCTAAAATGATAATTAATCCACCTTTAATTGGAAGTATTGTTTGCTGACTGGCAATACACATGTGATGTCATTTTTGCTGCGTATTTTTAAGGACAGAATTAGACTATCCTTCCAGAGTATCCAACAGATAGCTGAGTGAGAGGCAGAAAACAAAGCTGATATGCCAGATGGCTTATCAACATTAAATTCAACATCTGGATATTTTTTAAACATTCAGATGATGGGCTGAGTGTTTTACATTACATCTGCAGAGTTTTGGTACTTCTTTGATCAAAAGTGCTGCATGTATGTGTATGCACATGTGCATTTTGAAGAATAGAGAAAACATACTATTTACTCGGGTAAAACTACCCAGAAAATAGAGCAGCAAGCTTTGAATTTCTGAACATCTCTCCAAGTATCCAAATCTGAATTCAAGAATCAAATAACTCAAGTTCAAATTATAGAAAAGTTCTGAAAGTTAATAATGAACTACAAAAAATAGGAAAGCCACTTGTGACATTCAACTGAGTAATATCAGATATTTAGCTACACACTCTCTAGAAGCCAATTAAAGGTCATTTGGAAAAAAAAATAAAGGCCATTTGGTTGGAATCAATTTAGACTTCAGGCTCTTTATCTGTGTTGCTAAGAAAAAAATATGTAATATGTTTTCTCTGTTCAAATACTTTTTTCCTTAGAGATGAGTAGACAGAGCTAACAACTCAACATAAAATGAAACTTACTTCTTTAGAATCATTACCTGATAAAGCTAACCAAGCAAATGCATACTGAAGTTTTTGTCCATTTAATAAGTAGCAAAAATTTACATTTACGATGGCTTTGAACTTTTAGAGCTGTTCCATAATCATTGACATTAGCCCTACTTTGCGTCAAAAGCACCCCTGAAATACAGGTCTTCCTGTTCCTGACCTGATGTAATTCTCATTCACCATGCAGCGGGAAAGGCACATTCCTGGACTGACATGCACTGTACCAGGGAATTTCACAATCATGTTTCACTTAATTTTCACCATCACTTTTGGAATAGGGACTTGAAAAACATAATTTTTATGTATGATAAATTTGGTTTGAATACTGCCTCTGTCACATAGTAAATAGTTGTGTATCTTTAGTAAAGTCACTTGAATAATTTCTGAGCCTCCGTTTCCTTACAGATAAGATGGAAATAATATTTACCTTATATGCTTAGTTGTCTTAGTTACTTTTCTCCTTGCTGAGACAAAATATCCAACACCCACAAGTTAAGGGACGACAGGTTTCTTTACCTCACAGTTTGTAGAGGTTTCAGTCCATAATTGCCTAGCTCCAAGCTATCATGGCAGACAGACATCAGAGAAGAGAAAATAGTTCATGGCAGGCAGGAGGTAGCAAAGCAAGCAAGCAAGATAGATACCTTAGCAGCTACTTTCTGTTCCTTTTCTATTCAATCTAGGCTGCCAGGATTAGGGCGAGTGCCAAACCTATCAATAGACTAATTTAGCAATCATGCATCCTTAATTGCAGTATAACACACTACAGCCACCAGCCACCTCTGAAAAAGCCCCAACTATGAGTGCATGAGGTTTTGCGGGTATATCTGACACAAGCTATATCACTTGTTGAGCAAAATTATGATATTATATACACTGATATTATATATCAGTTAAGTATGCAGTGTGAAGTTCCTAGTTAAGGCTCCACGCTTAGTAAATGTTGTTTGACATTTTACAGACGAAGAAACAGAAAGTTAAAGAGTTAGCAGTGGTCATTAGAATTAGAATGTCTCTGAAGAAGTTATTGAATTTGGGTCTTTCCTAAAGCATTATAGCAACAGGTATCCAAACTTCATCTTGCTTGAGCCTCATTGGATGAAGAAGAATTGTTGTGGGCCTCATATAAAATGTATAATACAGTTAATGCATATAAATAACAAATTTATTTTTACACTTTTAATTATATTACTAAAACAAAACAGCAGAAACTCAAATTTAATAATTAAATAAAACCTACATGACTCCTTGGTAGCAATAAAGATCTGTCTTCACAGGCATACACACATGTAGACAGGTTGAACAACTGTCATTAGTCTCTGTGTTTACTCCAATTCACACCAGCACATGTAATCTCTGATATGTGAAGGTTTGCATTTGACCATGTGTGGAGGTAGAGTTAGAGCTGCACTCTACCTTCTGTTGTACCTAGTTCTGTTGCTGCCTGCACAGTTCAAGCTTGAGCACCACACAGTTTTGAGTCAAGAAAAATATGTTAAAAGTCACATAGTAATGTTAAAAGTTTATGATTTTGTGGGGCTGTATTTATGGCTATCTAGGACTACAGGTATCCCCTTGGTCTTGGCTGGACATGGCCTACCTTGCACTATACTGTCTTCATCTTTGTAATATTATGGTTATTATTTGGTTTTTTTTGAGACAGGGTTTTACTATGTAGCTCAGGCTGGCCTTGAACTCACAGTGACCCTCCTACCTCAGCTTCTGGAGTGCTGGTATTATAGTTATGTGCCATCATGTCTGGCTACTTATTTGTAGAAACAATTTCCATAGTTCTTTTGCCTTTGTATGATTAGTCCAAGGGTGGCATTTAAATTATATAGTAATTTCCCATACCATCATTTCTTTTTTTTTTTTTTTTTAATTTTATTTTAAACCAAGAACATGTATTGGTACATTCTACATACAATGGTCACATTCATTACATTAATTCTGTACCTATACATCATACCATCATTTCTTATCCTCAAACTGTTATTGCAGTGCAATAGATAAGAGCATGGAAAGAGTAATACTGATAGTATCTTATGGTTCCTGTGAAAATATGAATATAAAGTACTGGATCTTAACATATATATTTCCATTGCTTATACTATGTTTTATTAGTGTTGTGGTTTTTACATCTAAAATGTCACTCAAAAGTCTCATGTTGTTTGGAAGATGATTGGCTCACAGAGATGCTATACTCATCAGTGGCTTCGTCCCTTGATAAGTTCAGTACTTGAATGTGCTAGTAGGAGGTGGGGCCCAGTTGGAGGTGGGTCACTAGGAGCATCACCTGGAAGGTTGTATTTTTTGTCTGTGTCTCCTTTATCCTCTCTCTCTGCTTCCTGGCTACCATGAGGTGAGCATTGTTTCTCCACCATTCCTTCCTTCTATGCTGTTCTGCCATATGCGGAGTGAACCCTCTAAAACTGTAAGCCAAAATAAACCTTTTGAATTTTGAGTGTTGGGTGTTTTGTCTCAGTGATGGGAATATAACTAATATAAAAATTGGTATCAGGAAAATGGGGTCATTGTTGTGACTCTACCTGACCATGTGGTTCGGAAAGTCTTTGAATCTGTTTGTGGGAAGAGTTTGGAAAAGTGGGTTAGAGAAACCATAGAAGGCTGTCCGTTGATGGGGGATGCTGGTTGGCGCTCAGAAGGCCAAAATTTTTATAAGAATGTAGGCGAAAGAGGCCAGGCTCAGGAGGTTTCAAATGGAAAAAAGGACTATATCTGAAACTGGATTAGATGCTGTGCATTTTCTAGTGCCAGGAAGTCATTCACATTTTGTCCAAGTCTGAAGACTTTTCATGTGAGACTGAATTTAAAGATGATGGACTAATCTGGTAGAGGAAATTTCTGAGTAGCCTGACCTACAAGTTGTGGCATGGGTACTTCTGACTGCTTTTAGCCAGATCTACAGTGATAAGTAGGAACAAAATGCCAAGTTGAATGATTTGAAAAATCTGAAGCTTGGCCAGAAAGGAAATACCTGCAGAGTTTGGGCCAGGGAGACCATGATTGCTGAAAGAATTAGCATTCGAAAGAAGGCAAGTACTTTGCATCAAGACAATAGAAAAGATGGCTTGAAAACATTTTAAGAATCGACAAGACTCCGCCATTTGTGGACTCCAGGGTGAAAATCTGTAAAGCTTTCATTTGAGAAGAGAACTTCTGGGCCTTCTGCTTTAGAAGAGCAGACTAGTAATTGGTTCCCTGGCATTTGTTTTACCATGCTCAGCAGGCCAGGCGCTCAGAGGGCACTGTAGTCATTGTCCATAGGGGCACAGCTACTACCAAGAGAAAGGCCATGTGGCTAACACCAACAAGGACATTGGGGCAGAGCAGTGATTACTTCTCACCACAATCTGCACTGGGTCCTCAACATGAAGCTATAGGATTTAATGTTTGCCTACTGGCTTTTTGTCTTGCTTTGGTCCAATTTCTATTTCCCTTTTGGAAAGGAAATGTTTATTTTGTGCCATTGTATGTTGGAAGTGTTTAGCTTTCTTTTTGATATTTATAGGGGTTCACAGCTAAAAATTTACCCTGAGTTTCAGAGTAGACTTTGGATTTGAGCTTCTCAACAACACTGGAACTGTTAAGATTTTGGTGACTCTTAGATATGGACTGAATGCATTTTGTATAATGAGATGGACATGAGTCCTCGGGGGACGGTCAGGAACAGGATGTTATGGTTTAGTTCTAAAATGTCCCCAAAGTCTCATGTGTTTGAAAGGTATTTGGATCATGGATGGCATTATATTCATCTACTAGTGTGTTCAGTAGCTTAATGTGCTGGTAGGAGGTATGATCTTGTTGGAGGTATATAACTGGTAGTATCATCTGGAAGGATGTATTCTTGTCCCTGGCTCCTCTCTCTCTGCTTCCTGGCTGCTATGGTCTGAGCAGGATCCTCCACTGTGCCCTTTCATCATGTCATTCCACCTTAGAGCCAGCAAACCAGGAACTGAATCATCTGAATACTATGAGCCAAAAGAAACCCCTCCCCCTTTAAATTATGGGTGTTAGGTATTTTGTCTCTACAATAGGAAAGTGACTGATACAGTTAACAAAACCACCAATCCAAGAAAGTGGTAGAGTCTGCCATTTCCTTTGTCATTACATATATATGACTGTGGACTATGCTGTTTAACTCTACAAGTATTTATTGTGAACATGTTTTGTGCAGGAGGATCCTAGAATGAACCGAACCATGACCCCCTACACTTAAGGAAGTTCCTGTCTCAAACAGAGTTTCAGGCAAGTCTTGGATACACGGTGAAGTATAGTAAGCTGAAGTATACATAAGTTACACTTGGGGAGCATGATAAATTCAGAATTTCAGAAAAGGGAGTCATAGAAACTGGGATGGAGAATGTTCTAATGAGAGACTCTCAGACTGTGAGATGTATTTGGTAAAAGGAGAGAAGTAGAATCCTGAGGTGGGAGAGCACTGGATGTCTTTGAGAAGCTCTAGGTTTTTTACAGGACATTATGAACATTTTGCTTGGTTTACCCAAACCGTGCTACAGAGACAGAGAATATTAAGTTAGATCAATGAGGTAATTTTGATATATTTGACTATGATTTACAATGATGCATGCTGGGTAATAAAAAGTAACTCAATCAGGGATCAGCGAACAGAAGATGAATTAGGGAAATTTAGACTGAAGGAAGCTTATCAAGGTATTAAAATTTGTGGTATTTCATAATTTTGCAACACGTTCTATTTCAGGTTTACCAAGAGGTCAATAGGCTTGACTTGCCTTATTTTATCAATCTTTCCTAGCTTTTCTGAGGTATTATTTCCCTAACTGTGTTCTGTTGAGTGCTGCTTCTCCTGTGTAACAATGTCCTACATCAATTAAAAGAGTTCTGTAACTGAGAGAATTTGTAAATTATAAGTAAAATCATAGCTGAGATTATCTCTGGCAGATCTTCTCAAAAGCATGTTAATTTTCATTATGTATTTCCACGTGGGAAAATGTGGGTAATGTCCTGTAGATTATGTGACTGTGGCACCCTTCTAGTTTACGTCTTCTGGCATCTGAGTTTTATGAAACATTTTTAAAATGTGTGTCTTAATATGCCTGTGATGTTCCCTACTAAAATTGTAATAGGCCTTAGTCCTCTGTCTTAAATGATCCAAGCAGTATAACTTTAGATACTCAGATGGTACCTGCGAAATTTTCAATGGGACATTTTACCCCACTACTTTAAGAGCGTGTAGGAATGACAAATACATAAACTATCTATTCAGATCACTTTTAATAGTGCTAATGTTTAAAGGCAGGAATCCATGTTTCTTTGACTTTCTCAAGGAAATGCTTGGTGCTTTTTGTGGTCATTTATAGGGCATCTATACTTTATCTAGAAAGAGAATTCTGTTTGACTTATCAGACATTTTTAGAGGGAAACACAGAAGTGAGACAAGGTAGGTTAATTAACCTGACAGTCGACTAGGACCAATCCCTGCCTTTCAAAGAGGTGGTGAGTGTCATGACCAGAATAGCCATGTATCTATCAATGATATCTTGAAATTATCCCTTCAGAAGAGAAGAGTTTTAAGGAGAGTATTAAGTAAGATATGATGCTTGTCAAAGGAAAATAAGAAAATTGTTCCAGATGGTTGGGACTGTGAGGAGGAGGTGAAGAGGTCAGAGGAGGCAATGAATGGAGACAATAAGAGAGGAAAGGAATGATACAAAACCTTGTGGCTTGGACAGGTAACTTAAACTTCATTTGAGTGATGATGAAATCATAGTAAAGAAAATCAAGAAAAAAAGAATGCCAAGTTCTTTATCATGAAAAACCAGTCTTCCACAGATACCATTCTGAATTGACTAGTAAGTATTAGCAGAGTAGATGTTTGTGATAAAATGGCAAAACATTTAAAATGAGAAGAGTTCCAAGTGTGAGGTATGCTGTGTTTTGTGACTTGCCCCGCTTTGCCCTAGCCTGTTTACACCTTGCTGCTGAACGTACTAACGGTTCCCTCTACTGTCTTGTAGTAAGATGGTGACAGTGCAGTCAACACTGCGTGATTTAGTGTTAGCTAGTTTAAACATCTTGGAGAAATACTGAAATGAGGCATATGCTTTTTCATTAACTACTCTCTAGACTTGGAAGCATGACAAGTTTTCAGTTTATTGGTTTTTTTTAAAATCAAAATATACCTCATCGGAAACTGGAAGTAATTTTATCTAAGCCTGATTTTTCTCGTATTTGTTAGAACAAAAAAGAGTCTATTTTAGTCCCCACAAAATATTTGAAAATGAAAAAGCTAAAGATGTATGTTTCGGTGGCAGCATATATAAGCACCCTTTCATGAAATTCTATATGTATATCTTGGGCCAATCACATTTTGGCTGTAGGACTCGGGCCGAATTATTTAATTTTGCTCCCCCTTTCTTTATTCATCACTAAAAGTAATATTTGCACAGCAGGACTTTTTTAGGTTTGAAAAATATGATACATATAAAGACATGAGAAGCATTCTGAGACCATGAAGAACAAGTTCAAATTCTGCCACTTTAGTTCTTGGGTTTCTTTCATTCATTTAGCCAAATAATATTTATTGATAACACTTGAGAGCTAGTCATACAGCAATGTAGAAAACTGAAAAAGTTCCTGTCCTTATGGAAGTTACATTCCAGTTAGGCAAGACAGATAATAAATAAGCAAAGGACAGGTAGTATATCAGCTATTGATAAACGCCGTAGCATTAATAGTCAAATTACTGTTTTTATAATCATTGGTAGTTTTCCTAGATAGCCTAAAGCAGTGATTGATTTATCTGCATGCCAGTTGATGCATTTCTCTTTCGAATGAATACGAAGACAGAACCCTCAGAGTATAGCATTATGGCCATATAATTTATGATCCAAAGCGAGAATTGTTTGAGAGTAAAAAGGGAGTTGTGAGTATCATTTAGGATTAATAGGTGCAAATCAAGACCATCTCAGGCCCACCGGGAGATGTAACTATGCAAGTCATCAGGGACTGGAACAGAAGCGTTTCAGTCGGGTGGTAGTGATGTCAGTGTAGTATGGTGTCCGAACCATTAGGCAAAAATGATAGCCTAAGTAGTAAACATATGGGTAGGGTGAGATCGATGCTGGGCAAAGGCCAAAGAGTTTTTGTCAGTAAAGCAGCTCAGAGTCAATGGAGTTCATTGCCCTGACAGAAATAAATTAAGTATGGCAGTTTGTGTCTTAGTCTGCTCATCTGCAAGACAATCAGGCCACACCTTCATCCGGGTCCTCCTGGGCCTGGCTGCTGAAGGGCAGGAAGTTGTCCTTGCTAGAGCAGCTGATACATCTGTCCCCCAGGGAGCCCCCCGTGAGCCTACACTGCATAACCAGGAGGATGATGCTGGCTCATTTGGGGTTTGGTGGATGGCCGGAGGATTTAGACATTGAGAAGGCTGGGGGAGCTTGAGTTTCTAGAGCTCTCTAACTCATCTTTGTTGCGTGCTGGTCCAGGCTCCTTCCTCTTGAGCTTCCTATCAATTTGGTCAATTCCTTCTTTGACTTGGGTTAGGAAAAGCCCTCTCCTAGCTGAGGTTTCTAAAGGGGAAAGAAGAAGAGAACCTGTATGTGAATCTCATAGAGAAAAAAAGGCTCAATCTTTCAAATAAATGTGAATGAAATGATGACTGACATGTCAGCCTTTTTTCTCTTTACCTTGTTAGGTGCATTTTGTCAGTTACTGCTAAAGATAATCATAGCTCTCATGTGCATAATATTTTAAAGTATAAAAAATCCTAAATTTTAAAATCTAGTTTCAGCGATGACAATGGCCTTGTCAGATATGTTAAGTATCATCATCATCTCTTTTTTTAAAAAAAAGTGGTAATGCCATTTTGTAAGCATCGAGGTAGCACATGACTTATGTGGAGGAGTTAAGGAGAGTCAGCATTCTTTCTGCACTCAGAAACACACCACTCTCCTATTAAATGCACTTTGAAAGACCATGCTTGCTTAATAATTTTCAAAGTGTTGTTTTAGTGTGGATTTACTTTTTGAAATCTGTTCTTTCTTTATCAAAGGAATCATTAATCCATTTCTTCTTTCTTTATACCTCCATTTATCTATCTACCCAAAAAATGTACATTGACTTCTTTTTGTGAAATAGCACAAGACTTGCTTGCCACTGTAGATACAAAAGGAGTATAAGGAATAGGTACTAGATCTTTTATTGAATGGTTGTAATTCAAATAACTTCCACATGCTAGATATTCCTGATAATTAATTGGTTCCTCGGTAATAATAATAAGTACAATAGGAATACTCTTTACATGATTCTAAGAATTTAATATTTATCATTTTATTTAATGTTTCTACTACATCACAGTTAGAAAATATGATTATCCCCACTACGGAAAAATAAGCAGTTGAATTATTTTTCTGAATTTGGACATGGTGCTCTTTAAAGCCAACTCATTCACAGGTGCACAATGAAATATTTCAGCATACGATGGGCCAAACTGTGCACTGAGTGGTTCCCTTGACCCATCACTGATCTCTTTCTATGGCATGGCATCATGGCTGGATATACCATGGGTGACACGCAGCTCCTATGTCTTTAGTTCTAGGGTAGTGGTTGTTTTGAGTTGCTGTGAGAACTAAATTCACTTGTTCATCTCTTAATGAAAATAATTTACCTGATATTTCGTTACTACTCATTATGTTTCTGATTTTGTTCTAGATACTGAGGAAAACATATGAGCAAGAAGGTTGTGTTATTGGTCCTTATGAAACCTATAGCCAAATAAGAGGGAGAAACTAAGAACATATAAGCAAATAGAAAAAAAATAGCAAATTACAGCACCGTAATATACAAGGAATGAGATAGTGAGGTGAAACATAGGAGACTCGTGTTGTAGATTATCAACTCCGATGGTGGAATAGTTGGAATTGCTCCATTCATCTTTGTATTCCCAGTGCTTGGAAAATTGTAGACAATCAATAAATGTCAATAGAGCAGATATAAATTTGTTTTAAAAAGAGAGAAAGTTTCTTTAGCGACAGCTTCTTTAGAGGGATGATATATAAATTAATATCCAAAAGATGCCAAATGTAACAGACAAGCACATTCTAGTGAAAGAAAATAACATGGGCAGAAATTCAGGAGTAGCTAAAGAAGTTTGTCTCGCTCTGTTTAGCACTGAATGAACAGAAAAATATCCCCTTAGAGTATGAAACTCATGACTTACAGTAAGGTGGATTCAGAATTTACAATTAAGATAAATGGGTCCCAGGCCAAAACAAAAGTTACTTGGGAGAGAGATTTCCTCAATTTAGGGTACATAGAATAGGCACAGATAATGCCAATGCCCTCCTAAAGATAAGTCTGGGTTTTAAAATTACAAAATTCGATATAATAAACCCTGAATAAAAATGTATAGACATGACAGTGGGAGGATAAAAGTTACAACAAATTTAAAAAATAGAACAATTTAATGAAAACAACTATAAGCATGTTTAAAATAATTACATAGAATAAGAATAAAGCCATATGTAAACATGAAGTAAATAAGTAAATATTTTAATATGGATTTGAATCTTTTGACATTGCTTTTTTAATTACTATTAAGTAGATATTAATATCACACTACATATATCCATCTATCAACAGGATCAGTTTGGTACATAAAACATTACATACACATATATATATATATAAAATATGGATTCAAAGCTGTTGTTCATTTATACATATTAGTTGGATAAATTTTCCCTGAGATTTAAATTTATATTGCTTTATTTAATGTTCGTTCAAGTTCTTCACTATGTCACAGCATACACACAATGGTCTATATTTAGTATGCTCTAAAAATATAAAGGAAAAACTAAAAGCAAAGGCCTGTGATTGATTGTACATTTAAATAAATGTACTACAGATTGAGACAAATGCGCCAAGCGTGTGTGTTTCAATCACTGTATCGTCACACAATTGAATAAACACACATGTACAATACAATGTTTAATTGAGTGCAGCAAGTACATTTATTTTAGTGATTGCATCATTGCATATTCAAGCAAATGCCCTGGGTTCATTTTGGTGGAGCTGAAGTTCTACACACACATACAAGTTTTAAATCTTTCCTTGAACTTTGACAGATCACAAATACCCAAATATTTTTGTGACTGCAATGACATGTTTTATTTAATAAAATTCACTATTAACAGCCTTAAATAAATTTAAAAGAAAATCTGGCTATTAGTGCCCTAAGGAAGAAACGAACTCGAAGACTAAACATTTCTTTCTCATAAAGTATCTCTCTCATCTCAGTGAAGATGAAACAGGGCATTTCCTCTTTGCACAAGCAGCTTTTCTGTGACTATTTCATGTGGAAATTGCAGTTTCAACTCTTTAGGCATCGAGCATTGGACTCATTTTGCTTTTGGACTGTTTGTACAGCTTCGGTCAAATTCAGTAGCACCTCGTGCATGCACACACATCTAAGGGCCAAATCTGGGCTATTAGGTCTAAAGACCCTAATGGAGCTTGCTAGATTCTTTCATGCCTCCTTCATGCTCTATTTACATAGATGTTCTTTTTCAGAATTGCTGCCATATACAGATTTTTATGTCATTCCCATTAGTAGCATCTTGAATGGGAGACAAAAAACAAAAGCTAAATAGTGTTTTGCCTCACTGTGTCAGCTTTCTAACATCTGTTCATTTTACAGGTGTGATGGATGAGTGGTAATGAATGTTCAATACCAGGCAAAAGGAAGTTATGCAAGTAACAAGTTTTGCGGTTTAATCCTTTTTCTGAAATGTATTGACTTGATTTTAGTTCTTTCTTATAGGTACATTTTATTCATACTATTTCATTCTTTACATAGAGGATTTCCTAGTTGAAGACATCTGATAGATATTTCTAACAATAAAAATATTCCAATTTTAGTCTAGGGTAATACTCCCAGACTGAATGCTATAAATTTAATTCCAAGTATTATTACCTAGAAAAAATTACATTGCCAAGTATGTTTAGAAAAATATATATGGAACCAATATTAAATAATAAAATTTTTACTCTGTGCTTGACATTCTTAACTGTTTTGTCTGCATTAATTGGTTTGAGGTCCTTCATTTTTCCCTCAGTTTACAAATGAAAAAACAGTATATATTCCTCATCTGTTTCCTACTATAAATGAAGGGAATTTATTAAGTCATGTGGAGAATTAACCTGGTTGACTTTATATAATCCAATATTTACCAAATTCATTTTATGGTGGTACACTTTACATACAAAACCTTTTGACGTACTACAGACTACGCTTTAGGATACTCTAGATGAAGGACACAGAAATAAACAGTACCTATCTTTGTAGCATTCAAAAAATGCCTGGCCGTGCCCAAATACAGAACAATATGAATGTTAAATTAAATTTTATAATCAGTTGTTTAAATGACAAATCGTTTTGATGAAAACCCAGCAAGATTGGTTGTTTGGTGATGGTTTTTATTTTCTTTGACAGTTACTTGAATCTTTTCCTTATCACAGCAGCTTATTGCTGCATTGTTTCAACATAACCAGTTGAAAAGTGAAATGACTAAGTCTACCAGCCAGTCGTGACGACTGTGACTGATTTTTCTCCCTTTAAACTGACCTGATAGAATAGCTGGGTTTGAGGTTCACCCTCAAAACGTTTCTGTGCCAGTGCTCCTTGCATTTCTGTAGGTTTGCATTACGAGGGAGTTTGTGTTTGTTTATTATGTATATATAATCTTGTTCAAAATAGAGGCATCCCGAATAGTAGACTGTTTAACCACTGGGCAAAGTTTCATGGCAAAGTGAGTTATCACTGTGCTTGTTTTTAATAATTAGTGAGAAAATAAATTAAGCTTTTATTCTCTGAAGTGCTATCTTTTCTTTCTTGAACACGCAACAGAAAATATATGGGGATAAAAGCACACAGATTTATCCCCTTTGTATCAATTAGATAACAGGAATACAGAAGAGCAGAGCCACTTTATGAATAACACTGACATACATAAACATATGTATATTTCTTTGCTCTGATAGAAAGCATTTCTGAGATCAGCCAAGAATTAAAAATAAATTGTATCACAAAGTTTGAGAGTGAAAGTAAATTAGACTTCAGTTTGATTGTTCCGGGATGTTTTTATTGCCATTTTATCCATCCTCTGCTTAGCTTTGCTTAAAATGTTGGTGAGATGATGAAAGCTGAAAAGTAAATAGGTGCTTCAATAAATGCAAACAAATGAGTGCTTTCCTAGCAAAGAATTAGGGAAAATCAGCCTTTCCTCTGATGCTAATCCCTCCACAGCTAAAACTGTGAATTTCCCCCCTCAACATGCGCACAGATGGATTGCCTCTGAGGATGACAGATGAGTTGTGTTTGGCGGGATTAATGGGCATTATCATGTTAATGGCGCTTAGGTGAGGTCTGAGCAAGTCATAGGCCCGGGCAGAGTTACTGAGCTTTACAGAGCTGTGTGTGTGCTCGTGTTCTCTTCTCTTTCTTCTTCTCACTAATAATTAACTTGTAATGTTTAACATTTTTAGTCCACCAAATGACCCACAGACTACTGCCTCCCTAAGTACTGGGCATTTATATATCCAGCATCATGTGCCCTGTCCTTTGACATGCAAAATGCAGGCTGTCCCTACCGACTTGTCCTTCTATCGCCTTTGTGCATTCGGCTCCCTCGTAATCCAGCGTCTACTTTGTTGCAATCGCTTTTGAAATCTGACATATTGATCAAGAGTTTAGCCTTAGTAACTACAGCACATATATCAACTGTTCTTGATCGTGTCAGGTCACATTTGATGGCCAGATGATCCTATACCCAACTAGGAAAGCTTCTGCAGTTCCCCTAAGTCGATTCTGTCCACCTCCTCTTGCCAGAAAGATATGTTGTTGCGTCCGCAGAATTTCATAGCACTTTGTTTAGGATCTCTGCATAAGTTAAAGGTGACATACCACTGAGAGATGAAAACAAAAGCCTGATGAATAGTCTATAATGGCTTCCATTTTAAAATTAAGACCAAAATGAGTAAGAACTGGTATCTGACTTTTAGTTCTTTTTGAAACTGTCTAAAAATGACTTGGTGTTTTTCTGTTGAGTTGAATTCAGCAGACTCCTCTATGAGTAATTGTTTCAGTATTGCCTAACTCAATTTAGTCAAACTTTTACAGATAACTGATTTTTTTAAATGCTATGCAGAAAATATTCTCCATAACAAGCATGTATTTATTTAATAATCTAGGTAGTTTCTTGAAATTCACTTTAACTCTTTTTTAAACACAGAATTTCTGTGTTACTGGATGAGGAGTGTGTGATAGTGTTTCAAAAGTTATCATTTCATCTAATATTTAAAACAAATTGCTCACCAGTACAACAATACCTGCAAAAGATGAACCCAAAGTCCCTGTTTGCAAGAGAGAATTTATGTTTATTCCTATTTCAATCTGGTTGTCAACTGTGCCTTCTCTTATTCACAAAGTTTCTCATTTGTATGATAAACCTATAAGCCAAAGTAATGGATTTATAAATGAAGCTGCCCAGTATTCAGAGTGTTCTAGGGAGGAAACTCTAGATATAGGGTTTCTTTCCAAAGAGAAACTGAGACTAGAACTCAAATATCTGGAAAACTCTTTTATGTCTTTCCCAGGAAAAGACATTTTTACCACCCTCCCTCTCCCACCACAAACTCACTATGAAATCCAGACTGGCCTCACACCCTCCATTCTGCCCCAGCCTTTCAAGTGGTGGGATTGCAGGCACGCACTACAATGTGAAGCTCTAGTCTTTTTCACTTTTCATTTCAGAAATAATCAGGATTGTTATATACATAAGCATGATTAGAATTTTTTAATCCAGTGATGTATTTTTATCTCCAGTAGTTCTAAGTAAAATGAAATATCAATTTAATTCAATATAAAACACTCAGTTATCCGAGTTGCTGGAATTAAAACTGAATGTATTAATCACATTAATTAATCAATCCTCACATCAATCTTATGAGTGAGGGATTAACATTTTATAGATGAGGAAACAGGTTGGGAGAGGTGGAGTAGTTAAGAGGACACTCAACTAAGAAGTGGGGAATACACCAGATTTGCTGGTGTTGCTGGTTGTAAGTGCCTCAAGAATGTATTAGTGTCAGTAAATAGAGCGGACTTAAAATTATAACGTCTAAAACACATCACTCATTTTCATTCTATTCTAGAAATATTTTGGTGTCAAACTGTTTACATCAACCAAAAATCACAAAACTGTTTCACACTTACATTCATTTCTTTTTTCTTACATTTTGTTTCCTCATTCTTTCTTAAATATGACTGGGTTTAAATAATTAGCAGAATAATAAGTAATGTTCATGAAGACTGACCAATTAATAAACACCTTGGCAATTTGACACAGAAAGTCAGACTTGAGAAAAATTCTCTATTAGAAAATGAGAACAATTTAATGGTTCAACATATAGTTGATCATAAAGTTTCAACGTTGTATGATGAACCATGTTTTTTGAGAGCCAATATTAGGAACATGTTTTGTGAACCAGTATTAGTAAATACATCAAAAGTAATCCTGGAATTTTGTTCTCGTATTTGTTTCCATAGTGTAGAGGGTGAAACCTGTAGCCTTGAGCATGCTGGGCAAATGCTCTACCACTGAGCCACATCCTCACCCCAAAAGCAGTCTTTAAGACGTTCCCTAAGGCTTCAAGTCATTTTGTAAAAAAGCAAAAGCTACTAAAATTGCACACAGAAATGATTCCTCTTATTAATTCACTGAAGCATTAACATCAGTTTCTCTTTACCTTAGTTTTTCCACTTAAAGTACTTCATATTAATAATAAATGCTCTACTACATCATGTTTGTAATAAATATACTGTAATTGAAATCTTATAAACAAAGAGTATTTTAATCAGTCCTTAAGTCAGGTGAAGTCTTCACTTTGAATTTTTACCAAAAATCCACGGAATATAATTTCATTGGTCTGTTTGTAGAATTTCAGTGCCATTTCAAGCATATCTATGGCTAAAACATGGCTTTAGTGGTATTACTTTTTGTTTTCCTCAGTGTTCATTTAAGAGACTCCTCAAGAGTATGTGCACAGTTGTATGACCTTTAGGGGAAACATTTTGTGATAATAGCTGAATATAAATCTAACTTGCAGAGAATTTGAAAAGTAAAAGAATGTTTTTCTCCTTTCCGTATCTGCACTTTCAAATAATTTCATAATCTTACATAAACATTTTTGTGATAGATTTTCCAAAAGGAAATGGTATCATGCTTTACTAGGCTCTAAGCGAGCATGTACTTTCTATGGGTCTTTTTGAAGGTGTACCGAAACAGAAGGTAGCTGAGGACACTGCTTAAGCATCCCACACTCCCTCAGCCCTGCTCTCTCAGCAGCAGCCAACCTTTGAGGCACTGTGCTCTGCACGGACCTTGTGGATTAGGTGGAGGTGTGTGTTTAGGGGGGGAAAGTAACTCATTGGGACTAAATCTTGAGCAGATAGAATCCTGAGCCTGCAGATACAATCTTCCACTTTGATCATCTGGGACCTGTCAATGCCTATTGCCAAGGAAAAAAAAGAAAAAGAAAGGCTTACTCTGCAAAACTTCTACAGAGCAAAAAATGTGTGAAATGGAAAGTATTTGAAGTGATGTGCCATTTATGCATTCTAGAATCAGACATTATGCAAAGAGATATATCTACATTCCCCTTTACTCCAGAGGGGTCTGAAACAAGCATTTATGGTGGGAACCTCCCTCCAATCTACTTATCTAATGAGCTGACCACAGAAAATATTAACCACACAACATGGGTGGTACTGCAGGGGTTAACTCACTTCTCCTCAGCTTTCCTCAGCAGCCTTCCTATTTGGTGAGGTGGGTTTGTTTGTGTAACTTGGAGAATATCTGCCTTTGACAGCAGCTAAGCGCTGGGCTCTGCTGTACACCCAGAGGGGGTGGGCAGAAGCGACTGGGAGGCGCCTATTTTAGGTGATCCTCTGAAGGAGCAGATTTGCAGTTTAAAGGATCTCTTTTTCTGCCAAGTCATTTTAAATGTATGGTTTAGTTAAATTTTCTTTCCTTTTTTTCTGATGGATATAACGGTGTCATTTTAGCTCCACCTAGGAACTTATGTCAACAGCTCCCTCCACAGACCATTTACTAGAGCTGCAATGTCACAGTGTCAAAATCTGTTTGTTGGGTTTTTTTTTTTTTTTTGTCATTTATTTGTTTTTAAATCCAGATTTTTTTTTTTTTTCCTTCTCTGATCTTTCCTTTCCTTTTGACATCTGGTCTTTGCTGAGCTCTCCAGTATTGCACACCATCAGCCAGCAGCCCCATGTACTTGGGTGGGCCTGGCTCTCTTCTACTCTCTTTTGCAGCTTGGAACCTTTGTTGCTACTTTACTACTCAGTGCATGTATCCCTTAGTGATGTAACTGTTACATTTCATTTCCCCTAAAATTTGACTGTGATAAGGAAGTCTGATAATAGTCTGTATCTTTAGTTTTGGGTTTGTTGTTTTGTAAACATTTTGGATAAGAATAGAGTGTTTTCTATTAAAAACCTGTTGCTCTATTGGTGTAAATGCTTCAAAACTGACCGTGATTGTAAGATTATGTGATGACAAAGTATGGACATGCCTCCTACACTAAGCCGTCAGCAGAACAGTTTCAAGATTGTTTTCATTTGTTGCCTGTTGAGAAAAGCCGCGGGGAAATGTCAGAGTAGTACTCAATGACATGTTATACTGGATTAGAGCAAAGGGTAATTTTTAATTTTTTATTGTTGGTACAATTGCCCATGTGTGTTTTCCTTTATTCTGTCTTTGCATCATGTAGTTTTATATCTTCCTCCTGTAATGGCCTTTTGATTGCTAAATCTTTTCTTGCTCTGTGATTTGGAAGGAATGGATTGCTTATCTGTTAGGGTTCTCTCATCAGATTTTCCTTAAGCCTTGGGATCTTCCCTCATTTCCTTTGTCACAACACATGAATCAGAATGGGAGTGTCTCTGCAGGAGGGAAGGAGGAAAAAAAAGACTGAACAGAAAGCAAGAAAAATCTGCTTTCAAAAAAGATTTTTTTTTTCTCGAGGGTTCAGAGCTGATGGAAAGTACTGAAAGTCTAGCAAACTCCAGGATTTTCTCCCTCCCTTCCCCCAGCTCCAACCCTCAACATGGGAGAGGTCCAATAGTGACTGTCATGTTATCCACTGGAGAATTTTGCTATTAAATTATATCCCTGCTCTCCGCAGAATAAGTTTATATGTTGCCACAATGATATACTTTATTCTGATTTTATCATTAAGCTGTCTCAGCAATTCATTTGAAATAGAATTATCACAACTGAAAACTAACAAAGTTTTAATGGAAGATAGTGAAATTTTTATACCAAGTGGATTTTTTTCCATGACAGATTGTTATTAGCCTGGAATGCCCAGTGACAAATCAGGTGGTAGAAAACTAGGGCACAATTTAACATCCTTTATGTTCTTCATGTGTACAGCTTTATTATTGTGTTTTTATTGTATTCATAATCTGGAAATAATATTGAAGAGATGTATGGTTTATCAAGTGATGACCAGTGGCATATTGTATCTTGTTTAGAGAGAGTCAGTCCTCTTGTCTTATTGGGAATATATAGTTTAACAAGACACTTGCCATCATTTTCTTAACAGGGATAATAAACAGAACAATTCTGCATAAAAGCTCATATCAGCTTCTTTCATGCTTTTTCTTTTCAGAAGGCTGCCTAAGGGTTTAAGCAATTTACTGGTCTGACCCGCATCCTTTCTCTGCAGTCTGTGCTTCTTTTGTTTAACATTAGTATGTGGGCAAACAGCATTCTGAGCTGTGCAGAGCTTATCAGCCTGCGTTCAGTCAACCGGAACCCCATTCTATGTATCTAAGCAGGGCCACATTTGATACTTCTCAGTGGGAGCATCTGCAGTTTCCAAAAATTACTTGTTTATCAGATAAATTCTGTCCTTATGCTGACAGATGTGGTGGATGGTGGATCTTCAGTATCATACTTCTCTAATATAAGGCTTGTACCAAATATAGTATGCTGAGAGATGAGAAGACCCACAGACCAGAGTCAGGACTAGAATCATTTATGTAGTCAGGATCCAATTGCACTCAGGATTTACTTGAAGGATAAGAAGGGAGAGGCAACTCTCAGGTATTTTTTTTTTTTTGAAACTGTTGGAACGGAATAATTCTTATGCTACTAAAGCTTTCAGTAGAAGAAAGGCATTTGCACTGTTAGCATAACATTATATAATTTCGTTGATAAAGACCGAGAGGTCCTTAGTGCCATGGGCCGATGAAGACCAGGAGCCTGAAGGGATTGCCTGAAATACTGATTGTCATGTACCCAATGGCGCCAAGGTGTGGGGAAATTAGAAGTAGGCTTAGGAGGCCTAACTGCCATTAACCCAAAATAATGCTAATATAGCCTGTTAACTCTAAATTATTTTAAAATTGCTATGAGAATTTCATGAAGTTATCTTAATGTAGAGGAATTATGAATCCTTGCTTCTAAAATACATAATTCTCACTTTGACAAGATATACTGTGACCACAGAGTATTATGCAATTATTTTGAAAGCATTGCCAGTCTTCCTGTATGCACGCATCTGCATGTACATCATAAGTATTTCAGATACATATGTACACATCTCTAGTACTTTCTTAAATAAACTAAATATTTATTTTTAACTAGAGCATTTCCCAACATTGTATTCTTCCTCAAAGGAGTGAATTAAAGGACTTCTTTAAATGAACCCTCTTGGGACTTATTTTCAAGAGAAGGTTAGTTATGATAGAATAATCTGTGTCTTACCCTGGGACATTTTAGAAATTCTGAAGTAGCAGCTCAAAGTGATGCTAAATTTCACAGGTATGAACAACCTGCAGTCTTACCAATGGGACTGATGTCACAGAACAGAAGCTGATTTTAACTGATTAGGTTTGATCCTTAATACAATTCATGTTGCTTGTAGTACTCTTACAATTTAGCACATATGTTTTGTTTTTGCTCCTACTTATAATTACTCTTTATATTAAAGCATTTTCCTTCTAATTATTTTACTATTGGTAGCTCCCTTTACCTCTTAGCTCTCTGCTAATTAAATACTTTAAAACATGTCTTTGTTATTAATTGTGAAGTGTTGTCATAGCCATATGATAAAATAATTACTTGGAAGACTAATTTTAAGTTAATAACTTAAACATAAGCATTTTCATACAGAAAATATTATAGCATGTGGAACAAAACAATACCATGAGATGCATCTTTGAAGCTTATATACTCAAATCATAGGCAAATAACAAAATGTAACCAATGTAATATGCAAATCAATATAATTCTAGAAAATATGATGCGTTTTGCATTTCCTCCATATTTGCCTATAGGGTTTAAAGATCTTTTTAGGTGTGGCCAAATCCAGCCATGTGCTATCTTCATACAGGGAGGGTTTATACAGGGAGGGTTACCAAAGAAGCAGCCATTAAGAAATACATTCAATGTCAGACATTTGTGTGCCTTCTTTATTCTCACTAATGTGTGCTAGCCAACTGTTCATGCAGAAATTGTAACTGTTAATGAGGGTTAAAAGGAAATTTTAAATTAGGTGTCATCTTTTGACTAAGGTATCTCAACTGTTATATTCTAATATTAATTTTCTGTCTTACCTATTCCTCCTAACACAGCCTACCACTAAACTAAAACTAATAATTCTTATAATATTTTTCCAACACACACACACACATACACACACACACCTTTTCCTGGCCCTGCACATTTCCTAGGTCTAACATTTCTGATTGCTGGCTGTTTTTCCTAACACTGAATCCCATGTGTCATCTGCCTTGCATGGTTGCAGACTTTGGCCTTTTCACCTGCTGTTTTGGTTGGCTTTAGATGCAAAGAGAGGAATATGAAAAAGAGAAAGGGGGAGGGAGGGAAGTTTGGAAGACTGAAGCTAAAAAAAATGGCAAATGTTTTTAGCGCCTTCATCTAGACATGTGTCCCCTCACTCTGTGACATGGCTGCTCCAATGTTGCCATGGTGAGGATTTCTAATCATCCCTACACATGACAGGCTCCTATTTGTCTGCGCTCCCTTGGGTGTAAATTTCTAGGCTTAAAAAAAAATCCATGTGAGCGTATCATCCGCCGTGCAGATGTTTCACTGCTTTAGAATATCAGGCAGCTGCTTGTGCCACCGTAGACAGCTAATTGGAGACTGCATCGTAGGAACAGAGGCGCAATTATGGCATAAATACACATCCTCTGGTGCATCATTGTATCTCTATTAACAGAAAATTTTAAACAGTGCTCAGAGTGTAATTAGTGTAGTTGATAAAGTTGTAAAACATGTAAATAAGGGAAATAGCAGGTACGTGGCCAATCCACTATCCAGCACTAGGGGATGCAGATTATTGCCTATTTAGAAATAATTAGCAAAGCTGCATTAGCAAAGCCTGTGTCCAACAGAAGCAAGGCAAACATTTATTCTGGTAACAGCTCTTTCTGTGCTAGCCATGAAAATCTACTAATATTGGTAATTTAGCCCTCATTACCAGAGGATAAAGCATGAAAAGAGCTCAGACATGAAATATGACAAGTAATATTAATTTTTATTCCAGAGGAAAGGATGCTTCCTTGGGTTGCATGCTGATTTCTCGGCAGGGTCTCAGCAGTGCGTGCGGAGGAGGCAGTGGGTAGCTGGTAGTTGAGAATTCAGGATACAGAGCAGACTCCCTGCTGGAGGTGTACCCTGGGGTGGCTATGACAGTGGCTGATGAGGCATGCCACTGTTAGTGCCCAGGCAAACCTCAGGTCACAGTTCAAAACAAGCACTCAGCCATTAAACTTCAGTCCTTATGGACCTGCGAAGGTTTATGTCCTCATTCCTGCTCTTTCCCACCCTCCCAGTCCCTTTTCTCCCTACTCTTCTTCTCACATTTTTTTTTTTTCTCCTTTGGAATGATTTTGCAGAGCCGTGCAGGCAATCAGATTGATTTTTGTGCTTGCACCGCCCTTTGCAACATGCTTCTGATAATGAGCTGCTGTTGTTGGGGTGGAGAGAGTGGGAGGGGTGGTTTCAGCTGCGTCTGAGCTGCATCCTACGCTCAGGGTAAGAAATGATCTTTTGGCGCATATACATTGAAGATTGTGTCACTGAGGAATATCACTCTGTGGCCAAGAATCATGAATGGCAAAAATTTGGAGCCTTTTTACAAATACACTTCCTAATGAAGAAAAATGCAAAAGCACTGCTAGTTTCCAAATCCTTAATTTGTTTTCCAGACAATGGTATAAAAAGGCAGAATATTTGGGGAAGAGCCACCCCTCTTGCATTAATCTCTGACTGTTCCCTTCTTTGTTTTATTTGTCACGCATAAAAAAATGGCAGGAATTAAGAGCTAAGCCAATGAAACTAACTATGTTTTGTGGCATTCATTTTTTTTTACCTTTATCTCCTTCTGTTATGCCCGGGTAGTGCTTCTTTTTACATACTTCTGGGCATACACATAAGAAGTCTGTTTCCTTGATTCCCTGAATTGAACTGCTAGAAGTAAGTTATTAGCCAGTAATACACAAAATTTTTGTTCAGTCTAAGTTTCATAATAATTCAGAATATCAGCTATACATTGCATATTTTGGATATTTTAGAACATTTAAAAATGAAAATGATCAATTCATGAATAAGAGATGGTCTACCCCTTTTTCAGGTGTTATACTTGAGAATTCAAATTTTAACTTCAGCTATTATAGACACTTGAAATCATCTCTTAGGCAGGACATATTGGAAATGACAGTAGTGGTATTCAGTCCTGCTACTGCTTCTTCCACCTTTCTGTGTTATATCATCTCAAAGGATAATGAGAGTATGGTGACAACTAAGTAATAGCTTTACTTTTGGGATATAGGCTATGTACAAAGTGACTAAGACTGGAGCTACCAATAAGTTTTCAACCACACGTGAATACTGATCTATATCCATAGTATGGCCGTGCACAAAATAAAAACAAGCACATTTACACATGTACATATTGCACCTATCAATCCTTAAAACATTCTACAACTGATTCTGAATTGTGGAGTGTATTTTTTACTCTTCCACCTCTGGGCCCAAAGTAACAAGCCCAACTAGGCCTCAAAACACTCTTTCTCCAATTTAGCATATTCCTCATCCACAAAGAGAGAAAATGAGGCCCAGAATTGCAATCAGGTGACCTTAATTAAAATTCAAATTCTGAAAGTTCCCTTGGCCTCAGTTTCCTCAACTGTGAAATTGAAAATATCTCCTTGTCTACCTTAAAGAGTTATTATAAGAAATGAATGACATATAAGAATACTCTTCAGACTGTAAATATGACACAAATTAGTATTAGATGATTTGTTACTATTTACACTATTTACTCACTGGACAAAATTATTTTACTGTGTCACTATCACCCCATGATCACATTGGATGTTTGCTTGTTTTAAAACAAAGTACAAATAAGCTCAGATAACAGCATGAAATTGTCCTCTGATTGTGTCTGTACAATGCCAAAACTGCTGATTCATAAATGAAATTGCAGTCAACCAACCAGATGTTTCTTCTATACCATGCCAAATTCTCATTTTAACTGATTTTATTCAATAAACTTACTAGGTGTATGGAGACTATATGAACACTGCATTAATCAGTTTTACTTTAAGTCCGTGTAAGTAATCTTATATAGATTTCCACATACCTTGCTAAGTGTACATCTCCTTGTTTATCAGAGACATGTTCTTTATATTCTGCAAATGAACAGCACTCTGAGAAAATGCCTAGAGGAAAGTTATGCCCAAGTTTCAGAGTTTTCCCAAGGGAAGCAGCTGGAGGATTCTGCTGCCGAATCGTCGTTGTTAAGTGGAATTCCATGTAGAGCAAAGCTCTGATTTGATTTATCAAGTCGTTTTAACCCTTCATATAAAAATAATAATTGCAAACAGCCTTATTTTCCTAATTTCCTCCGCTGGCTTCTGATGTTTGACAGATAGTTCTGTTTGGAGATATGATGCTACTGTTCTCCACTCCGGCATCATGCCCACTGCCTTCGCTAAATTGGCACAGAAGCAATAGCCATTGCCAAGATCTCTGCAAGGGCAGGAGGGACTGAAAGGAAACACGAAGCAAAGTGATCCCTTAATTCAAGTGAATTATTGTTACCTTTCTTCACATATTCCTTCCCTCCTCCCTTATTGTTCTCGTCTCAAAAGACAAGAAATAGGTTCCAAATCAGACCACAAAGGGGATCTTCAGAATCAAGTTAAATTGGAGCGTGAGGATTGGACTGATGGGAATATGGATTTGCAAGGTGCCAAAGCCTGATCTAATTTACATCCATTTACTGATTTCTAGCCCTTGGGCATCTACTGAAATAATATTTCATTGTAGAGTTCTTGTAACCATGTATTTCATATATGTTGTTTTAATTCAATTCGAACATATAATTTTAGATTCTTATATGCAAAACTGTATGTATCAGTGGACAGTGTATTCTATGTGCCAAGTATTTAGAGTACTGTTATAATTTCTCTGGTGCTTCTCTGAGCAGTTTTCTTCAAAGGGCCTGTAACTGATCATCACAGGGGCTGCTTGTGAATTCATTTCTTTGGGTCAGAAATTTTCCCAGTACTGATGGGCAACCTGGACAGCTTTTCAGAAATCTCCTGGTTATTACTGATCCATTAGAAAGAAAAAAATGATATTTTGCATCAACAGCTCTTCCTCTTTTAAATTATAGAAATAAAGTTCCCACTGTAAGTCATTCACACTGGTGGGCAATATTGTGTACAGATGAGGCAGGGAGCCCATTGGTTGGGAAATGTATGGGGGTGGGGCCATCTTTGTGAATGAGTAGACACTAGAAGGGGGCATGGAATGGTTTCCATGAAGTCAAAATTCCCTCATTAGGGAGTAGGAAAGCTCATGCTTTAGGACGGGAAAAGGCTAAGTCATTCACCTCATATTAAGTTTTTTCACTTCATGTTGAGTTTTTTCACTCTTAATAAATTTACATTTCTTCTTGTTCTAATGCATTTTCTGTAATTGAGCTTATGGGTAAACAGATCTCAAAAAAATAATCAAAATAGTTGATAGACTGAGTTTTTAAGATTTCCTTTGAATTTGAAAAACAGAGTGTTGGATAGATAAGGTTCAGAGATAAAGGAAAAAAATGATGAGTGTATTTAATCTCAGCATTAGTAATATTAAGGAGAATCTGAAATTCTTTCTCTGAACTTTAACACAGACTTAGTATTAACGTTAGGGGTCCCTTTCCCCCTCCTCCCTCAAACCTCTCCTAGAATGGTTATAGCTGGGAAACAGGGAAAATCAAGAATGGCAAGCATCTTCCAAAGAAGCTAATACCAGCAGGTGATCTGTCGTTAGAAAAATATGATGGATAAGATTCATTGTGTCAACTTGATTGCCATGGGCCCTCCCAGGGGTTTGTGAAGCACAATTCTGGGTGTGTCTGGGTGGGTCTTGGAGGCATAACCTTGCATATGATATCTGGTCCCTTCTTTCTTCCTGTCTGGCACTGCTTTCCTGCCCCTGTGAACTTACAATCTTTGTTCTACCACACCCTTCTGCCATGCTATTTCTGCCCCAGCGTCAGTTTACCATGGGCTCAATTCTCCGAAACTGTGAGCCAAATGAAGCTGCTTCTACTTTAAATTGTGGATGTTTGGTATTGTGTTTTAGCAGTGGGAAAGCTAACCAATGTAAAAAGCAAAAGAGGATTCTAAAATTCACAATTATTTTTGAGAATAAAATTCCTTCTGATAAATGTGTTTTTAAAGAATAATCAGTTTTCTCCTGGAACCCAAGACATGGAGGAAAAACTTTTAAAAGTCCTCAGTTTCTTTGGAAATGGAGAAATATGTAAGTCCAGGAAGATGAATAAAACATGTGATAGACAACAGGCAAAATACTAATATGTACCATGGTAAAGGTCATATGTTCTATTCATTTTATGTTTGCCATGTCTTCATCTTTATTTTTTCTAAGTTTGTGAAACAGGCTTTATTTTCCCTCTACATATGAAAAGCTGATCTCATAAAGACAAACTGAGCATTCCTCGAAGTTCTTGAGCTACATGGCTATGATTGTCCTGGGAAGGTTCTGATTAGTGAAAGTGCTCAGTGAATTGTTCTACATCAAGCCAAGTGATACTAGCTACAGAACCTGTGTGAATGACCACAAAGATAAAGCTCTGGTAAAAATATGTTATCATCAATTCAGTGGGTATTAATTTTGTGCCGGATACTATTTAAAACCCTCAGATAATGAACTGATGAAATAAGCTGCTCAGATAGCCAGAATTCATAGTCGTGTGAATTCATATCAGCCATAATAGATATCCAGCTTTGTATGCAACCTGGATTATCTTGAGTGAGTCCGGATAAGGCCACAGGTAGCATATCCCACATTCTCTGCTTGCTGCTACTTTGAATTATCCTGAAGCTACTGTATCCTTGGCAAAAGTTTTCATTCTATCATGTCAGTAGTTATCAGATTATTCTTTTTTAGTTGATTGAATGCTTTTAAGAGGTCATAGAAAAATCTCCTTTGTGATTTTTTTCAAACAATAGTTAGACAGTTCCTTTTTGTAATTCATTTTGCTTGAGTATTTGGTGTTTATGTTTTAACTGTTGAAAATCATATTCCTACTTGAAGTTAATTGTGGAGATGAGGGTGTGAAGTATCAGGCATGAGAATTGACAGACGCAATATTGAAAGGTTTTCCTATAAATATAAAATACAGTACTTTAATGCATGGCAAATAACCAGCTTGTTTCAGTGAATAAGAATATTAAGAAACCAGTATAACTAAACATTATAGATTATCATTTTGACTATAGAAGAAATGAGAAAAAGAAAAGAAAGATGAGTAGAAGATAAGCTGACTAAGATCCTTCATTTATGAAGGTTTATATAGCATTTATTTTTATTTTCATTTTCTTATTTATTCACAAATGTATATAATATTTTCTTTCTGAGAAATACATTTCCCCTTATATGATGGACTTATTAATATGCAAATTACAGAAAAATAAGACCTATGGTCTAATAAATTAACGTGAATGACGATGTACTCAAGCTATTAAATTTCTAAATAAATATGTATAATATTTACAATAATATACAATAATGTCCTGTTTTAAGCCTACACTAGTAGATCTGAGCCGTACTTTGCATAGATGTATGATAATTTCAAGGTTGTCACCATTTTCTAAAATAGTCTAGAATATTTTATTTTTCTTAAAATTATCATGGTTTTCAGTAACATCAGTTTGTTTTACAAGATACATGAGAACATCAGCTTGTGTGTTGCTCAAATTGATTTTATCAGCTCTATATTATTTCAATTACTTTATTCTGAATAGTTTATTCATTAGAGATAAAGAATTTTTCCTTTTCTGTTTAATACTTTTATTGGTTACTTCCAATGTTGAAACCATTGATATATTTAGATATTATTACAATTTAATTAGAATGTATTATAAAACATCTGTAACAACTCAAATAGTTTTATTTGCAGCAAGTTGAGGACCTACTATGTAACAGAGTTGTGTGTCTCAATATTAACACAACTGTGCCACTCTTTTTAATGATCATATAAATACCTTTTCTATCTTTTCTTTCTGTAGTTTTGTTTAGATTCACTTGTTGATTTGGATCGAGGACGTTTATTTTCGTTTATTTTCCTCTCTCTCTCCCTCCAATCTACATTTTAGGATCACATGAAATGTCTGCCTCTCAGTAGATGAGTACAGAAACAAACATATAGGACTGTACAAAGTGAGACACAACTTCTATTTGAATGTTCTGCATACATCCCAGCAACACTTAGGGTGTATACTTCCTCCCCCTAATACAAAGATTTCCCATTGAATTCAAAAGGATCTTGAAAATGGCATAAAGAGGTAAAAGTCTAATTCTGGTCTTAGAGGCTAAGATTCATATTATTTTTCCAATGGTGTTTTATCTTCTATCCTTAATGATTTTTAAAATATTTCAATCTCTACCAAAGGAGAGGTGTCACAACTATCTCTCTGAAAGAGAAAGATTGTTTTCAAATCCTTGATTAATAATTTTTACATAACAATTTCTAAAACGCAAGCTTGGAAAGAGAACATTTCCTTTAAATTAGCTGCCACTGTGCAAATTATATTAGTTCAATAAGTAATCTAATTGTGGCTTGCTATATCATGTAGCTAATTAATATATTATGATTTGAAAAATTCTCTTTATATTAAATGTATAATACACATATTTATGGGTGATTTAGCAAAGCAATTTTTAACCAGCAATGGCTTCTGTGTGCAACTCAAAGTTAAATTTGGAAGGTAAACTTTTAAAATTTTAGTCATCTGTGCCTAATGCAAGCCAAACCATACAAAAGCAGTTATTTACTTGCCTTTGAAAAACATGCATTATAGATTTGGATTACATCTCATTTTACTAGATGCTGACAGTACAAGTGTGTGATTCCACTTTATGCCCCCTGAAAAATTAAGATGGTGATAAAATCATCATAATTATTCCTCAGGACAGTAAATGTGGTAGTTATTATGTTCTTAACGAAGATTAATGCTGCTATTTATAAAAAAGCATTTAGAACAACTAGGTTTAGAGTCTCTCACTAACCCTTGAATGACTTAGTGAAAAACAATTTTAGAGCCCATAAACATCTATTAGTCCTCCCAACTTTTTTTTTCAGTGCTGGGGCTTGAATCCAGGGCTTCACACATGTCAGGTGTTATGGTTTGTGTCTAGATGTCCCCCCAACCTCATGTGGTTATAGGTTTGGTGCTTCCAGAGGTGGCTGGATCTAGAGTGTGTGATTACTGAATTAGTCCACCTTCCTGCCTGCCAGGCCACCCTGCCTTGGACCCAGCTGATTGTGGACTAAAACCTCTACAAACCGCGAGCTAAATAAACCTTTCTTCCCCTAACTGTGTTGGGTATTTTGTCTCAGCAGTGAGAGAAAAGTAACTAGGACATTAAGTAAGCCTTCTAACGCTGTGGTACATCCCTACTTCAGTCTTGTATTTCAGAAGACAAGTTACAGAAAAAATTACCTCAACTCATTTCTATATACATGAATTTAAACGACTCATAAGCAATGTATATGTATATGTATGTATATGTATAAATACTAACAATTTTGGAAATGTACCAGTATTTTAAGTATTTTTTTAATATATGTTCTCAAATATGAGCAAATTTAAGGGATAGCATATTTCATATTTCTTATTATTTAGATGTTGTTAGGAAACACACCCACCAAAAGTTGGCCTCTTAGAAGCAAGGGAAATTTAAAAAAAAAAAAAATTAGTGCTTTCAAAATGTTGGCTCTTTGAAGGCAGTGCTATTATTATTAGTCCTGCGTTCCTGCATGAAGACTTAGAGTGAGTGACCAGCCTGGCTGGTCTGATTCCTGGCGTGCTGCTTCCACGCTTGGGCAGATCAGCGTATGAAGACTCATTCACAGCAGTTCATAACAGGTGGAGCGAGCAGGAGGTGGCCTCACTCATTCAGAGCTGTTTTAGTTTTTGGTAGAAATCTATGAGTGACTAGGGGGTGGTGAGGACTCAAAACAAAAGCAACAGTAATTTAAAATTATGTACGGATGCTAGAAATATGGAAAAGTCAAAGTTAAGAGAGCTGGCCAATTGACTGGATAGGAGTCGAAGACGTAAGTGTGTATAATAAGGCGGAAGAGAAGTGACTGAAGAGGGTATTTAATCTATTTTGAAAGCTCACTGTAAAAGTTAATTACCTATTCAAACACTTTGAATATAATACCTCAGTATTTTAACACTTTTTCTTCGAAAGAAAATTGTCTTTTACCTACTGTGCTTCTCATTTGTACATATATATGCAAAAATTTTCTTTAGACCTGATGTTTCTCTGGAAAATTTATCCTTCAAACCCTAAATTATGTATTCTTGTTTTCTTTCTATATGTTTCACTTTTCGTATGTTTCACTTTCATTTTGAAGAATCACGGAGTAGATTCAGTCAAATTAAATGTTCGAGTGCCTCTGATGTAAATGATCCAGCATTTATTGGTAAATTTTCTAAGTTACTAATTTTATGAAAGTTCCCAGGTTGCCATATTGTGACTTTTTCTGCCCTTCCCTCAAAATATGGGCCAGAAAGATGGATACTCTTGTCCCATGGTAATGATTTAATTCACAGAAGTATCATTTGTTGAATTATCAAGGATCTGCCAAGATACAAAAAACTGCCCCCCGCAAAAAAAAAAAAAAAAAAAAAAAAACTTCCCCATCTCCTACCCTGGTTCTGCCAAATACTGTGTTTCCAAGTGCTCAACAGCAGGCGCCTACACAAAGACAACTGTGGATATGGAAGCTCCTTTCCCTAGACCACCGTACCTTTGCCTCAGCTGTACACCTCTCCCGACTTTTATACGAGCCACAGGCTGCCGAGTAGTCCGTTTGGCTTTCTATTTGGTTTTCTTGCTTTGAAGTTGTAGGCTGAAAGGTGGCTGAACAATCCTCAGTTTCACCAGTAGTTGGGGGAACTTATTTCTTTTTGCTTATTGCCATTGTTTATGAGTGTATTTCTTAGGAGGAAGTGTAGCATCTTTTCACATGGGCTGCCCCATAACACCTCCGTTGTGCCCTGAGTATCTATTTACTCTCTCTCTCTCTCAGAGTATCACAATGAGGAAATAAGGAAAAATATATTTTGGGAAATAGAGCACTCAGTTTTATAATTGTTGATTAAATTAAAGAACAGAGATAAAAAAACCAAAAAATTTTAAATGATTTTTACATTTGATAATTATAAGAAAACTGGAGAACCTTGAGAAATGACTCCAGATGAGAAGCCAGATAAAGATGGAAGTCAAATTTTAAACAATAAGTATTTAGATGATGAAATGATTGTCAATATTTTTCTCTTTATATACTATACTTGGAACAAAACAAAGTAGAATCAAATAGAATGCATTCCACATAACATCTATTATACCCCTTTGTCCTTATTTACGCTTATGGTTTCTTATATCAGAGAAACAATTCGATGTGTACTCATAAGTGTCTGATTTATTTCACTTAATAGTATGTTCTCAAGGAACATCCATTTACATACAAATGACTCTAGTTTATCCTTTTTTATGGTGGTGTAGTACTCCATGGTGTAGAAAAACCACATCTTCTTTAGCCACTCATTTGTTGTTGGGCATTTAGGTTGTTTCCAAGACTTAGCTATTACAAATTGTGCTGCTATGAATATGGTTGTGCATATATCACAGGGAAAAAATGGAAAAGTATAAATAAACTTGTTGCAAATAGAGAGGGGTGGGTGAATGGAAGGGCAGGGAGGGGAAGAGGGAGGAAAACCAAGATTCATCATGTACAGGTACAAAATAACCATGTCAATTATGATCATTATGTATACAAATTACCCATACATGTTCTTGGCAAAAATTTAAAAAAAATAGAATGCATTCCACTCTATTTTTAAAGATCAACAGAACACAAATCATTCAAACTCTTTGAGTAAGCACCTACAATGCTTTAGCAAATTTTCTGTTGAAAGATTTGGGGACTGGGAATTTAGTTCAGTGGTTAGCATGATTGCTTAGCAAGCACAGTGCCCTGAGTTAGATCCCCCAACACCAAAAAAAAAAAAAAAAAAAGATTTTATCCAGCATATTTATATTTAATTTATTATACTTGTGACACAGTGATTGAGGAATATTTTGATTACTTTACATTTGCAAAGAAAAAAGAGATTTTTCTTCAGATTTGATAATTCAAAAAAATTTGAAAATCTGTATTATTTTTATAGTTTTCTTCTTGTGTGTTTTTCACTTCCCCTCTCTTATGGTGGAAGAATCACTAAGATTTATCCAAGGATCTTAAATGTTTAAGGATAAAGAGTTCTTAGTTGCAAGCAATGAATAAAGAAAAAGAAGATACTAAAGGGATGGGTATCGGGTGGCTTACAGCAATGTACAATGATTGACCAGAGATTAAAATGGACATTAGTAACCTGGAACCTCAGTACATGTGTTAAATGGATGGATGTGTGCTGACATACTTAGATATTCTTTGCAGAAATTTTAACTTGTTTAGTGCCTCTATCACAGCTTATGCAATCAGGAAGTTTACAAAGGTAGACAAGTGTTCTCATATTGAGAAGCAAAGGAAAAATTATATCTATATATCTCCACTGAGGCCCACTGAAGAGACATAATTTAGCTATGATTTAAAAAAAAAATCATTCAACTCTACCAAGTCTGACTTGACTCAAAAATGAAATGGGTTTGGCCAGCTTTTACCATTTTCTTAATTCTGTCAAAATATAGGCATTCAGTGACTAAATTTAAAATGTGCAACACTGTATGTCAATTCAAGAGCTATGATTTTAAACATAGAATCAGAAATTCTGAGTCCAGATAACTTGTTTCATTATTAAGTAATGTTCACAGAGTATATCTCACAACTATTAATAGTCTTCATTGATATTCTGATGGCCAAAATTAACTATCACTTAAAAAATTCCAAGGAATTATTTTCATTATCTTTTCTTATACTTTTTTTATAACAATATAAGGTTAAGAAGTAAAATGTAGTTCATTTTCAAAGTCAAAGAGTAGTTGAAACTACTTGAAGAAATATGTTTCTTATATTGAAAGTAGTTAATAATTTCCATGAAAATGTCCAGCTTAACCTGATAAACCACACAATCCAAGCTTATTAAAAATATGTGGTGCTATTTAATTTATTATCATAAGTTACATTTCTTGCTCAAGTTCTACTTCAAAGAAAATCTTAGTATGGCCGTCCGAGTGTGCCCATTTAACAAATGTATTGAGGCTCAAAGGTATTAACACACATTTTATTCTCTAGTCTGGGACATTGTCATCGTGACCCCTGTATACTGCTGCTAAACACGAAAGATTTGCTTTGAAGCTTTCATTTAAGGAATTGAGTTATTATCCTTTGTTTGACCTTTGTCCATGGCATATTTATCATGGTGCCTGTAAAACTATAATGTGTGAGAAAAGTGAGAAAAGGCAGTAATATATTTGTGATTTATAAAGAAAAGAGAAATTGGTATAAATCAGACTTTTAAAATCTTTTCATAGGTACTTCTTACACGATCCATTTATAATCTGAAAAATCCTCCTTAAATGAATTTTGCACATTTTAAAAATAAACATTAGCAAAAGTAACTTGAAATTAATCATGATCTATGATTTCCAGGATCTATTGCCAGGTATTGTTTATATTCGTTTTTGTGAAGAAGAAAGGAGAACAGTGTTATTTTTAAAATTACAGAAAGAAATAGTTTTCAAGCTGTTTCCTTAATAAACTAGAAAGAGTAACCCTGTCAAATTTAATATAAAAATAGTGTTATAAGCCTATGGCATCTATTTATTACGAGAGAACAAAAGCCTTCATCCATTTCCTTTAGAGAATGACATTTTTGTAATTCGCTGCCCATTTCATTTGTTCCAAAGGCCTTCGTGGGGTGACAAATACCCCACAGAAATGGCTACTGATACTTGATAGGATAATGTGCAGCCCCTCAGGACAAGGGCAAAGGCAGCAAACTTATCATCCTTTAGTTTAGCTTAGCACGGGTCACTAACAGCGCCAGAGGTGACAGAAGATGTTAAAGTGTGGGAAGCAAGAGCTGAAAGCTGTAGGAGGGGAGTTTTTATAGTTTATCCTTTCTTTTGCCAAGAAGCTACAGAGACAGCTTGAATCACATTGTTGATTTGGTTCACTGCAAGCCGCACTAACTGTTTCTGGAAAAGAAGAGCAAGGGAGGAAAATCCAACACTTACGGGTCATTCTGACCAGCAGCATGTGGCATTTCAACATGTACTATAGGAGGGGGAAATGCATATTTAATATTTGAGCTTCAAGTTCATATTTTAAGAATGCATTATCCTGCAGGAAGTTCTGTGGTGAATAATCTGTAGGACATCACCATTATATCAATCTGATAATTTTGCAGAGGAAAAAGCATTAACAGTGTTGCTTTTCATTTGGGAATTTTCACAAAACTGTTTTCTCAGTTAGAATGGACTATAAAATAACTAGTAGGGAGCTTCTTAAAATTTTTAACTTACACATGTTCCAAAAATGTAGTACTTTAAATTTATCATTAACACTTGTCCGTTAAGGACAATTGACTTGCATGAAATCTGAATATACATATTTTATTCGCAAGAAATTAAATCTGTATGGAACTCACTCTCTCAATATCATAAAAGATTGAGATGAAGCAGCTGGTATATTACTCGCGATTCTATTAAAATATCATGTGAGCAAGTTCTTCTAAACACTTCTTAGTTTAAAAAAAGGAAGTAAAAAGAAAAACATAAGTTCTTCATTAGGCAGGTATCTCTTGGCTGTCATTGTACACAATGACACTCACAGAAACATGGTGGTTATGTTGTGATGTCTCTAATGGCGCATCTGGTAAAATTATTCCTGTTTTGCAATATTAAGAAATCATTTTTTATGTTACAGGTGATTTGAATTAATTCATTTAAAAAAATTCAATTACACACTGCAAAAATTCCTAAAGGACTGATAAGAGAAAGAACGAAAAATTGTGACCTTGTGCATTCACTAGCAAGGTGCCAACTCTACCTGAGTATTTCACAGCTTTGATGAATGTTTTGCACCATGTTTTTCTCCATAAGTACTGTAAGAGCTTCATTAAAACCTTTACTTTTCTTCTGTAGGCAGCAAAATAAGGCCCACAGCTGTATCTTTTTTTTTTTTGCAATATATATAAAATGTGTGTCAACAGAGTCATGAATATTAGAACTTAAATATGCTAAAGATTTTTTAACTGAGTAAAATACTTTGCTATTTGATATAAATATAAGTCACATTATAAAATGTAGAGCATTTTCTGGCAGACTCCTTTTACTCCAAGCATATCTAGAAAATTATGTAATAGAGAGCTGCAAGAAGATGAAGACAAACCGATGCCTACTTTAAAATAAGTATGTTAAATAGTTCACATACTTTATCTCTGAAAACCTAGATGTGCGCTCCTAAATAGTACTATGGCTATCTAAAATTTATACAGTACTTTTTCCACTGAGTTGGAAATTGTTCTCTTTTCAGAGAGAGGTTCATGTTTATTTCCAATGCAGAAGAACTTGTTTTAGTTTTGAAAGTAAATTGAACAAGTGATTGCTTTCATATATCATGTAATTCCTTACATGTTGATGGCTGTAACTCTTCTACTTAACACATTTTATTCCTTACCATGCCTGTCACTGGTTTAAGCAATCTGTGGGTAATTGATTTCTTCTGTAAAACAGATAACATTTGCTTAAAGCTCTTCTGATAGCTTTACAGCCTCTGCATTAGAAGAAGCACTTCCGTCACTACTGGCATTCTTATAAAATATAATTATTATATATCCATCAAAGACTAAAAGAAAATGAGACCAGGAAGAAGCAGTGCAAATATTTCCTGATTTCACTGTTCACAGTAGTCAGATTACTACTGAAGCCCGGCACTTCTCTGTACACCTTGTTTCATTGCTTTGGGCATCTCCTCACGCTCTCTGAATTTCATTATTTATTTAAACAAAAAACAAACTAAACTCATTCTTTTAAAAATGTTACCTATGTTCAATTCATTAGGTTTTCTAATAACAAATGAAAGTATCTTTAATTTGAGCAATGATGATTTCTCAACTATGGTTCACGTTTTCACTCCAGCAAGGTAAATATGTAAAAAGTCCTTAAAGAACTAACTTTATAAGGCTTGAAGTTTAGTATAAATATAAATTCATGTTGTAAGAATTTTTTCTTGTTTTTGCTTCTTTCTCCATCCAATTACCACTTTATGTCTAATATGTCTCTTGTCTTGAAATAAGTGTGGACAGTGGAAGCCCTTTGCAATGGGTTGGTCTGCGCTTTAGGAGATCCAACTTGACTTGAGTTTTGATCTGTTCAGTGTGCATGTGTATTTATTGGAGAACACTGCAGAGAGAAAAGGATTGTAGCTATAAAATGTTCCAGGAAAAATAATTTGCTGTTCTAAATATCTAATAGAAGTGGCATGATCTTTCATTTTTTTCTTCTTTTAATTTTTTTCATTTAGTAATGTGCATAAAATATAAGACTGTTTACTTTTTAAATTCCAAATATCAGTTCAATGAAAATGTGCACAGCAAGCTGGATATATTGATAAGGAGGAGAGAAACCAGAATGGGATAGTTCAGTTTGAGTCAAGTGAAAGTAGTCTGTTAAATGTTAGTGCCATATATATTAGTTTACGACCTACAATAAATATTTCAAAGAAGCATATAATAGAGAAATTAATAATGAACCAATCAACCAGATGACAAACAATGCTTTGTGCTTCTTTTCAAGTGGAAGTCCTGAATAATGGGTTCAATATTAGTTTATCTCTTACATTTTTCTGTGATCTCATTAGAATTATTCGATATAACTCATACATTCAATGCCTGTTCTGCCTTTGGTTTTATGTTTTCCACACTAACATTTGTAGTTTTGAAAGAGAAGCTATCTGTATGGGAAATTCTTAATGAATAATTCTCAGATTAGTTTTCTGTTTATGTTATTTCTGATTTGTTTCTTGATTCAAAACTAAGAGAGAAGTTAGCTTTCCTTACATTGGGGACCTAGGAAAGTCTACAATTTTGAATGTAGGTGCAAGTTCTTCTATCCTTGTGCATGTGTCGCTATGCACCCATCCTATGACACAGTCTAGTAATTGCACATATTCTCCATTCTGCCATTTCACTCCCACTTTCCATCATTGTGCCAGGCAGTCCTGTAACTCTATAATCCCAGAAAACTCCACTTTGTCACTTTGCCCCGGTCTGATCTTTTTTGAAGATGAACGTTTTCCATGGCATCTTTGTGTAGTGTTTGGAGGAGACCTGGTACTTTCTCTGTCCCTACACTTCTACTCAGCTACTCAGCTTCACCTGAGTTCATAACCTCCACCAGTGTCTTTAAGGGAATTTATGATAATATTCTAGTATCTGCTTATTTTCAGTTACCATAGCTTAGCCGAGATGCTTATTTAAGATAGTGTCAGAATTTCTGATTTTAAACTCCTAGAAGGTAGGATCTCTGCTTGAGTATTTCTTTTTATCCAGTGTGCACTCTAGCATTATATAGAGATTGATAACTAATAATTATACTTTAATTATGATGAACATTATACATTTTCTAATGGTAAGAGAGAACATTCAATGCTATTATGCCATTTTTATAAAATGTATAAATGTTAATAAAAATTCAAGTCACACATCATTATTTCTTTTCCCTTTCCTTTGTTTTTTTTGAGACAGGGTCTCTCTATGTAGTTCAGGCTGGCCTTGAACTCACTATGTACATCAGACTGGCCTCAAACTTACAGCAGTCCTCCTGCCTCAGCCTCCCAAGTGCTGAGATTGCTGGCATGTGCCACCACACCACACTCTTTGATTGATATTTAGGGCTCGAGAAATTTGCAAGTTTTATTATTTACTTTACTGAGAAAGTACATGTCTTCAGTATGCATGGATAAAAGATTACATTTCCTCTCTCTCTCTCTCTTTTTATTTTTCTTTAGACTAATTCTGTGTGACACCAGCCTGTTCAGAAATTCAGATGATGGGGGAAAAAAATCATTCTCTGAACTGTTTCATCTTAAAAATTGCCATCCTCTAAATTTTCTGTAACATTTCTAAGATGGTTTAAACTATTCTTGAGGATTTGTGGCCTATGTTTGGACTTCAAGTGCTTTGGAGGAATGTGTTGTATATTTTTACTTGACTTTGTATAGAAGTCCCAGGTGTAGGTTCAGGCCAAGTGATACTTTTTCAATAATCATTAAGAAATGGTCGTTACTTCAAGTCCCCAGTTCTAAGTTATACCATTATGATTAATTTGTCTTTAATCTATCAGTAATACTTTAAACTTGATTCATTTTTTGAAGACTAAGCGAAGTATTGGACAGAAGTGAATGATACTGCATTACTAATACTTTTGAAATTCAAGGCAAGAGAGCATTGTACTGATTTTGTGAGAAATAATCCAATGTGTGAAAGAAAGAATTCCTATTAGTGACTTGGTCTTCAGAAGGTGCCTTTAAGTCCAAGTGTAATATTAAATGTCTTTCTCAAGTCCCAAAGCAAGCTCTTCCAAGTGACCTATGAGTGGAAGTCATTTCACCTTTGAATATTTGAGTGAAGTGCTTAATTTCCTTCTAGCTAAAGATAATGTTAACACTGGCGTTGATACTCCTGTCTTAATTGACATTTATTCTATATAGTAGCAGCACAGATATTTCTATATGTTTTTAGTCTGAAGGGATAAAGAAAGCTCCATTAATTTAAAAATTGCATGTAAGAAAACCAGTCTGTTTACCTAAAACTACTTTTTTCAAGTATAGGTCTTTGGGGGTCCCTGGTGAGATACTTGTGCCTTCATAAGGCACACATCTGAGAATGTGAAATGATGGCAGCTTTAGACAGTAATGTTGCGGTTGTGTAATCCTGACGGCCTCAGTCCCTCCCAGGCCATGTGCAGAGAACAGGCCTCATGAGCACGGCATTAGCAGACATGCAACTACAGCAATTTAGCTGGTCTGCCTCAGACCTGCCCACATCCTTTGCTCCAGATCTTAGCCACTTTTTCTGCGCTGCACTTTAACATGTGGCTGCAGGGGTTGCCAGGCTGAGTGCTTTATGCTGTGACAGGCCAGAGAGGAGGCACTTAACACAGGAGAGTCAAGTGTGCGGGCACTGGGCATGAGGCAGGTGCCAACAGGGTCACAGTTATTTCGAAGCAAGGAGAATCTTTGTAATTTATATGTTTGTATGAGTCAGAATGTGTTCGCTTATTTCATTGTATTTCTTTCTTTCTTTTTGCCTTTTTCCTATTTTGCGGTCCTTTTAAAACTAGAGAAATACAATTTTTTTCTCACTCTGATTTTTTCATCTATGGTCCCAGAACCTGAAACAATAAGCACCCGATAAATATTTATGTGGTACCAGAAAGAGACTTGGTGTGTGTGTGAGTCATAAATGGTTGTGCATACTGCTTTTGTACACAAAGGTGGACTTTCATGGCTCTTAGATCCAATTGAAATATGCCCAGTTGCCACATAAAATTCCAAATTTATGCAAGACAAATTGAAGAATGTAGCAATATTAGAAAGAAGGACATTCAAACTGTAATATTGTATCTATGTTATCCAGGGGTTAACACATTAAATAAAAACTTTTTTGACATTGTTTGGCACAAGTCTAGGTCATTCCAACCATAGTCAAAATGCTTCGATGTGCTAGTTTAGGTGGGATAGGCAATGCATACAGGGAAATAAGAATCAATAGGGTATGCTTGGCTCTAAATAATGAAACATGTTTTCTAAAGTTACTCTTGGAAAAATTCTAAATCATTTTACAGGGAATCCTAATGAGGGCAAGGAATAGGAGATCCATGCAGAACAATGATCTTCGACTAGAGCCGAAGACAGCCTTGCTCTGTCCTGGAAAACCATGACTTCTCATTTTCTGCCCAGGGCCTCCACGTAGTTCCTACATCATTCAAGACTGTGACATTATCATAGATTCCAGGAAAACTTCAGTTAACCTTAAATGGTTGCTACGTTGATTAGATAAATACATTTACTTTACTGTACGGGTACCAGACCAAAATCCCTCAACAACAGGAAAATGTACAGGCCAGGGCCATGGGGCAGAAAATTTATATATTAGGTAAGTTAGTAAAATTCTTATTTCCCATTCTTTATTTTTGGTAAAGTATGTCAAAATATACATTTATGTGCAGGAGCCTTAAATTCTCTACATTTTTGATAGCAGCGTTTCTAAAGAATTTGTTTAAACTTTAATAATTGACAGTGGTTCTAAAGAAGCTCCTCCAAGTAATGGTGGAAATATGATTTTGAACCTTGTGTAAAACCTTTACCATTGACATGATTGAAGAAAAATAAGCATGGGAAATGATTTACAATTGTGTTCTGGTTTACAAACTATCCTGGGACCTCATAAAACTAAATAAAATTAAAGACTGATCACTTAACGAGTTCATCAAGATACTGACACGCTGCTAAAATGTCAACACATTATCTCTTTCTGTTTCTTACTCTTCTATTCAAATTAGAAAAAGATTCTATATTTTATATACCTGGTATGTAATCTGGAATCACACTCTGTGATAAATGTGCCTATACACTGTAACATTTAGGGTTTTTTTAACTTTAAAAGTTTTGTGTTTAATTCAGGTTGTGAGGCCACTGGCTACCTTATGAAAGGTGGGTCACAGAAAAGAAAATTCTGCAAAACAAAGTTAGCAAGTATTTTTAACTTAAAGAAAAAAATGAAAAAAAAAAAGTCGTTGTGTTGTTTCATGTATGGTCTGGCAAAGGCTCAGGGGACATGGAAGCATATAGTCACCCAGGATGCAAAGATGCGCAGGAAGTTCTCGGGTAAATGCATGTAGACATTCCCATACTCCCAGTGGACGGTCACATTGATGAGAACTTTCTGGTCATGGAGAAACTGACATGTTTCACAACTTGAATAGGTTTTACCTGTCTTGCCCTTTATTCTCCTGTTAATCAAAGACATGAAGTGTTAGAGACAAGGGATAGACAAATAGAAACCGAAGTCTTGAACTCAGCCTGAACTTTAGCATGAAGCCCAGTCAAATGCGTTTGACCACCAGCTGGTTTGCAGACTGGTACGTGTAGCTAAATGATTGTCATTTTAAGGCACTGAAGAGTTTAGGAATTCTTTGTTATGAAGAAATGCTATGGAAATTGCTGGCTGATACACGTGCCAACAGTAATTTTCAGTGAGACTGATCAAGTAGACTTTATACACATAAATATATTGAAAGGTACGACTTTGCTATTTCACTATTGCATTAGCAGGATATTCTGACTAAATCCAGGACTTCTTAAACCAGTAACTCCGTATGAAGGAGTAACCATTAAGATGAATCTAGAGTATATGGAAATCCAGTTCCAAGAAGAATGCATAGGATAATAAAGAACTAAATGATGATTTTTAGTAATTTAACTTTTGTGGAGGCATTATTTTTATCTTCCTTATCTACTAAATATCTATGCAGGATTAGGGTTAGTCTTTTCTCTCCTGTGCTTCCTGAAAAGCTTCATTCACACATTTCTTCACTTTTTTTTTTCTTCACTTTTTAATATTCTAGAATTCTATAATGTGAAAGTTAATAAACTTCCCTCCAGGTTTTTGTTGAAGTCATTCTCTTCTGAAAATTGTGAAGAGATGTGATAATTCCAGAAGTTTATGACTCTACCGTAATATTTATATATTTAGAGACAGAGCACAAGTCTACAGATATGTATGTAATTATTGTTAGAAACAAATTCCTATTATATATGCTTAGTGAAAGATCCTTTTATACTCATAGTAGGCTAAAACTGTTTTCTACTCTATATAACTAAGTGGCCAAATATTTGACTTGATTAAAGTCATTTTTACACTTTTGGTGTTGATATTCTGTCATCTGCCACGTAGATTTTCTGAATTCAAATAGTTTTCAGGGCATATAACTTAGAACATCTATAAAATCTTTATAAAAATTTTGCCTTGAGGTTGGGGATTTAGTGCAAGTCGTGGAGTGCTTGCCTAGCAAGCACGAGGGCCTGAGTTCGATCCCCAGCACTCCCCAAAACTTTTTTTTTTTTTGCCTGAAAGTAGTACTAGCCATAGATGTTAAAGCTCTCCATTCTTCTATATCAAATACATCCTTGGACCTAGCTAGAATATAAGAAGGCTGGAAACAATGAAAACTTTCTTATTGCTTTCTACATGCATTTTACTTGCTTGTGTTTGTATTTATATTTAATTTAGTGAGCAGTAAGAGCTGTCTGAGTTTCTGAAAGAGGGAGTGACATAGGAAAACGGTATATTGTGAAGCTGAGTGTGCTGTTTTCTGCGTAATCCCGTGTAATTAATAGTCCCAGAAAAAAAGCCTAATAAGTTACAGTTTTTTTTTCTTTAAATTAATGTAAACTTTACTCTGGTAGAGATTGAATCATACAGTGGAATTTTCCTCCTCTGAAGCAGTGGTTAAACCACTGGACAGTAGTTGGTGAAGGACACTGATTCCTGAGAGAGGAAGCAAATAAAGCGAGCCTGGTGGACTGATGTAGTTTGCTTTCCAGAGGGAGTTTCCAACTGATAGCACAGAAAATTGGAACACAGAAAAAGGAGGCCTAACTCCCTGAAAAGTAGAGATGAAGTTAATACCTAGGGGGACAAACGTTGTTAGAGTGCGCAGGACAGAACACAGGAAGGGGAGAGCTACACATAGAGAAAACCTAAGAGATTTGCAGAGGGACCTCTCAAGGAGGGAGCAGAGAACTAATCACTGAAGCCTGTGAGGGGGACCTTGGCCCTGGAAAATCACCACCTAAGAGGATTAGAGAAAATGGTGCGTGGCTGTCCTGTGGCACCCGCAGTATAGTGCCTGTTCCCAGCAGCCAGGCTGCACAAACTCGTAACTGGGAAGCGTATTTAGGACTTGCCTCATTAGTGGCAATGAATTCACCCTAGGTAAATACCTGTGGGCCTCAGGTGGTAAGTCTTGTATGCACAACCAGAATAACTCAAGCTATTTCAAATAACCGCATCCAATAGCAAAGCTTAAGAATAATTTTAGGAATAATTTCATTGTCATGTGTAGTTCATGTATTAGTATGAACAAGTCAATTGTATTATAACAGTAGAAAAAAGTTTAGGAAAAGGAAATAGGACCATATTGTTGTCATAATTTTATATATGAAGTGTCATGGTACCACTTGAGGATACACTGTGGTAAGAAAATGGGATGAGAGAATGATATGGAAGACAACGTGAATGAATCTGAAAATAATTGTGCCAAGTAAAAGGATCCAGACCAAAAAAATGATATGGTATCTGAGTCCATGTATATAAAACTCTAGTAAATGCAAACTAATCTAAAGGGGCTATCGATATGTGGTTTCTTGGGATAGGAGTGGGGATGGCATCAAAAAGGATGAAAAAGACACACCGCAGCAGGTACTGAGAAAGCTTTAGGAGCAGTGGATATGTAATTATCTTGATTTTGGTGGTGTTTTTATGTATTTATACACATATCATAACATCAGATTGTACACTTTAGGTATATTTGGTTTATTGTATAAAATTATAATAGTTATAAAAATAGCAGTATAAAACGGCAATGTTTTAGAAATCTTGTTTGTTAATCTAGTAAATGCAAGCCAACAAGCATAAAATGCTCCTTAACTAAGAGTAAAACTGAAAAAGTTAATGTGTATCTGAAAAGCAGCTAAACTGAGACTCAAATGCCTAGCAATATAGGCTTATTTTCTATAAAAAGGATGCAAGACTCAAAGGAAGATATCATAAAATAATATAGTCAGAATTATTCTCATCTAATACAATTCTTTTGATATCAAAATTTTAAATTAGAACTCATTTTCAAACACTGCTTTCTTTAATTTCTGAGATAAATTTGTATTTTAATGAATATTCTGTCATTCACTTAAAGATGCTTTACCTTCTAGCAATATATTTCTCAACACCATAAATTCAATTTTTAAATATGTTTTTCTTACACAGTATCAAAACTAGATAATATCATATTACAGTGACAAATGTACACCCATGTTGATAGCAGCATAATACATAATAGCTAAATCTTGGGAGTGGTCTATATGCCCATCAACTGATGAGTGAATAAAGAAAATATGGCATTTATACACAATGGAGTACTGCTCTGCCATAAAGAAAGATGAAGTCGAGTCATTTGTAGGAAAACGGATGCACCTTGAGACCATAATTTTAAGTCAAATAAAATCAAACATACATGCTTAAATATTGCCTGGTTTCTCTTATATAAGACCCAAATTACAAATAAAGATCAAAATAAATGATAGCGAGTAGGGAGTATGGAAATAGATCTTTTTCAAATGAGAAGGAGATAAAGAGATGAAGGAAGTGAAGAGAGAGGGACAAGTAAGGGAATGAAAAAGGAATTGTGTTATGCACACTTACCAAATCCACACAAGAACTGTAAACATTATGTACCACAAAAATGTACTAATAAATGAATTTTTAAAAAACTAAATAAAAATTTACCTTTATCATTAAAAAACACTGAAATAGTTTTCATATAGAGTTTATAGTTGTTAGTTTCTTTGGAGGAACTTGCCCAAAGTACTTAATATAGTACTTATTTAACAATTATAGTTCAAATGTTTATTATAAATAAATTTTCAAAGCATGGAAAGATTTAGCTATAAAGATGCTAACTTAATGATTGTTTATTATAATAAAAATGAATATAGTGTTGACATTCAATAACAAGGAATTGTCTTAAGTAAATGTTGGCATATCCAAATTACAAAGGCTGCAACCCCTATGAATGATGTCAAAAGATATTTAGTGGCACAGAATATATTAATGAAGAGTAAAAATGATAAAGTATAATTTGTAAAGTGACCTGTATAAGTTGCTGACTTTTTATTTTAAAATTGCCTATAGCCATAAATATACAAAATATATAATTCAACACTTTAGTCCTGTGTTTTAATTAGGTATTGTACATAAAACACCTGAAAGTGGTGTGACTTCACACAACTATTTCTCCCCTACAATTCTGTTTGTTGGGCTGGACCAAGTGAGACCAACCACGTAGGAAAAGAGTAGAGATAGAAAAGATATCAGGACAGAGAGAGGATGTACAAATGCTTCGTAGGATACCAAGGAGCACAGTCGGTGTGGTGGAACAATAACAGCAAAGTGAAAAAGGTGTTTTAAGAAAGAACATATGAACAATCAAGGCTTCTGAGAGGTTGGAACCAAAAAGAAAAAAAGAAAGAGAATTGAACACTGACCATCACATTTTAAAATATAGAGGTGTTTGATGACCTTGTCAAAACTGTTACATGGAACAGATTCAAGAGAGAACAACAACAGAATTTGGAGACAGACTGTGAAAATAGCAAATTCTTTAGTTTTATTAAAACGCAGGATTTCTAATGGTATTTAGGGAAAATATTAGCTAATTTTCTCAAGTCATCGAAAATACCAAACTTGTTTATCTCATGCCTTCTAATTTCTATTCAGAGACTATCTCAGATTTATCTTAATTTATCAATTTTTTATTGTCCAAGAGTAGACTTTCATCTGCTTGAAAATCTGCACCCAAATTCAGGGAAAGTCTGCCTCGCATAATGTTTTAATTAATTTGTTCTTAAAACACAGTTTTCCATCTAACCCGTCTTGTCTGGCATTTCTGAGTTCTCAACTCAGATTCCAAAGAAGAAACATGCTGTCTGTCTGTCCCTGCCTTTTCTTTACTTTTCCTAGACAATGTTTTTTGTTTGTTTGTTTGTTTGTTTGTTTGCCTTTTGTCTACCTGTTCTGTATCTTCTACAAATCTATTTATTTCATATTTACTTAAGATGATCAACTGCTTTCCATTGATGAGTTTAAGCCAATTTTTCTTTCTTAAATAGATATTAAGGGAGGGGGAGATAAATACATTTATTTAAATTTCCTCTTGTAACCAAAGTATTTGTGTGCACTTTTATGTATGTATTTACTTTGGGAGATAGGTGGCAGATTTGAGAAATAGGAGGAATTATTGTATTAAAATCTTTGTTCCCACAAAACAAAAAGAAATATCTTCGTTCCCTTCCTATGTAAAAATAATGATAATTGTTTTGGGTGAGTGGAAGCAGTTTTAAGAAGATTGAATTGATATTCTTTCTATAAAATGTGTTGCTTTCAGAAAATGTAGGCTTATTTAAAGACATGTAAACAAAACATTAAGACAGTTTAAATATAGTTTGATATGCACTTGGCAATTATTCCTGGAAAGTGTTCAAATCAACTGTATAGAGAGTGTATCTTTAGATGAAAACTGTGGATATATTATGGACCCCAAGTATTACTTGAAAAACAATCAAAACAGTATATGGAATGTCAATTTTAGTGATGTTCTACATGGAACACAAGCCTTCATTTCACAGAAAAATCACAAAGGAAGGGCAAAGGAAATTGAAGTTATGCTAGATAGTTTTCCATCTAAAGTATTTACATGACTCTTGAAAAAAAAGAAGGAAAAAATACAAGTGACCTACCTGTTCTATAAACTGAAAAGAAACCCAAATATATATCCACATATTGTAATGGATACCATCATCTGACATACTTAAACCATGAATATACAGACATATATGTGGAGATATATGTATATTATATATCATAAAGATATGTATACACATATATCTCCTATATTTACCATGTAATCTCAATGTGAGAAACTATTACTTTCATGAAGTAATCTTCTTGTAAATTTTAAAAATATTTTGTGTCGCTAATAAAATTCATTACTGTCTGCACTGACAACAATGCTTGAATTCTCATAAGATAGCAAATTCCTGCAACATTCTAATAGTACATGAAAATAATTCAAAGCAGTTACAAACAAGTTCTTCAATAAGGACAGCAAATTCTGCAAACATAAACGTATTTAGAAATTTATTTTTGACTTAGAGTTTAGCTTGGAATGTGATTTCTTATAAAGAAAATGAGTTATGACTGATTTCCAGATTTCTTATTTTATTGCATAGAGAACTGTTCATTATGCCTTAAGTGAAACTTTGAAAAGGTAAGTGGGCTCCATGAATAAAATGTTATTCTTCAAGAAGGCAAAAGTGCCTTATCCTTTCTTTAGTGTTTTCTGCTTATATTAATGAAGATTTAAGTGGAGGATTCACAACTTTAACTTTCTTGATTGACAGGAAAATATTAGCATTGGGAACCTTTTATAGTTGTGATGTAATTCAAAACAAATTATGCTAAACATTTTCAGTTCTGAATTTTAGAAAAGTCTCATTTCCAAAAACACAAGAACAACTCAAAGAGAACTTTATGAGAAATTAAAAAAAAATATTTTTGGCACTGATGATTCAGAGTTTGTGACAACTCTGGCAGACTGAAATTTATCTTTAGTATTGTGTGGAAGAGGAAATAAGGAAATGAAAGTAAAACGATAATCTTATTAAAGGCCTTTCAAAAACTACTAATTCCCTGGACTGTAATAAAAGCATTTATGACTAATCTTTTCACCCTTTTTAGAGCGAGTCTAAGGGCTTTGGACAGTTACTGAAAATGAAAGCTAAAAGCAGTAGCTCCCTTCACTTGAAGAATTTCAAAGGCATGAACTCTCAGTTTCTCCAGCCGCCCCTTGCCATTTTTGACCATTCAAAAATTCCTTCTAAAGATGTTAGCATATTTTTGATAAGAGTCAAATGAACACTCTTGGGAACATTTTTACCCTTGATCAGCCATTTATTCTAATAAAGTTAATGAAAATTAGTGAAGATGCAAAGAAAGGGGGACATTGGGTAGAAAGTAGGTGGGAGGAAGCTTCTACATAGATGTGGATCAATTAAAAGGGGATTCGTGGAAAGGGAAACTCAAAATTGTAATGTCAAGAGTTAGCAGAGTGGGAAGTTCAACCAAGTGTTGATATGCAATGTGACTTCTTTCATTTTTTTAAAACCTGAAAGGAAGAATTGAAAAATAATTTTCACTAGTGTTTGGTCACAATATAAATCTCCTTTCCTAGGGTGCATATCTTTCATAGATAGGTAAACATGCTTAGTTTTTGTTTGTTTGTTTGTTTGTTTGTTTTATCCCTGTAGTGATGCCATTTAGCCACAGTATGAACAATTGCAGTGACTTAAATATCATTGTCTACGATGGTTCTTGAAGCTGCCTTGTGTGGTCACATTATAGTACCGGCGCTTATTTACCATGTGCCGTTAAAATAATCATTTTGCTAGTTTGCTACATGTTGCTCGTGATGTAAAGTGAGGACCTGGCAAGCGATACAACTCAAACTTAATAATATATGAGGATATTACAGAGGCCTCCAAAAAACAGATGATAAAACAGGATTAAATGTTTGAGAATTTTATTAGGAACAATAGCTGTGTGAAAGAAAACAGGGCGCTGAGTGCACAATAAAATTACAATGCAAATCCTACTCACAGTGAAGGGAAGAGGGAAGGCATCTTGGCTGGCAGTGTACTGTGTAGACAACTTTGCCTCAGAGCGAGATTTGGCAAGGCTGTGAGAAAATGTGCTTAAGCCAGAGTCGCCCATTAGGGCTGCCCATGTCTCCACCTGCAGGCCTGCCTTAGTATTCCTGCCACTCTGCCATCAGCTGGGGGCAGCCAGTGGAACATGTGACCTTAGTATAGATGAGGTTATGCATTTCGGAGCACACAACTTGGGACCCTGGTGGATTATATTCCCCATAGTGATAGGTCTGTGACACTAACTCTCATGAATCTTACATTGTACTCTTTGCCCTGTTTAAATCTGCTTCTCACGGGTCCAAGAGAGCTCTTCCACAGTTTCTGGGGGCCTTCATTCCTGAGGGATAAGTAGGATGAGGGAGTTTGGGGGTAAACTAAGGTTATCATTGCTACGGCTGATTTCTGGGTTGTAACCTGTACTCTTTTCCCTACTTGACTCTTCCTTATCCGTATTGGTTATGTCAGTGAGTCTCAGTGGTTTGCCTGGTCATATGAACTAAACCTTCATTCCTGGAGCACGTGAACCCTTGATTATCCAACCTTTCACAGTGTAGGTAGATTCATATGACTGTCCATATTTATCATGGGGAAAGTGAATCTTAGGAGTCATGCAAATTAATCACGACTTCCACGTGCATCTCTCTGCCTGGTGTGTAAGCAGCCTTGTATCATTTTATCAGTCAGAATCAATTACCCCTGCCCGTATGTGACTCTTGTTTCCTAGTGTTGGACCTGGTGAAGAATCCAAATATTTCAGGTAGCAGATGTAAATTGTTATTTTACAGTGAGTGCCGTAAGGTATTCACTGGCAGAACCCAAGAGCATGACGATGGGGAGCACAAATTACTCCAGTGGTTCTTGGACACTTGCATCCTTTCCACTGGGGTCAAAGCAGATTAGAAGGGTCTGTGGTTTGATACAAAAATCCTCAGACTTCGTGCTCACTTCTATACATCCAGCAACACATTGCTACCGTAGACCTTTCTGTCTCTGGTATTCTTGTTATTTTCCTTCAAGGGTCCTGAACAGAGTCAGGTCATTGGTCAACCTGAACTCTATACGTCTTCTTGTCTTGATTTCTTCTCTTTCCACACAAAATAGTTGATCATGTGCATTACTCGTAACTCTGTTATTGGGAAGATTTTTTTTCTACTCCACTGTTTTTTAAGGCTAACTATGAATTCAGTGCAGACATAGTCCATATTTTACTTGCTGGTGCATTATCAGGATGAGGCAATCCACCTATAGATCAAGCTCAGACTTTTTCTTGCTCTTTTACTTGGTGATACAGAAACCCCTATAGGAGCAAACCAGTGGAGGAACACGAATATAACTGGGCTACTGAATATGGTCCGAGTCACCTGTTCAGTACACTACCTTGGTCTGATATTAATGATTTGGGTGGTTCAACAGAATTCAGTTCTCGATAAACAGCTCTAGATGCACGGCCCGTGTGTTCCATGTTAAGTGTTGCGTCTTTACCAAAGCTCAGCAACACACATGAGCTCCTTCTCCAACAGGAATGATTCTTGACTGTGCTTGACATCACTTCAGGCAGCCGGGGCCTGCGTTGTGATTATTTTTGTGTCGCTTATCACATTTCACATTGTATCTTTTTCCCCAACACTGGAGAGCAGCGTGTGACCCAGATGCGGATCTGAGTGCATCAGTTTGGAAATCGTAGAGCACCATTCCTTGCTGTTCCATTTTTGGGGTTGTTTTTATTGTTTTTAAATTTTATTTATTAAGCAACACTGTGCTGGCTACCCATCTTTCACACCTGTAAGTGTGCCAAGTTCTACTAATAATTCCTTAAGTCTCTGCATATTGACACTTTACCCATTTTTTTCACATCATTGGGGTGATTGACGCTTCCTGGTTTCTGGCAATGAATTTGTCAACCACGTGGATTTCTATTGCTGAGAAGTAGAGGTATTACCACCATAAGTGTTAAAGAATACCTGCTTCTCCAGCTGTCACCTGTGGTCTGAAAAGAACAGTCACCAAGTTCCTCAGTGATCCTGGTGTTGGTCCCACCAGAACATTCCTGATGGCCTTGTTGAAAGATAATGTTGTCTTGAGTCTCTCTGCTTTACATACTGTTATGATTTAATCCGAGGTGTCACACCAAAGCCTAATATGCATACAGTTGGGGCTTTGTGGAGGTAACTGGATCATGGAATGTGATTTTCATCAGTGGATTAGTCCACCGATGAGTTTATAGCTAAATGCGATGCGGGGAAGGTGAGCCTGGGGAGGAGGTCGGTCACTGGGGGCGTGGCCTGGAAGGCTGTATCTGCCTCCCTCCTCTCTCGATCATTCTCTGCTTCTTTCTTGCCATGCTGTGAGCTGTTTCTCCTCTGCTGTGCCCTTCTGCCGTGCTACACTGCCTTGGAACCAGCCAACAATGGACTGAAACCTTTACAAACTGGGAATCAAGATAAACTTTTCCTCTTTTAACTTGTGGGTGTTGGGTATTTTGGCCCAGAAATGAGAAAGTAACTAAGACACATACTACCTCCTTTCTGCATGCTCATTGCTTTTAGTCTCATTCTTTTTTTTTTTTTTTTGTCTGCCAAGGAAATATTGGCACTTGTATTCTACTTAATAGCTGGATATCACTTTTACAAACTTCTAAAGACTCCCAGAGTGGAAAGTTCTCATCCCCTGGAATTTGTTAGGATTTTAACTTTCATATGTTTAGAAAGCACCATCTAAAGCAATGAATTCTTGCTTGTCCTGATTTATTCTGGTTCCGTTTGTCAAATACTTTTAAAATTCAATCCAAAGAATCCTCCCTTTGCCCCTCTCAGCAGATAACAACTAATTCTGACTATTTTTAAGTCAACTGATGAGGGACCAGACAAGGTGGGGAGCATCCTCAGACCACAAGTGACAGTCAGAGGGAGGAAAATACCCTGGACAGTGATGCCGTGTAAGGAAAATTTCACCAAGGGTATCGGGTAATCTTCAGGCTGAAGTTAGCTGTCAGAAGAGTACCGTATCGTCCAGGTATAGGCATCATTTAACATCCCTGTCATGCTCTATCAGTGTTTGGGGACAGCTGTGGACACAGTGTGAATGCCACAGTGTCTTTCGTACTATAAAAGTTGTTGTCCTTGGTTAGGTGCATTCCCCTGAGAGAGAAGTATGCAAGACACATTCTCATGGCTTTCATGTAAAATTAATCTTTTACTTCTAAAGTCCTTTCCAAATCCCCTTCCATTTTCATCCTTGTTTCTTACAATTTACAAACTTGGAAATTGTTTTCCGATGGTAGACCAGTAGAAACAGCAAGGGGTTCTCAGTAGAAGAACCTGGGTTAGATTACTATCCCGGGCAGCATGAGTTTCAGGGAAAGTTGTGACACCTCTGGCTTGCAGTGTCTGCTTTTAAAAAGTAGCTAAGTTGCAAGCTGGATTTATAATCAGACATGTTATATGTACTAATTTATTTCTTTATTGTTCCTATTTCCCACTCTTCCAACTCCATGTACCTTCCGCCAGAACGTAAGATCCAACTGTTTGCTGCTGTCTCAACAGCAGCACAATGATAATGGACACATAGTGGGAATTAAGCAACGTTTATTAAGTGTATTAATTAATCGTCTTAGCTCAATATTTGAGATATAATAGATCTCAATGTGTGAAATTTATCATTGTTTCCTTGGTCTAAACAAGTACACTTTTACTATATATTATGCTGTTTCCTATGTACATGCCAAGAATGATTTCCTCCTCAATAGAAAAGAGAAATTCAGAAAAATAGTGAAAGAAACATAATGTCCAAAGATTTTGGAGAACATTTGAGCAGGGGTGTGAGAGACATGGGTGTGAATAAACCATAGATAATAATTGTTGACCTAGGATGTTTACTTCAAATGTATATTTTCAATTCAGTCTCTACTCAATGAATATTTGCTGTATTTCCAGGTTCTGTGCTAGATTTATAAACTTGCATTTAGAAGAAAAGTTGGATTTCTATTTCTGGCGAGATTTATTAAATAGTAAACCAGAAAAAGACAAGTCATTATTAGAATTCCTTTCTTGACACAGAACTTGCTTTTATTTGATACAAGTGTGTGTTACTGTGGCTGCCCTTTCAGCATGCCCAAGGCCCTGTATTTTCAAAGGACTGTGAACTTTCTTTCAGTAGTATATCAGGGCACAAGAGTATATCTTAGAAACAGTAAACAAGTTCTTATCAAGAGTCTGCAATAATACAGAGTTTGAGCAAAAAGAAAATGAGGCCAGCATCATTGTAGATTGTGAAACCCACTGAGCAGGGACTGTGTCTAATTCTATGTTCAGTACTTGATTTTTAAATGAAAGAAAAATGAAACAATTTCATCACTGACTATTGGAGTTTTTCGTTTGAAGACAAAAAGTTTTCACTAGAGGTTAGTAGAAGACTATATAGCAGGTGTTTGGGACTTAATTTGAAACATATGAGTTTTTGTGTAATAACTATTCATTTTAGTATCCTGATTGGTTTAACAAAAGGAATACCTTCCCTGACAGATATAACAAGTGTTAGAAGATTTTGTTCAGCTTGAAAATGAAAATAGACAAATATGCTTCTGAACTGGTAACCATATTTATTAATGAAACCCTGATTGGAGCCTTATTAAAAATGAGTAACACTTACATTTTTTACTATGTATATGATGTAGAGTATCTACAGGATTTTTCCATTGCTGAAGTCCTTAAACACCTGTATTGCTGAGAAGTACTTCATTGTACGTATATGCTATATTTATTTCTTCATCTTTGGTGCATAGTACATTGTTTCTCACTGTGGCTACTGCAAATGTTATATTTATAATTTGGCTGCCATTAATGTTTTTATTCATGCCTTTTTGTAAATATGTTTTCATTACTCTTACATATATATTTAGGAGTGGAATTGTTGGATCACATGGCACACATATATTTAACTTTATAAGAGATTTCAAATTGTTTAGAAGTGGCTACACCATTGTGTGTTTCCACTGGCCATGAAGGAGAGTGAGTTCCTCCATGTCCACAAGAACATTTAATAGAATAAGCTTTTCCATTTCTAAATACTCTAAAGTGTATATAATGGCCATATGCCAATATATGTAAGAACATGGGTATATCTAAAATACTTTAAGCTGAGTGAGATAAATCAGGTATGAAATGATTCCATTACATGAAGTTTTAGAAACCCAAATCTGTAGTAACAGGAGACAGATCAGTACTTGTGTGGTGCCAGGGATAAGGCTAAGAATTACCTGCCAAGAAGAAAAATCAAGGGAATTTTGGAAGGTCATGGAAATATTCTGTATTTTTGTCATAATAGCTATTAAATTTATATGTATATATGTGTATATGTGTGTATGTATGTGTGTGTGTCAAAATTAATCCAAAGTAAGTACTTTAAATTGCCTACAAATGAATACATCAAAAAAGCAATATAAGAAACATGTCAAAACTGCTTTTGACTATTAGCAGAAGTCTTCAGTGTATCCCCTGCCTATTCTTAGGAACATGAAGCATTTTAAGGGTTCAGGCAATCCACAAAATTAAGCACTGTACTTCCAGGGAAGCGTGTTTTTCAAGCTGTCTAAGTGTCATGCCTTCTATCAGACCCAACCTAATTCTTGCAGCTAGAAAGGAAAGTTTTCATCAGGTGGTCAGTTATCTTGGGCTCTAATATTTTTAGTTTACCAAAATGTGTATATATGTTAGTGATAAGTAAGATAGTACATTGTTTGTAAAAAGCAATGCAAGAGGAAAGAGCATCCATCATTCCACCACCTAGAGGCAATTACTGTTCATGTTTTGGAATATTCCTCCATTTTTAATGCAGTTTTTACATGTCTCAGATAATATGGTAAGTGCTATTTTGTAAGTACATTTTCACTCAGTATTAAATCATTAGCATTTTCCCAAGTCATTAAACATTCCATAAACATCATTTTAATAACTACATAATAGCTCGTCATATGCCTGTACCATAATTAACTATCAGTCTTTTAATGGCATTTTTTTTTTAACTAAATAGCAGACTTGTTGCCTGGCCTATGGAAAGTTCTCAAAAAATCTTTTAAAAGGAATTAAGATGTGTTACATACATATACTGACTTCCCATAACGAATGTAAACATTACGTACTAAACACATGTACTGATAGAGTAAAATAAAAAAATCAAAAATCTTACTGAATGGATGAGTGAGTCATGAACAGTGTTGTGAAGGACATCTTTATACTACAATCTTTGTATTTTGTGAGACACTCAAATCTGGATACATAGTACTAGAATATCTGTGGCAAACACATAAAAACTGTTTAGGCACTTGATTCACTTGTCAGAACCTTTTATCTTGGGACAATAATGATACTATATGTATGGATTTTCCTAAGTTAACAAAGGCATATTTCGAAATAACTGAATGTGTTTTAGAAATTTATTCATTTGGCTGATTATTTCTCGTAAGAGTGTACCACTGTCCTTAGTTAGAGGCAAACCTCAGCATTTTTCCTCTTTCTTTTTTCTTTTTAAAAATAACCTCATGATAGTCCTAGCTCTAAGACCATCTAAGATTTAGATTGTTTTTGATCACTACAAATTTCTTTAAGTCCAATTTATGAATTCAGAAATTTTTATCTTATCAGGTTTCTGCTATTACTGTTTTGTCATCACTACCTTCTTTCATGGCGGTTTGTCTTTTTTGAACAATTGACGTCTCCTGACTCTCACTGAGTAGCAGATACCATGAAACTCATAACTCACCTGTTGTGGTGATGGTAAAGTTTACACTTATTATTGGTACTCTGCTCTACATAAATCTTCCCTGGCTTATTTTCCCAGTATAATGTCCATTAAAAGCCTACTTTTTAAAACATTTTTATTTTTTAGCAGTATTGGGGATTGACCTTGAAGCCTTCACACTGAGCTACCTCTCTAACCCTTTTTATTCTTATTTATTATTTATTGAGGTGGGATCTCAATGAGTTGCTATATTGCCATGGCTGGGTGCAAGCTAACAACTCTCCTTCAGCCCCCCAGAGTGCTAGGATCACACACTCACACCACCATGCCCAACTTGCAATCTCTTGTATTTCTCTAAATTAAACTTTCTCATTCCATAGGGGCAGTCACGTGAGGTAGATGAGAGTATAGAGGCCAGTTTTGGCCAAATGTATCACCAGGGGGTCAAGTTGTCGGGCACCATGTTCACCTGTTCTGATTCTGATTCTCACCTTGAGAGAAGCTCTCTGGTAAGATGCTGGAGAAAAAAAAAGTTTTAAACCTCTTCACTGCTACCATATTAACCCTTCAGAGGCTTGTAATATTTTTATGAAATTTTACAGGTTTTCTAATTCTTCTTTTAATTTAATTCTTCTTTCAATCAGAGTTTTGGAGTGGTTGCCTGACAAACAAATATTGTGACTTATTTTTAAATTGCTGCTTTCCTAGAAGACAAGCCTCTTTTTTTTTCAATACCAGTTAAATAATTATGTCATGTGTTGGGTTTATGTGTTGGGTTCTTATCTAGAAGACCAAAAGACCAAACTAGTATGCTGTTGTGTAATTTAGCCATCACGGGGATTAAATACATATGCCATATACACAGGTTGGCTGGCTTTTTTAAAGATAAGTCTGAAAAATGTAAATAAACTTATTAGAGCAACCAAAGTGATGGACAACATCTCATGTTTCATATTTCATACGTGTTAAAACTTAGGAAGGAACGTTTATTCTTTTACTTCATTTGAATTGATTTTTTTTAATTCTATGATTTTTGTGTATATTTTTAAAACTTAAGAGAAAAAAGTTTCAGTTTTCTTCTGAGCTATGCATTAAAATATACGTAGATTAAAAGTGAACGCTTTCACAATGAGCCCCAAATAGTTACAAGGTCATATTGCTAATGTGAATAAAGCTGTGATATCTTGAAATCCAATTCAGAGCTTTTTAGGCTAATCAGTAGTGCTCTTCAATTTTATGGATGCATTTCTTTTCATTACAAATGAGGTGAGAGGTAATATATAAGTAGTCAGTCAACAAGTTCAGCAAAATTCCCTGGGCAGCTGCCCATTTTCTTGACTCCATTGCTATGCACTTCTTGAGGGCATAGCAGGGCCAGTAGCTAAGTAGGGGTCAAGGATTCTGGGAAAACAGGTGTCGCTCAGACCATTTTGCTTGACAGTCCTGAGCACCAAGGTCGCTGACCTGGCATAAGGAAAGTAGGCCAACAACTCTGGCAAGCTGTACATTTGACATTCTTTGTCCTCCTTTTTCATTTGTTTCTGTTTTGATTCACATTGAATCTTTTCATTTCAACAATATAAGGAATACATGTTGCTTTTGGGTCCTTCATGGCTTAACTCAAAAGATAACCCACAGAATTTTGAAATAAAGATAGAGCAATGAGTTATTTTTGGCTGGTGTGGTAATGATAAATTCTCATTTCTACCAAGAAAGATATACAAAATATACTGTGCGGATGAATTAGAGGCAATGAAAAAAACTTCTGTCATTTAATATGATTTGATTTTAATATTGCTATAAGTACTAAGTAGACACAATATTTTTATTCAACTTCTTTTCACATTTCTCTTTTCATTTTCTTTGTCTGCTTTCTATTTCTCCACCTCCCCTAGTCTTTTATTCTCTGGTTCACTTACAAATAACACACACACACACACACACACACACACACACACACACACACAAATATATATAAATTTATGTTTCCTTCTTTGAAGAGAAGGTTTTATACAATGTTTCAAGATTTTTTATTTCAAGAGTATGTATTAAAGGATGAAAGTTGAGCACTCTTTGAAATATTCCTTGAAAAATAACTGTCAGTCATCTTTCTATTTTGTGTCTAGCACTCAAAATTAAAATATTCCTGCTTTTTACTGTATTTTAAAATTCTTTTTAAGGTATCAATCTCCTATCAAGATGCCATCTAGAAGCATTAAGTGGCATTAAACAATTTTGTAAAATATTATAAAGGATAGATAGCATTCTAGACAGTCCTAATATTGTATAGCTTTTGTTGTTTGCATCATCCTAATACACTGAAGTATTTATGGAGACAATTGGGAATTAATTTACTAAGTATTGAGTTTAAAACCCCTCGAGCACATTCCATTGCTAGTGTAGCACCAGTACCAATGAAAAAAATGTTAGAGTGTATCAAGATGCAAATGGTAGTTAAATCATAGTGTACTTGATGGAATGCTAATGTTTTGAATATCTGTTGCTATATTTTAGAAATTAGAAGACTCTCTTTTATTTTTGTAAATGGAATTGACACAATTTATCCACATCTGTCAGATTCAGCCATGAATAACTAAAGGAAAAACTAAAAGCCATTATTTTATTCCTTCGATATCTATAAGAAAATGCTACATAGATCAATTTGTAAGCTACTTTTTTGATAAAATTAGGTAACACCATTTGTTTTCCATAAAATGGGCTTGCCTTTAAATTTCTTATTTAATTTATATGTTCCTTTTTTTTTTCAAGCTCAACTTTGCTGCTCAATTAAAATTTTGCTGCTAGAATAATGCCGAGAACCACACTAGTACTGAGGTTAATTATCTGTCTTTGGTAAGAGAGGAGGATAAAGTTTAACAAATATATATATATTTCTTTTTATCTGCAATAAACTCTGATGTTCATGTTTTACCTGTAATTTCATTTAAGATGCTTAAAATATTTCTAATCATTACTAAATATTATTTTGCCAAAAACTGCTTTGTATTTTAGCCACAGGTAGGGAATTTACTGTAATGAATATATTTAATCCATTGTGCTGAAAATATTTCTCACCAATCATATTAATAGTAAGACAGCACCTACCTCTTTGTGCTAGCTGTAAATGTTCATTCTGTCTTCCCAGGGTAGTAAGGACTGCTCAAATACCTCTGTGTTCTCTGACTGTATCCAAAGCCCTTGATTATCTCTATTTTCCTTATGGCATCTTCTGTCAGTGATGTTTTCTCCTAGAAACTAAACACTGTAGACAAAACTGGACAACACTATTAATGTATTTGATAATATGGCTGTAGTGATAGTTTCTTTGATAATATGCCTAGCACACTGTTATCTGTCCATTCATTTTCAGAAATGATGACAAAACAGGACAATACTATGGAAAATAATAAGTAAAGGTGTGAAGAAATTAATCCATGAAGTCAAGATACAGAAAGAAGTATATAAAAACAAAAAGCAAAATAAAAAACAATTAAATGTTAATAATATTTAGTGCTGATTTTTTATTCAGTAAGTATTACGAAACTACCACTAAGTTCTACCTTGTGATCTATTTCTATGATATACCACCAGGTACTTTGTATCTGCGAATAATTTTTCTGATATTAAAATTGTTCAAATAACAACTATTTTGCTGATATTGAAGCAGTAGCTGTTTAGTATAGAAAATTTTTAATATAGCAAAATGTTTAGGGAATGGCGTATAATACACGGTAACATGCTTGCCTGGAATGAATAAGGCCATGAGTTCAATCAGCAAAACTGAACAAACAAAGAGAAAGAAAGCAAAAGAAAGGGCAGGGAAGGAGGCAGGGAGGAGAAAAAAGAGGTGTAAAAACAAAAATAATTTAAATATCTTTAAATAACATCCTCTAATATGAAGCATTGCTAACATTTAGTGTATGCTTTTTATGTGCTTTGTTTATCATGGACTACAAATCTGAATATTGAACTATAAATTCTACTTTTCCAAAGTTAACAATATTTTATAACCATTTTTTTATTAAATGTTTCAAATATAACTGTAAAGGATTATATGCTATTACAACAAGTATATGTGCTACAATTTATTTAATCCTTCCCCAGTTTTGAACTTTGGGATTATTTATAGTGTTTTGCTACTTCAGGTGATGTTACAGTCATTTCTTTTATTCATAAATCTTTGCTTTGCTGCACCAAATAATTCCATAAAATAAATCCCTGGAAGTGTACGTAGGACTAGAACACTGCTATGTAGAAAAATTATTTTATTTTAAATGTCTACCCATAGTTCATAGATTATGCTTAATTCTTGGTCCTCCCTACTCCACTAGGTTTAATAGTAAAAAAGAGAAAGAAAGAAGAGGAGGAGGGGCTGAGAATTTAGCTCAGTGGTTAAAGTACTTGCCTTGTAAGCACAAGGGCTTGATTTCGATCCCCAGGACCGGGGGGAAAAAAAAAAGAAGGAAGAGAAAGGTTAATAAAACAGAAGAAAATAGGCAAAATAAAATTAAAGAAAAATGAATTAATTTGCCTTTACTTAATTATAATTGTTGTTGAATATTTTCCATAACTTTACATTAATCTTCCTTCTCACAATAGCTCTATTGAGGTACTAGGCTTCTTTTAATTGATTGAATAAGAAATTACTTGTTATAATATAAATTTCATTTGATATTCATAACAAAGTTTCTCAAGTATTGTTTACCTTGTCATTTTATTTATATATTTGACTTAGAGAATTTTTTGATCTTACTTAAATCCCAGCAGCTTTTCATCATGATTTTTTTAAAATTAAGTATTGAACTTCTATTTCAAGTCTTTCCTCACCTCCAATGGTAGAATATTTTTCAGTTTTTATTTTATCATCTAACATTTTAATCCTTGTGGAATAATTTGGATTGCGATATGTGGTATGAGTTTTGACAAAAACAGCTGTCTTTACAAGTGATCAGCTAATGAAGTTTAGAATCATTTTGGTAAAATATTTTAAGTACATATAAAAATCTATATATTAAAATACATGGCCTATCGAGTCAAAGACGTATATCTAAGATTTTGAGCAGAATTGCATTAGTTAAATTAATTTTAATAAATAGTTGTTATCACTTAAAATTTTACTGTTGTACTTGAGAAAAATTTCTTCAAATAATACTATAAGGATTACAGTAATACTTCACTAAGTTATCAGGCGATCTCGTATTTTGGTTAAAAATGTTTTATGCTTTATTATTTTGTTGTTATTTAAATATTTTAAATGAATTTTATATCTGATTACCAAAGTCATTAAGAGAGACTAAAATAGAAAAATAATACCATATTAAGAGGTTTGAGTTATGATTCAAATATATTCTGCTTTTGATTCCAAATTTGGAAAAAAATGCATATTTTGGTAAAATTGTATACCATCCAACATATCCACCATACATGAAGGCGAATAAAGGTACTTGGAGGTATAAAATGTCCAAGCGTTTTGGATGTATAAAACATCACTAACTTACACATGTGTTGCTTCTGTAGGAAGTACATGAGAGCTCTAATAAGGTGGATAGAGAGCTAATGAATGATCAGAGAAGACAAAGAAAAAATATCAAGATCATAAAACTTGTAATATTATATATATGCAAATAGTTTGCCTGATGGAAACATGTAGTGTAAGTAATAATAAGGCCTCTTGAAACAGAAGAGATAATACATAAAAGGGAATTGTAATAACTGTATTGAATTAAACATAATTATTTCAACAAAACCTGTAAGTAGAGGTGTGAGAAGAGAATGGGCAAGGGAAAGGAGTAAAGAAGTAAAATGTTTCAAATGTTTCCTCCTCGTAGGAAAGAAGAAGATAGGATAGATGAGTGAAGAAATTCAATTATTCCTCTAAGTTAATCTTACTGCAGTGGGGAGGGTATCTTGGGAAAAGGAAGGTAAAGCAATTTAATACACATGTAAGTGGATCTCAGTAGAGAAAATAGCTGGCATTTCCTTCTCTCATCATGATAAAGAAATGTGTGCCATTTATATAAATAGGGAAATGTGACTGTCAATAAAATACTAAATTGTAGGATTACTTTCAAATTTACAAGGGTAAAATGGAATGTTCAAGTGAAAAAAGGAAAATTTACTATATATGAAATATTAAAGTAGAAGTAAAAATGTCAAGTTTATAAGTCAACACTGCATGTAAATAGATTGTACTTTCTCATAAGATACTGTTCATTTGAGCTAACACACAGAAAAGACATTTAAAGAGACACAGGGCAATGAATTAAACAAGGTCTAAAGATAAAAGAAGCAACAGAAAAACACCAGGCAAAAATAAAGATAATAGAAATGTTAGTGGTAGAATCAAACAGTATACAATCAGTATTAAAAGGCTAAAGATTAAAAAGGAACCAATTAATTCTAAAATGCACAATTTAAGAAGATGATACGCCATACACTTGTATTTGATAAGCCTCAAAATTGCCAAAGCTGCATGTAGAAGGTTATTTCCAGTACCTTCTTTCAGCTTTGAAGAGGAACATGTCGTCAGGAAAGAAATAAGTTGAATAATGAAATAGTAATGTTGAATAATTAGCTTTACATACAAGTTTATGTCTCCCGGAAAAAAAAGATACTGATTTTGTATATTCTGGAATATTTGAAAAATCTGTCCATAAGTGGTCACAAAGAAAACCTTAGGAAATTAAAATAAGAGAATCTCTATTGGTCCTATTCTTTGATTATTACTAAATAAATAAGTAGTTAAGTAAATCATAATAAAACAAACTAAAATATTTAGGGATTATTTGAAAATTAGTTATTGGATCAACTTGAATAAATGAGAAAATTATATTTTGAGAAAGCAAAATAATTAAGTGTATGACAAAAACATAAGGACATTGGAAATACTTAGAAGAAAATGTTTACAGATATCTTAATAAAAGGGAAAAAGAAAATGGAAATTGTGAAATTAGAAAAAAATGGTTCAAAATAAAGTAGAAAAAGGGTGTACTATACTAAAATTTAAATTAAATAATAGAATATAGTAAATAATAAAGATAATTAAAACTCTTTGTTTAACAGAGATAATGGAAAACAAACACTACATGTGATTTGTTAAGGAAAAGAATGTGTAAAATGGAAACAGAAAATGTCAAAGGATAAATAACTATACAAAAAGCATAGATATAAAATTATGAGGTAATAACCAGGTGCATGTCCATGAAATTACATGAAAAAGAATTATCATCACAACTAATATAAAATGTATAAATATTACTAATTACTGGAGAAGACTGAAAGCATATTTAAAGTCTCACCCTAAAAACTACAGAAGATACTTTCACTTCGGATACCATTACAGACTGCATACTGTGGAAAATATTCTCCCTTCAAAATAAACTTATTCTTGAAAATGTACTGTTAATAAAATAAAAGCCAAAGACAACTTCGGACTAAACATATATCTGTTAAGCATATGTATATAAATTATGGAAAACACTTAAAATCAATAATACAATTCTTTAAAATGAAAGGATTCTATCTTATAAATTGGATTTTAAATTTGAGAAATCATTCACAAATAGGCTGCAAAACTAAGAATATGAAATTTTGCTCACATTTTTCATCAGAGAAATACAAATTAAAGCAACAGTGGAACATTCTTTCGCATCCATTCAAACAGGAAGAAAACAGATTTACAATGGTAGCCATATTTCACAGCAATGGGTACTTTCATAAATTGCTGATGGAAGTGTAAAATAAGTAAACGTTTTGGGAATTCTAGTCCTATATCTTTATGCAAGTGAATATATATGTGTGTGGGGGGCTTCATAAAAATGCTTGTGAAAGTGCAATCTTTAACAGGTTTATTCATGATGTCTACAATCTGAAACAAACAAATATTCATAAAACGAGAATGTGTAAGCCAACTGTTGTATAGTGAATTTCTACAGGGTAGCATAAAAGTTAAGAAATTATCTGTATATCCCAAAATGTGGACAAATCTCAACAACAACAAAAAGACAAAAAAGAATTTTTTGAATGATCAGAAGCCGCCTTTAGGTGCCAGACACCAAAAGGGTACTTTCTGTATGATTTCATGTCTGAAGTTGGGGAAACAGAACAATTATGGTGTTAGAAATCAGAAAAATGACTTTCTGAAAAGGAAAATGAGAGAAATTTCTGAGGAAATAGAAATATTCTATAAATTCTTAAGACGTGCTTACAGTCAAGATCCACTTACCTGTCTTAAATGTGTCCATACTATTGTATGTGCATTAGATCTAAAATAAAGACATACACATGTACAACCAAGTGAGTAGGAAAACTGTACAAAAAATGGTGAAAGATAAAACCAACAAAAATTTCATGAGAATTTTGTGAGATGTTTAAACTTTTTATTTTAAAATGTCCTTGGGCGAGATAAGGACTAGCCAAGGTTATTTTTACTGCACTGAAGAAAATTTACCAAAACATAAAGGGTTTCAGATATTACGGGATTGTTCATAATTCTAGCTTGGTTATAAGTCTATGTTTATATTCTTTTTTGTTTGTGAAATGTTTAAAAATCTAAAACTTGAAGAAGGGAAGGCACCAAAGATTGTTTTATACCTAAATTTTATTCAAATCCAAAAATGTAATTTCAAAGCAATGGTAAAAATCTACTCAAGTTTTAGTAAGTGATAGAAATTACAGAATTATGAACTTATTGTTAGTCTTGAATGGTAAAACTATTATTCAATTATTATAAAACTTAATGAAATAATCAATTAAAATCCTTATGGAACTATTACAGCAACTGGATAAAATGATCTTAAACTACATGTAGAAGATTATACAAGTGGGAGCATAAATAAGAATAATTAATCGATAAATTGTGCTATAATACAGAATACACAAAACTAAATTCTAAACGTTTTTAAAATAGTGCAAATATTGTAGAGATTAGATATACAATCAGGGGTCCATGAAAGTTCTTCATCAAAAAATGGGAGTCTGTTTGCCAAAAAAGAGTAGATAAGTGTTTGATAATACAAAAATGCAAAATTTGTATATCAAAATATCAAGTTATCCAAAGACTTGAATGGTGATATAGGAGTGGAGTAAGAGGCATAAAGATCCCTTAAATTGTTTCTTATATACTCACTAGAATAGTACATATTATCTTCGCATGAATTATTTATTATAATTAGATGGATGCTTTCAACTGTAATGAAGTCCCTGCTTTAGGTCCTGGAGTAACAGTGTTAAACAGAAATATGTGAACCCTGATGTAAATTATGAACTTTGGGTTGAAATGATGTGTCGATAATAGGTTCTCTTGTAGCACATGTACCGCTCTGGTAAGAGACTGATAATGTACTTTCTGCCCAAATTTGCTATGACAGTGGAAGTTACAGCTTGACATTTACAAAATTGGTAGAGGATATGGCAGAAAATGATAGACATTTTCACAAAGTTTAAAGAAAGGACTTCAAAAATCTATGTTGAAATTCATGAAAAATTTGAATTTGGTAATATTTTGGGAACAGGTTTCAAGAGATACTTTGTACAATATGTAGTTGTGATACTAGATATTAAATTACTCCACCAAAAGTACCAGATGTATTATTAATCTGTCATAGACTTGTTTTTCATCATTTTCTAAAGCGTTTAGAAATCAAGCCATTGATATAATATTACAAGAGGGCTGTCATTTCATTGTTTGAGTATTAATTCATTTTATATCAACTTAAAAGTATTCCTTTCAAGTTCCAATGTCCATTCGTTTATGTTCATATTTGTATGTGTATATATTACAGAGTCCACCATGAATGTATACATATTTCCGGAAAAGAAAAACTTGTATAAATACTTTAATACTAAATTTATTGATACATCATGAGATTAATAGAAGTTACCTTTGGCCTCTACAGTTACAACAGGTGCTCAAAGAGGTGACCATTAGCTTCCAGACATTTACTAGTACTGTGAACTGCTGTTTAGGTAACCTAAGTCATTGAGATTGCCGTACATGCATATTCGATTTCTTCTCTAAGGGCCGGTAGTATAGTAGGTTTTCTATGATATACAACATCCTCTAGGGTCCTCCATAGGAGGGTAACACTGTTGAAAAAACGTCATAGTATTTTTCTTTTCCTGAAGCTTTTCCCAAACATATCCACTTTTTGGCCAGCTGTGCACATATACTGATTTATGATTGATAAATTTTGTAATACTGATTCTCAAACTTCATATATTGATGAACCTGTTAAAATTGTTCTCTTAAAATAACCACATCTATTCTCATCTACTTACCTGTTGGTTCAGAGTTTCTACTATGTTCCTTTTCCATCTTTTACATGTTTTTGTAAGGCAATAGCAGAACATCAGCCCTAATTCAGTTTGTTTTTGGCTACTTAAGTAAGGGTGCGGACCCTCGGTTCTTAGGCAACTTGAATGTGAAACAACTTTGCTATGCTATAAATGATCAACTGAAATATATATTTGTACAAGCATAGTTAAAAGTATGTTTCTGTAGAGCATTAATTTGTGTTAAATTCTTATTTAATTTTCATATTACATCTAAAAATATCTTTAGAATATTAACACTTTGTAGGGAAGAGAAACTTAAATTCATTTTGTTCTGCATTTTGCTTACTGTGGATAAGATGTTAATAAATGGACTAATTGTTGCATATGTTTTCTTATAAAACAGTCATGAAATAGAGTGTTAAAAATCCTGGGAATTCCCATAATAATGAAATCTGACCAGTTCAACATAGATTTTCCCAAACATATGTGATATCGAAGTTACTACCCACTGTATTTTTGAATATCCGTGAAAATTTCATTGGACAGATGTTTCTCAGAACAGTTTTGGAAAACAGAGAACAGTATATATATAGACTTTGAGGTGTGTGGCTATTTATTAACAAAAAGGGTCAGAACAAATTTGAACTCCTAATTAAGTGCTTTTTCCTGCAATTTTTCTCGTGGTAATTTCTCATTTCCTGTGATTCACCTAGTCATATTGGAATCTAAGGCGCAAGGAAATATCAGCAACACTAATCCTGTGTTTATAATTTTGATATGTTGGTCGCCATAAGTTTATGTGCATAAATTTTATTTTTAAGAAATATTGATTAAAATATGTGTATGTTATTGTTTTTTGCCCCTTATATTTGGTGCTCAAGAGAGTGCGTCATTTACCTCCCCTTAGTCCTGGCTTTGGTTATTCCTACAAAGCTACATGGATCTGCAGTTTTTCAAACCATTCCATATTCCCAATTATAAAATTATTATGAATTAGTCAAAAACCTAACATTTGGTGACTCCCATTTTCATATTTGGAGATAGAAAATGTGCCTACCATCCTTTCTCTTTCTGTTTCTGAAAATAATAGAATATTTTTTCAATTATGTGATGTATTAATTTATAAACACCATGTAGTTTATTACAGACTTTTTTAATGTCTGAAATTCTGACTAAGTTATAATCAACACAAGTCTTCCATTAACTAGCTTCAATATACACAGAAATAAAAGCAGAGCTGAGATTACATCTACTGGTTCCACTCGATGAAAATGCACATTCACTAATTCAGTGAATTCTAATATAACATTCCCCAAAATGTGTTTTCTAAAACAGAAGTTAAAAGGTTCAAGGAAAAAAGGTAGTAATAAAATTAGTTAGGCACAAATTTGAAGGAAACGAAAGAGTTTTTTTTTAATCTCAGGGCTTTTAATATTCTAACTTTATTCAGGACTTTTAATATTTTAACTTTATTCAGGAATATTAAAAATAACTCTTAGAATGCAGTGTTTCTAAACATTCTGATTGTAGAGTCTTTATACATATGTCTGTATATATGTGAACTTTTGCATGTACTGTCTGTCACAGCACAACCCTTTCACAGATAATCTTTAGTAAGAGTCTCTAATAGACTACTCAAGCTTAGATTTGTCTTATATAAAGTGTTTTATACATAATATGTAATATAACATTCAATTATACCACTTTGTTCTTTAGGATGCTTCACTAATCCCAAAGCCCAGTTAGGACTCTCCTGTGCATGCACCCAGCATTGAAAATTAATCAACTGGTTTTTGAAGTGGCAATTTTCAAGGATAGATTTCATTTTTCTGATCGACACATACATCTTTTCTCAGTTGAATATTTTTTGTAACTCCAGGTTAGCTGTTATCCATTTAATGATAGATTTTCTCCTAATCAGTCATGTTTGTCCCAGATATACATTTATCCTTGGTAGCTCTGGTACTTCTGACCTGTTTACTTCAAAATTTTGAAAATCGAAACTCCTTCCTTGTCACACCTCTATTTTTGCCCGTTGATGATGCATCTCTTTTTATCTGACCATCTCTCAGGTCTGGAGAGACTCTTTGTATTATTTCCTTGTGCAGAGATGTTGACAAAAGTAATTTCGTGGGCTGGGGATTTAGCTCAGTGGTTAGAGTGCTTGCCTTGAAAGCACAAGGCCCTGAGTTTGATCCCCAGCACCAAAAAAGAAAAAATAATAATAATAATTTCGTACCCAATTACTAACTTGAAATAGTGCTGATTTTCTGAAAATTTAATATGAAGGGTAAACCTAGTATTCCTGAAAATATACGAAAATTTAGGATAATAAGTGTTAACAGCACTTTCAAATGCAGAAAAGGATAGCACACTGTCTGCATTTCAAAATCATTGCCTCTGACTCATTTTCTGTGTCTTTTGTTTTAGCTACGGACACTGTGATAACTATTTAATGATGTACCATCTTTTAATACTAGCAAAACAAACACCCACAACGTGGTTGATATTATTTTCTTAAATTACTTTGTAGATGTAAACACCCCGTCTTTAGTTCATTCATTCAAGCACGTCCTTGGTTTCTATTTTGATTAGAAAGAAATTTTCTCATTCTTAGTAGCATGCTTAGCAGTATTATTTTAGGAGTTTCAGCTTTTCAAAATGAAATAGGTAATTGTTGTTTATAAAATATTATGATAGTCCAGAGTCTGTGGCAACTAGAAACATTCCAGTGTTTGCTGAAAGGCATGAGGAGACAGTGAAACAGCTCATTTCTTCAGCCCAGCTCTCTTTGCTGCCTTGTACAACACTTATTTCAAAGCACGCCACAGTTTAGAACTGTCGTGATCCCCATTAATATAAAATCATTGACCCCTGCTCCCGCTGGCGCGACTAAATTACATTCTGCTGCTCAGCGGCAGCCGCACATGGGGCCAGCGTTTTAGTCATCGCCAGGTGCCTTGATGCCAGCGCAGCCCTCCTCCGCCCAGGGTTTGCCTTTAATGAGGATTAGGCACCTTCAAAGATCTAGGAGGACCCACTCCCAGGATGGAAGCCTTTCTAATGGCATCTGGGCTTATCGTAGGCAGTAATTTAGCATCTCAGAGGAGACTGGAGAGAGATTCATTTCTGGCCTCTAAGAAATTTTGAGAGTGTGTGGTTTTGTGATTGGCCTTTTCCCCTCCCTGTCCACCAGCACAAATCCAAGAGCATTATGCCTAATAATAATATGTATCTACGGAACATAGAGGTCAGTGGACTTCGTTTAAAAATCCCAAATCCTGGCAAGTCCTCTTACACCATTTTTATGTTGTCTGTTATTAGGAGAAGTAAACTCAGTCGCAGTGACCTATACTGAATTCACCTTTGTAGTTCAGGTGGTGGAATTTCCCTCTAAAAATATTTTTCACCTGCGCTGAGTGTGATCTCTTTTTCTCACTTGTGTGGTCACCCTTCACACTGACTACTGAGCCTCCAGCCCAGCCTGCTCTGTACACTCAGAGTTGAAGTTTTCAGGAGTTGAATCTTCCCACAGAAGTATGGAATTTGCAGGAGTGTTCCATATTTGTTTGCAGCAATTATTCTTGCTTTAGTTGTTAAGGAACAAAGAGTTAGTGAGATGTAGTAAATAGTAAAGATAAACACACACACAAGAACTTTAGGTACACAGACATAAGAAAAAATTTTCTCTTACATAGACCGCATGAAAATGAAACATGTAATTAAAGATCACTCACACATATGTATTAAAACAAGTGTGATTATGGGAATGTATATACATATATTCACACGATTATTTGTGGTATGTTTAGATTGGTTCTGTAGATAGCAAACTACTAATAAAAAGCTCTGAAATAATTTATCATCAGCATGTAGTTTGGTGTTTGAGTATTGTGTCTGGAAAAATAGGATGTTATTGTCCGGTGAGGAAAGAAATTTATGTAGCAAAGTAAAACTGATGAGTTTATTTCAGGAAAATTTGAACTCTTATGAGTCAGTTGGTTTCATTTCTGTTTTATTTTTGACAGTGAATCTAAATCATGGTATTTTCTCAATGGTATAAATGCCAAAACTTATGTTTTAGTTTCAAAATATTTCGATAAGAAGCTGTTCCTTCACTCCATCAGTGGGCACACAGGGCTTAGTAGGCAGTGTAAAATGGGACAGAGTTTAATCGATCCTGTTCTTGTCACCCCGACTGCTGTATGGAGACTTTGTCTGAATTTTCTACTCTATGATTCCTATCAGAAAAAACAAATTAAGTTTTATGGCTGCGGGGATTATTTACAGAGTTCTTAGTAAGTGGAGAGAGGTTAAATGGACTACACTATTTAATTACAAAATGTATAAAGGCTATTGGCTGATAAGAATCCATTTTCAATAAAAATTCACAAAAGTCAACAGAAATGAAGGTAAAATGAGCAATTTCTTAAGGTTGCATTTTTCTCTGTGCTATATAAACATGAGTACAATTACTTTCTTACTATATCTCTTTACGAACTTGTTTGGGGGTTATGAAATTATGCTTCCCCCTGGGGTTTAATTGGGTTTATGAAATTCAGTACCTGGGTGAACAACTTGCTTCTGAAAGCCGATACCCAAACAGAGGGCTTTCTTTCCAGAATGGTGTCCTAACCCCAGTCACACGTCTGCTAATTTGGCCTTTCTCTTCGTCTCCCAAGAACTTGCTGAACAGAAGTGAAACTATGCACATGCTAATGGTTTGCACTCTGCAGACTCCCCTCTCTCCCTGAGAGTGTCTGGTGTGCAAAGCTGAGCTGGAACAAAGATACACTAATTATTCCCCATTAATTTGTCTGCTTGAATGGTCCTAAATACCAGAGTGATTAATTAGCGCGAGGCAGCCAGGGCAGGATGTCACACCCTTCTCTGCGTTTAAGTGTCGGCAAGGTTGTGCTCAAGTGTTGACAACAGCATATCTTTAATTTTCTCCAAGAAGAAAAGTTTAGTCAGTACAATTAATTTGAGCTTGGCTGGCTTGCAGGAATAAATGTAACATGTGGAATTGCGGAATGATATTAGTGCTCTGGAGGCATGTTTTTGCCTCCTTAGGGTACAGTAAAACTTTTTTGGCAACTGAGTTATTGAATAGTGTATTTTTATAATTGTTTCAATTTGGCTTAATTACTTCTGTGCATTTTACAGTGAGAAACACGGATCATAAAATAGTTAGAAATTATTATTCATAATAGGCTGGGATGGATATAGATGAATGCATAGATAAGAATCACAGGCAGATAAAGAATGGCATTAAATTTGATTTCTTTTTAAGGGAACGTAACGTGCCCTCATGGATGGAAGTTGCACCAGTGTTATCAAGAATAATTTGATATCCCCTAGACCCTCAAAAACTGAATCAATATATAATCAATTCAAAAATAGATAATTAAAAAGTTGCTTATGTGGCATGATTTTTTGAAGCAGATTTTGATGAGACTTGAAAGCCTAATAATAATATTTTGTAGGGATTAGTCTTCCTACTAGTCACATATGCATATCCTCTATTATACTAATAACATAATAGGTGATGTTTAACAGTTTTATTATATCCCTTTCTTTTTTGAAATTTTATTTGTCAGAGTATTTTCTTCAAAAAAATTAACTCCATTTAAAACAATTATATGCTGTTTAGAGAAATGAAATAAATCAAAGTTAATGCTGCTTATACTATTTCCTCCGTTTTTAAGATTGAACTACGAACATGACTGTAGAACAGAAACATAATACTATATAATTAGGCAGTAGTGTGTTTCATTTGTTATATTTCCTTCTCGCAATTTCAAATGAATTCATTTTGCTATGGGCAAGCTGTTTCGTTTTGTTTTTAAACAGTAGAAAGATGAAAATAAGAGAGCACCGTGTAACCGGCAGTGTGCATGTTCTCATCATCGCTTTCACAGCCTTCCTCAAGCGCTGTGCAAACCCAAAAGGCTCCTCAGCAGCAGGGGTGTGAGCCCCGAGGGAGGGACGGGGCGGCTTCTCGCATCCCTCCGTGGATCTCATTGTTCCTCGCTTGTCAGTGCGTTTCCCACACCCCGCTGCCGGCCACACTGTGCTCCAGTCTGCTGCCGCTTCCGTGACCTCCACGGCCTTATTCTGTTTCTCAGCTGTCTACTGTTTTCTTTTGTTTTTAATTTTTCCCAGACCGTGGCAGTTTAAGATGGTAGAAAACATGTGTTGGACTAACAGTAAAATGAAATGTGCGTGGCGTGATGTTCCTGGCTCCTCTTCCATCTTCATGCTTTCGCCTCCAGGCTCTCCACAAGTCCTCACAGTATTCACTAACTTTTCATGGAAGCAGCTTGTGTAATGGGGCAAAATCCCTGGGCTGGAATCTCAGCTTTACAATTTATTAAATTTGCTGTTTTAGGGAAAAGACAGCAAAAGAAAGAACATTTAACATCTTGAGCCTCCTCTGCAAAATAAGATTATGCATATATGCTCCGTTTAGATTTACATGAAATGAGGAATAGAGGCCTTCAACTCTGTTTAACAGTTACAAGTAAAACAGGGTGAATGAGCTTCCTTTATACTTCATGTTTTATGAAATATTTGCTATCTACTGTAGGACATAAAAATTAATGACAATGTTTATATTCAATTGAAATGAAGTAAATTCTGCTTAAGGTTTTTGCTATTTTTTTTTTTTCCTCAGCCTGAAGAACAAATAAAATGGTTTTAGGTCTTTTCATACCAGAAAGAGAAGAGCTTTCACTGAAATATCTCACTTTAATTTTGAGACATATTTATGTCTTTGAAGAAAAAGGAACCACTAAAGAACTGTAGTAGTGTGAAACTATCATTTCCTTCTCTCCTTGTGTATATACGGTACTTCTCAGATCAAAAGATGGAAGCCGTTCCCCTCTTTTTAAATATTGCCTGGATTTAGTGACTTGCTCGTCCTATAGCAAAGTGGTAATTTTGGATGTCCATGACTACATCATAGTTTTGCTGATTCTCTGTGGACGTCCTGGTACAATTGTATTTATGATGCTTCTTCTAAGAACCTATAAGAAGCTTGAGGCACACAAAAATGTTCTTGCATATTCTGTGACCTGCAGCCTCACCCAAGCACCCGCGTGACACCCAGCATGCACTGCTCGCCTCTTTGAATGTTTAGCCAATCAAACCAACAGGTGACGCCAATTTGCAACCCTGTGAGAAGCTTCTATTGACAACTACTCTGCTGAATAGGGCAGTCAGTTTACAGAACTGTGAGAGAGAATAATAGTGCTGTTTAATGGATGATTTGCTGTATTGATAAACTAATAGAACAAAAATAAGCAATGTATTAGCAAAATTTAAACTTTCTGCTTTACAGTGGCAAATAAAGACAGCCTAACTGTCAAAGACATCTAGAATTTGAATAATTGAAGGAGGAATTGTATTTGTATGTAGCATCTATCTTCATTCATTCATTCATTCATTCATTTATCCATTGCTTGACTATTTGAAGCTGGAATTTTGTTTGTTGTATACACTAAATTTTTTTCATAAACCATGTTTTAATTTCTCAATAAATATTGTTTTTCAAACTGTACATTAACCAGTATAATTTTACATTTAAAGAAACTGAGGTTAAAATTAGCATTTTCAATAATTATTTTAATTTTAACTAATGTGTATTAATTGCACATAATAATGGTGTTCAGTGTGATATTTCCACACAGGCATGCACCATGCATCAATTGAATCCCGCCTCCATTTACCCTCTGCCACCACACACACACATCTGTCCCAACTGCTAGTATTCACTATTTTACATTCAAGTCCAGCTCCACTGCTTGTAGCTTCCACATATGAGAGAACACGTGGTACTTGTCTTTCTGTGTATGGTTTATTTCATCAAATATCCTCCAGTTTCTCCCATTTTGCTGCAAATGACGGGATTTCGCTCTTCTTTATGGCTGAATAATGTTCCACTTATTTATGTACTGCATTTTCTTTATATATTTATCTGTTAATAAGCACCAAAGCTGATTCTATATCTAAGCTATTGTGAATAGTGCCACAACAGACATGGACATACACACGTTTCTTTTGCATGCTGATTTCATTTCCCTTAGATGTACGTCCAGAATTGGATGCTGAATAATATGGCAAATCTGTTTAATTTTTCAAGGAATCTCCATACTGTTCTCCATAATGGATCTGTTACTTTACATTCTCACCAAGGCTGGTAAAAATTCTTTTTTCTCCAGATTTTGCCAGCACTTTCTTTTAATAACAGCTATTCCAACTAGGGTGAAGTGGTTAGTATCTCACTGTAGTTTTTTTTTTTTTTCATTATTTTTATTTTTTTAAATGTACTTTTTCATTTTTTAAAATTTTATTTTAATGGTACATTTTAGATACACATAGTGATAACATTCATCATAGGGGATTTGTACCTGTATATGATATATCTTGCTGCTGCTTTTTTTCCGGTTCCCCTCCCCTCCCTCCACCCCTCCTCCCTCATTTACAGAAGCTTTGTTTCTGTTTTTTCCACTCACTGTAGTTTTGATTTACATTTCACTGATGGCTGTAAGTGGAATTACATCACATTCAAATGTTTCTACCCAATAAAGGAAGCAGTCTGTTAAGTGCAGAGGTAACTTACAGAATAGGAGAAAATACTCACTAACTATTTTTCTACAAAAGATTAATACCCAGACTAAATAAGGAACTAAATATGGAACAGCAAAAACACAAGTGATTCAATAAAAAATGGGCAAATGACCTGAATAGACACTTTTCAAAACAGGAAACATAAATAGCCAGCAAAAATTGGCAGTTTTAATAAATGCATTATAAAACACTTTAGGATCTTAGTTGAGATACTAGGTTTTAGGCTCTGCTCATTTATCTTTAATGCCAAAAGACACTAATTCTGAAGTATAAGAATTCTGTGAACAGAGGTTATAGTTTTGTCAGTTTTTTCATAAATACACAATGTGAGAAGTAGGAAGGTAACATTTACTAGCTATTAGGACAGTGACACCTGTTTTCCCAACAGTTCTTTAGTCAAATTATCTTAATAGTAGTGGCATTAATCTTGATTTTAAAAGGAAGGTCCTGTCATTACTATCTTATGAATTCTATAACAACATCAGTCACACAAATTACATCTTCCAGAAGAGAAGAGAATGGAAACAATTTAATTTATGAACTTCTTCAGAAAATACACATTCTTCCTTTTGTTTGTTTCTTTTGGGATTCTTTCACAGTTTCACCTCTTTTTAGCACTTTTTTGTGGCTCGTTCACTATTGAAATTTAAGTTGCAAAACTCACAAGTTGGAACGGGTTATCGAAACAGCCTGTATGCCTTACTGATGGAAGAGTCGGACCCCCAGAAGCTTGGAGTATTTAAAACAATAGTACACTTCTGCCCAATTCTCTTTAATGAGTACTTGTTTTTTAAAGACAGTGAAAGGAAAAGTGATAAAAGGTGATTTTTTTTCCTCTGTAGAAGAAAATGGAAAAGTAAAGAGAGAAGGAAGAGATCGGTAGAGCTCATCCTACGCTAAAAGAATTGATGAGCAGTATATGTAGTAATTGTTTCCAGAAGCAGCAGACAGACTCAGCAGTCACTAACACTTAGAAATTCCTTTCCCTTCATCTTTACAACTTTAACATCACTGTGCTGTAAAGGACAGTGTAGCCCGCCAGCAGAAAGACTTGTCTTACTGCACAGAGGTTCCTGTGGTTTACATAGTGCATGTCCTCTAAAGTTTCATGTCTGGGGAATTTGTCCTCAGTGTGGCGATCCATGTTGGGAGGTGGGGACTCTGTGAGAAGGCTCCTCTTAGCCCTTAGGAAGTCATCTGGGGCCATGCCCTCAGGACGAACTGTGGAACTGTCCTCTCTAGCTTTCAGTTTCAAGATGTGATCCCTTCTTCCTACTCGTGCTCCTGCCTTTGAGACATCGGGGCACCCTCCCTAGAGTCCAAACCAATGAGGCTGCCGCATCTTGGACTTTGAAGCTCGATGAACCCTCAGGTATTTTTAATACTAACAGACGATGGCCCAAAAAGAGGTAATTATAAGAACATTTATTTTCATCTGTCAATTAAAAATCTTTCCAAAACAATGTTTTAATGGTTATTATTATGGGAAAGGTAGTGTTTGTGAATTTGGAATCACCTGAAGTGTTTAATGTAAAGGCTCATCTTGAGTAGCAGAGACCACGTGAAATCACCTGAAGAATCTTAAAAATATTGTCTTCTGGGTGCATCTTTCAGGGCTGGGATGCTCCACCAGCAAGTGTGACCGTGTCACACTTTGTGCCACAGAACTACAATCCCTGGAGGCTCTCTCTGTGAGGTACATTTCCTCCTAGATTCAAAATGCTAGAATCCTCTAGATTCAGTATGGTCCTCCTAGTGACCATATTAGAGTGCTGGAGATGTTTAACTTGACTTGATGAAGTATTTCCAAACTTATTACACCTTCAAAACATTTTTTAAATGTAGAACTCCATGGATCTCACTTTTGTTTTTAATTTTATTTTAATGGTACACTTTAGATGTACATAGTGATAACACTCATCACAGGGGATTTGTACCTGTACATAACATATCTTGTGCTTCTTTTTTTCCCATTCCCCTCCCCTCCCCTCATCCCCTCCTCCCTCCCTATCTACAAAAGCTTTGTTTCCATTTTTTCCTTCCATTTCTTATTTCTCTCGTCCCTCTGTTCCTTTCCCCTCCCTTGTTCCTTTTCCCATTTGGACATTTTCTTCCCTTTCCCAATATAATACATTTTAGTCTTTATGTACACTTCAGTTTCTCACACCAGAGAAACTATGTGGTATTTAAACATGTACGTCCGATTTATTTCACTTAAGAGTATGGATCCCACTTTAATAAATAAGGGTTTGAAGTAATGTCAAAGATGTTCCTTCAGTAAAAATTAAGCAAAATAAAACTTCCTTCACTTTTTGGCAAAATTTGTATTTTTCTATGTATTCTTTAAGGATTTTTTTTTTGCTGTCTTTGCTTAACTGCTATAAATTTATATATGTTTTCTGATAATATTTGAAAGTTAAAAAATACTTTAAAATTATATATGTGCCTCAAAATGCTCAGGTTATCCCAAGGCACATATGCATTATTCATTACTTCAAAAGTCTAATTCTAAGAAGTTACAGAAATACATTCAAAATATTTTGCTACGAAGTCACTAGGATAACTGACCGTGTTCTGGCTTGTGTTATCTTTAGTTGTGGTGATGAAATTTTTCCCCCATTGGATACCAAGCTACTTACTTTGCCACACTCAAAAACCTTTATTGAATTATATTAATGCCTAACATCAGGGTTTTCATGAATCATACTGTCAATATGTACATACTGTTCAATGTTGTGATTCAAATACTTTTTAATTGATGACTTTGCCAAGCTCCTCTATTTCTTTACACCATAGTGAACAGTTTATCCTCACTTTGTATTTTGGAAACATTATTAACCTACTAACCATCTACTTCAGCACAGAAACCCAATCTATTCTATCTTTACAAACTCCTCGAAAACAAGGATTGCATTTTTTATTTCTTTTTGTCCCTCTTAGTGAAGACAAAAGTTACAATTTTTACTTTCTTTTTGTCTTTCTTAAGACAAGAGGTTTTTTTTGTTGGTTTTTTTTTTTTCTTTTTTGCTTCTTTCTGTCCCTCCCAGATCTACAGTACTGATTTACACAAAAGCATTCAGTAAGTTGTGGTGGAATGGGTGTAACATAACTAAAAGGAAAAATATATCAAACAACCTGTGACCATTTCTCAGCTAATGTTTCTCTAAAACTCAAAGTCCTGGAGTTGATATTTATGGCTAACCTTGGACTGCTGGCACTAAATGAATTTTCTACATTCGCTGTCTGTATCTTGCTCTTGTTCCTTCTCAGATCCAAAGCGCTGAATATTCAGTTTACACTGTTAAAAGTTAAATTTCAAAGATAATGAATTTCAAAGCAGGTATTTCATAACTGCAGTAGTAAACAAGTGAGAGTTGCTTTACGCTGTGACAAAAGTTCTTCAGCGTCTACGGGCCCTTGTGCTCCCAGATGAAGAACCAAATGGAAATGTTCAATCAAAGATGTGTGAGACTGCACAACAGAACAGTCCTTACATTTTACATCAAGCTACATCAGGGTCACGGGAGGTGTTTTATTAGCACAGTCAACAATAATATCGTGATTTTTATTAGGAGGAAAAGATAGTGAGAGACTACTAATTATTTTTCAGCCTGAGGGGCATTTTTTCTTGAAATGACTGTTAATTTGATCATTGTCGTGCAGTTCACAGATTTACATGAACTTATTTCACAGTGACACATGGTTAAGAACCAGACTAAGATTGTTGCCTTATTAATGGTTTTCAGTAAATGCATTCAAAAGTGCTAACTGTGTGGGTGTATGGATGATATTGGTAGTGCTCAGAAGGTTGAATCCTTTTGGAAGTAGCTAGCCTGAAGCCTTTTCCACATGGTGTTTTCTTTGTTTATTCAGTGAGAAGTTAAGCCTACAGGAATGAAATAAAATCCCAGTAAAGTAAGAGTGGTGTTGTCTCAGATATTACCAAAGTGGCTTTTGGAGAAGTGCTTTCCTTCTTGCCCCCCCCCCAAGAAATGTGAAAAAGTCAGTGTTTTTTTTTCAAAACATTTGTTTTAGTATAATCAACAAAATACTGACAAGTGTTTTCATTGTTAAATGTAATAGAATAAACCTAAGATACAAACTAATAATTCTTGCTGTTTTAGTTACTTTCCTCTTGTTGCTGAGACAAAATACCCAACACCCAAAGTTAGGGGAAGAAAGGTTTATTTGGCTCACAGTTTATAGAGGTTTCAGTCTACAATCAGCTGGATCCAAGGCAGGGTGGCAGGACAGACAGGGAGAAGGCAGCAAGGCAAGCAAGGTGGTAAGCAAGGGGCAGGCAAGCCTCTTTCTGTCCCTTATATCTTATCCATGCTACCTGGCTTTAGGGTGAGCAGTACTCCCGTACTTAATCCCAGCACCCTTAATCCTAGCGTCACATGCTTGATCTCAGCAGAACTATGCCAAACCAGTCAGTGGACTAATTTAGTCATCACACACTCTAACTCTACATCCAGCCCCACCTATGACCACATGAGGCTTTGGCGGGTCATCTAGACACAAACCAGGACACTGGCTATATGGCTATATTTTTAAAGCTAATTTCCTATGATTTTCTTTTTTATTTTTATTTATTTATTTTTTTTTTTTTTTTGGAGCTGGGGATCGAACTCAGGGCCTTATGCTTGCAAGGCAAGCACTCTAACCGCTGAGCTAAATCCCCAGCCCTGATTTTCTTTTTAATTTCTACATATTATACATAATTGAAAAAGGCTCAAGGGGGTAGTAACCAGGCTTATTTTAATTGTATCTGTTATTTTGTGTTTGCAAATGTCATTAATATGATAATTCTACAAAAAATTTGACTCTGTATATGTCAATATCTGATAAATTTACAAAAATACTTCAGAGTCTCCATTTAAAACATATTTGTAATTGTGGAAAAAGTCTTAAAGGGGCAAAAGTTTAACATGTAAAAAGGTAGAACTAGTAATTTGTCTTGCAGGGATTTCTATCTAACTTAAAATTGACTTGTTTTAAATAATTTAATGTATTTGGAGGCAAAATCCTGAATTGGACTCAGAAAATCTTCAGTTTCCTTGACAGACAAACATTAACTTAATAAAAAAAATTCATTAGGGTTAACAATTTTTAAGTGAGATTACCAATGTAAAAATGATTCATAAATTATAAATTGTGCCAACATTGTAAGTTACCATGATTAAATGAACTGTTAGTCTATATATTGGCATAAGGACCAGTTAATATTTTTATATTATATACTTTAAAATGATAAAAACTGAAGTGTTGCACATTTCATCCACAGAACACAGTAGACTTATAAAGAATGTAGAGAGGTGATGCAATGAAATCTGAATTCCTATCATGTTTAACTTGTGGCAAATGATATAATTCATATTTTTAAGGACATTTTCATGGTTAAAACTGCTTGATAAAGCTCCTCTTAACCCTTACTGATAAAACCTGGACTTGACAAGAAATGAGGATGAAAGTTGAATTTAACCTTACTATAAATGAATAGAAAACAGCATCTGAATATTATTGGCCAAATAGAATTTAAAATAGTATGATACGGTAGTAGCTATTTTGCCTCTTTTATATGAAAAAATGACTTTTCCCTCAAATGTAGTTTACATTTGGACTAGTGACTACATATTTTTAAAAATTATTGTTCTTGCTGGGCATGGTGGTGCCCAGCCTGTAATCGTAGCACTTGGGTGGCTGAGGCAGGAGGATTGCTGTGAGTTCGAGGCCAACCTGGACTACATACTGAGACCCTGTCTCAAAAATCCAAAAAAAAAAATATTATTTTTTCTTAAATTGAGGGTTGTACGTATACGAATAAGGAAAATGTTTCATATGTATATCACATATAATTAACTGGGCCTCTTTAAAAACACGGTAACAATGCTACTTCACAATATGTGAAAATTCCCATCCTAAGAATTCAAAAACACAATTACAGATTTTTTGGACACTGGAGAGACCTTGAAAATCATTGAATCCATTTGTCACATCGTTGGCAAGACAGGAAATTTTGCTTATTGTTTTCAATTGTTTTCCCAAACTGACTTTGAAAAAATCTCATTGCTTTGCAGTATAGTAATAATCTCCAGGCAAGACAGCAATGGTCGGTTTATATGTGTCAGCAGCACGGGTGTCCTTGGAAAGGTAGACCCGCCGGCAGGCTGCAGCTTTCAGAGTCCTGGCCCTGGCAGTGGGTCACATCCGGCCAATGAAAATTTCTGATGTTATCCAGAAGGAATTCTAATTGGGCACATCTTGACATCACTTAAATTATTTCTGAGATATGTCACAATACTAATTCAGACATAGATGATTAAATTTGAAGGATCATCTAAAGATTTCAATGAAGATACGTTGGTAGAAAAAAGTCTGCATTGTATATATCGATCTTGATGAACAAGTAGTCATTATGCCTCTTGGGTTAAATTAGTGAAAAGGAGAATGTATCCCACTGCTGATGTTAGCAAGTACTTTGGTATTCAGGGTCATTCGTCACCAACAAACCTGACTATTGCAAAAAGAAAAAAAAATGGCCAAATTTTCAAATGAAACAATAAATTAAGAAAAAAATCAAAATTAGAACCCAAGCATTATACGAAGATGAAAAACACCACCTCACATTCTGCATTTTTTCTAGGTTGTTTCTTATTCTTAATTTTTGTATAGTCTGTATACTTATGATAATTTAGAAACAAGTATAAACACTTTGAAGATTTGGAATTTTTGTTGATAGGAAAGAGCTAAAGAGTTTATCATACAAATTAAACTAATATAACTTTAAAAGTCTTTTTTATTTCTGTATCATTATCACGGCCATTGATAAATCTATAAACATTACCATGTCATTTTAAAATAATTTCTTTTAAACTTTAAGTCTAACCCTGCAAGAATTAAAAGAGGATACTTTCTTGACATTAAGTTGGAAAGTGCTTTTTAAAATATTTGTCTAAGTATCTAGGTGAGTAACTTGAAATAGTGGATAATGTTGGGTAACAAGAAATAACAAATTAACTCTCTGACTCTGTCCCAAGCCCCGTGCTCAGCAACTTATGTGCATCGCCACGTTATATCCCACAGACAATGAAAGAAGGATTTTTTTTTTTTTAAATCCAGGAACTCAACTACATTTAGTGTGCCAGTGATGAATATTTTTACTGGTATAGATTTTTTTGGAAATTCATGCAACCTTAGACAATAAACACTGAGAAAGTTTCTACTGAAGATAGAGTTGGCCATTAATGCAATCTTCAACTTTCCTGCACATGAGTAAGAAGCAGTGAGAGCAGCCGATGTGCATTACTCAAGGAGAGAAGTTAACAGGCAATAACGGCAGGAACACGAGTCCCGCTCTGTTCCAGAATGGGAAATAGAAAAGAGAAATGTGGAAGGGGCCACAGCAGTCAAAGTGCTATGAGAGTGAGTCTTTTCACGGTGAAAACAAAAGTGCACAAAGAACTGAAATCTATTTTGTTTGAGAATATTGCCATGTCTACAGTTGAATGTAGATTAAGAAAGATATGATATCAGATCATTTCAGATATGCTAATGGCCAGTCTCTCTTTTTCTTTCTCTGCACCACATGAAGTCACATTCCTGAGGGGCTGTGCCGGTAGTTCTTGGGAATATGTCCGCACGTACTCACGGGAAGTGACAACTGCCCACGACACATCTGTTCAGGTATGTTGTAGTAGCAAGCTAAGTCCAAGTGGCATTCACAGAGGTGTTGACTGTTTCTTTAAAGAGTAGAATCAGTCTGAAAAAAATAAATGGCATTCTATCATTATATACAACGTCTAACTTTTTGGAAAATTCCATTTATGATAAAACCATATAAGAGTATTTTGATGGTATTTGTAAAATTGGGTTAAACTCTTGGTGTCATTCAAACCTATATGAGTGACTTTATAAAATTTTAAAAACTGTGCAGGACTCAAGTCGATCCTCTGCTGGAAATGAAGCATGCTTGGCCTCTTTACCCTGTAAAATGCTAAAAGTGCTCCAGTGTTGAAACAAATAAAAACGCCTCCATAAATTTCTATTATCAGTTTTGGTGTGACAGTGAAAACTTCTGGCCTTTATGATCCAGGCACTGTGGCCGGTTTCAGAGGATTGACTAACGGTTTCTTCATATATTCAGAAATTTTCCTTCCTATTGCTTTAACATAGTTTCTCTCAGCAGACTCAACTGGTTTTCAACTAAATTTATTCAAACAGTTAATAGCTTTTATAAAGTGAAAGCTTGGAAAAGATGCTTATGATAAATTACTGCTAAACATAATATTTAGTTTTTTTTTTCTTTTGTTGTTCAGATCATTTTCTATGTGTCTGTACTACATACAGTTTACATTCCTTATGGGCAGTTGTACATGCACATAATACATCTTAATTCCATTTTCATCCCCTTTCCCTCACCTTCCTCCTTTCTCCCTCTGTCCCTTGAGCTCATTCACCTTTGGGACAGGTTCTGTCTCCCTACTTCATAATGTCTTTATTTTGTTCCTTTTTATACTTTAGGTTTCTCATGTAAAAAAATCATGTGATATTCAACTTACAGATTTATCTTACTTAATATTATGGTTTCAAGTTGCATCCATTTTCCAACAAATGACTAAATTTCATCTTTCTTTATGGCAGAGTAGTACTCCATTGTCTATAAATACATTTTCTTTATCTATTCATCTGTTGATGAACATATAAGCTGCTTCCAAGATTTAGCTATCATGAATTGTGCTGCTACAAAAATGAGTTGCGATGTATCCCTATAATATGGTGTCTTTAAATCTTTGGGGATAATATGTAGATGGGGAATATCTGGGTCAAATGGAATTTCTAGTTTTAGTTTTTTGAGGAATCTTTATACTGATTTTCATTGTAGTTGTACTAGTTTGCATTCTCACCAACAGTGAAGAAGGTTTTTTTTTTTCCTTCTTCCGCAGCCTTGCCAGGATTTGTTATTATTTGATTTCTTTATGATAGCCGTTCTTTCTGGATTAAAATGGAGTCTCAGTATTCCCTCCATCCCTATTTACAGCAGGTTTATTCACATTTCTCCATGATTTCCCTTTCATTTTCTTTCCTTTGTTCCCTTCCTGCTTTCCCCCCTTCTCTCTTTCTAGTTTTCCTGTCCTTTGTATATTATCTTCCTTTTATATAGTATCTATTACACCTCTTTGTCCTTATTTACTGTTATGGTTTCTCATATCAGAGAAACAATTCGATGTGTACTCATGAGTGTCTGATTTATTTCGCTTAATAGTATGTTCTCAAGGAGCATCCATTTACATACAAATGACTCCAGTTTATCCTTTTTTATGGTGGTGTAGTACTCTATTGTGTAGAAAAGCCACACTTTCTTTAGCCATTCATTGGTTGTTGGGCATATTTTGAGGTGTAGGTATTCTTCCTCTATTTGTTTTGTTCTTTCTAAAGGCTTGATATCGCAACCTGGATGGAAACTCCTTGTCCCTAACTAGTGGGGTCTTTTACTCTTGGAGGTCTTGTCAGTCAGTATTTTGAGTGATAAAAATTCTACACATGGAGGGATGTCTTTGGATAAGCATTCCTGTTGCATTCTTTGGAATAACCCTATCCACCAGAAGTTTCTACATGAGCATTTTATACAATTTTGTTCCTTTAGTATGTATTTGCTAAGACAATACACTTTACACTTGAGTAGGCACTGAAGTCCTTTTCTAGATGGACCATTACAAAATACAATTTTCAAGTTCTTTATTATATTACAATAGGAATTATAATTTTAAAATGGTTACATTATGACATAGCTTATTACAATATTTATTCTACTACTTTTATAATGATCCATAATGTTAAAGACAAAATTATCTAAATCTATTTTTCTTGCTGTTTCAATAGTGTGTATCCAACCTAGGCCTGTCTACCTTGAGTAGAATAACTTCTGCTGAAAATTCACAGGCACAAATTGTAGGAAAAATACCTTTTAAATATCAAATTTCCCCACCTCATTAGTATGTCTGAGGCTAATAGATGCATACTGTAGTCTTCAAATAAAATAAAATATTTTAAAACCTAATATATTTTTCATGGACTAGCTTTACTCAACTTTTGGCTAGTGGAAAGGATTTTACTATATAGATACACAGTGTTCTGGGCCCTAATTTCTATTTCTTTAATTACAAGAAGAGCTGGCATTTCTTGCATTTCATGTGCCAGATGCTATTTTAAACAGCATTTGTATATTATTTTAAATTATTCTCTACAGTGTTAGGACAGAATTTCATAATCTACGTTCTGTGGACGAGGAAACCAGAGTACAGATAAGTTATGTCAGAGCCAGACTGCAACCACAGCTGAAAGAGAATAAAACTTACCCAGGAAAACCACAGCGGGCCTCATCACAGCGCCTCTCTGGCAGCCCAGAGCTCAGCAGCAGTCAGAAGAGGGTCTGATTCTGGGACTCTGGGTCAGGGAAAAGTGTTCCTTAAGGCCAATGAGAAGTTGACAAGTGAGTGTGGAGTCCAGCATTTTGAAAGCAACAAGAATTTTATGATCTATCTATACACCATATCTAAATGGCAAGTCAAAATTATAAAAACAGATTAAAATGAAAATGTGTAGAATAATAACCACGTATTAACCAAATAACTTCGGGGAGCAGTCACAGTTATAAATTCTTCGTGTAAAATTATCTGAAATTTTCACACAAACCCCATAAGTTTTATTATTTATAGTTTTATAAACAAGAAAACTGAAGCACAGCGATGTTAAGGTGACTTGGCCCAGGGCCCAAACCTACTAGGGGCAGACTGAGATTCTGACCAGGATTATGTGACTTCATGTCCTCAGCTCTTCTCCTTGCTGCCTGAGAGCCAGGTGAGAAAGGCTGTCTGGAACGAGGTGGAGGTGGCAAAGGGCAGGCAGGATGGGCATCAAGCTTGCTGTAGAAGGAGAAAGTCCTGAAAGATTACTAGGGAGTGAAGTTAAAGCAAACCAGTTTTTTGTTTGTGCCCAAAGCAACATGGCTGGAGCATGGCTGAGTTAAGCATTCAAAGTACTGCTAACAGATAAAACCTGAAATAAACATATTTTAAATATTTCCCCTATTAGTTCTGAAATGCTACTGAAAAAGAAAAATTGACATCTTGCCATTTTAATTATGATCAAGCATGTCACACTTCAGTCAGAAATACAAACAAAACATACATACAAACAAAAACCATTGCAATATGGGGTCACCTAAGACAAACAGAACACGGCCCCCTGTATAGCGCCAGTCCCTAGATCAGTGATGATTTTAGTCCTTTTCCTAAATTTGCCGATCCTAGGAAAACAGGGTAAATTCTAACTTTGCCGTACTGATAGGTAGAGATAGGTGCAGCTCTTTGCAAATATGGTAATCATTTGAGAAAACAACTAGTTGTGAACCAGCTAAATAATACTTTGGTAACTTTGTGTTGTATTTGTTCCTCTTTTAAAGCTTGATTCAAACTTTTTTTGAGAAGCCCAGTTTTTATTAAAATCCTTTATACATAGTTTGCTTTTTAAAGTAAATACGCAACCATTTTCTTGATGGTTTCCTCTCTTAAATTTCCTTGGACATTAACCCTACTTGACACATTCAAAGAAAGAGCATTAAGGGTAGAAAAAAAAGAAAATTATAAACTTTGTATATACTTATTTTATGTTCCACATTCATTAAAGAAGAAACACTTAAACCTGTTTTCTGAACTGTATTTCAGTTTACTTCACACAGCTGCAATTGAAGTAAAATATTTATTTAAACAGCTGCAGAAAATCATGTCAAATTCAGTTATTTTATCGTTTCTTTTCAAGAAACACCAAGTATCTTTTAGGCACTAATTTGATCACTGAAAATGAAGGAATGCTCAAAACAGAGGCCCTGCCCCATGGATTTCACCTTCAAATAAACTATCAATGTACTATAAATTACATATTAAGGATAATTAATTTATGTAATACAGATAAGCAATTGGGACTTCAATTTCCTTCAATAATTATCCTACTATTTTCATGTACTTTGGAAAACTTTATCTTTTTTAATATCTATGATCATTATTTGAATTGTGAACTTCAAAGTAGAATCTGTTTTACACAAAAAGAATTTTTTTAAAAAACAGAATTCTTTGAGTGCATTGGATATTAAAATAGCTGACATATACTTTTAATGTCATTATTTTTAAAAGAAAATTGAGCTCAAAACAGATCACCAATAAAAGTCAAAAACAAATCACTTAAAAATATTTCATTAAAAAGTTTGACATAAGGGTTTCTTCATTTAAACAGTTCTATGGTTGTTATGATTTTTAAAAAATGTTAATTCCGCTTTTAAAAGTAGGAACTTCCCAGCAACACCCCCCCATAGAAGTAGCAACTTGTTCATTTGGTGAATTTGGAACAGTATTTTATGCAGAAATCATTGCAAAACCAATTTCTTTTGTTAGAAATAAGAAAGAAAACTAAAGTGACAATAATTGCAGCTTCCATCATTTTGAGCCCCCTGAGTTTGCTTTCTAATGTGGGCACAGTTAGAGAATAGCAGCAGCTTTTGGAGGAGCTTATGTTCTTTGAAAAAGAAATGCTAAATGATTATTTCTGAACATATTAAATGCTACTAATTCAGAAGTAAAGCCTATTCAACTGCTGGTTGCTGTATGCTCACAAACTAGCCATTGTACACAGCAAACACGTACCCATATAAAGAGTATTTTCCACTTAGCAGACTAGAACCTCCAGTTCACATCTTTCCTTTTGAAATTAGGGAACTTGGGTGCAATCTGGAAAGTTATTAAAACACTTGTTCTGCCCGTGAATTATCTTAATGGCACTTGTCATTTGTTCCTGATTCTGCCTTTCCCTTTTCCAAGAAAGAATCAGAGGAAGGGGGTTCTGTTGTTCTGATGAAATGCTGTGAGGTCAGTCAGATGGCTGAAGATGCCAGTAGTCTGGGGGAATTTGTGGCATCCTGCAGGGTCGGTGAGGAGGGTGCTGGAGCTTACAGATTATTGTGGATCTCATCCTGGATAGTTTACTGGGCTCTTTGGGGTGTCTGAAATGAAAATTACAGCAATTTTAAGAGTCTGACACACTTTCCAGCTGATAGCACTGAAAACATGACTTGTCGCCCCCTCTTTTCCTTGTTTGCTCTTCTGAATGAAGACAGCAGAATTGCTCTGTATAAACTACAGTGTTACTCACTATGTGAAATTTTATGAATTAAACCAATTTATCTTTTAAAAATCCATTTATTTTTCCCTCTCTGTGAGCAACTTATGCAATGGAGCAAACCTACTATATTTGTCAAAGTTATTACACCCCCAGGTTTTTAATTACCAGTTTGAACCCCACAGCCCTTCTAGGTAAAATGTGGAGTGCATATGGAAGGAAAAGAAACACAACAAAAAGAAGTAATAGATTATGCAATATACAAATAAGATCGTTAGGGACTCATTCTCATTTAAGGCAACATTTAATTCAGTGATCGTTGATTTGGGTCCCATATCTTTTTTATTTTGCATGGAGGGTGGCAGTTGCTAATATTATCAACCAGTAAAATAAATTGCAAGCTCAAATGACACTCATTCTAAACAAAATTAATGAAGAACACAAATCTTCATGTATGAATAATTGGACGTTTTTATGTAAAAAGCAACTTTATCCTGCAATAAAACTTTTAAGTATATTGACACTTAAATGAACATTACTCTTGCAGAGATCCTTTACTTGAACTTACTTATTTTTTATAAATTCAATCAAAAAGCTTTGGAATTTACTATTAATGATTTGAAATTATTACTTAAACCTATAAACTTAAAAATTTACTATTTTACAGAGAATAATAATTTTATTTCCCTTTCTTTCCTAGAATTTTAGAAACTATAGAGAACTCAAGCATGAAGCACCTATTATAAGTCAATAAAATTATCTCCATGGACAGATTTGGGCAATGCTCAAATTTTAGGCCTCTGGGTAAATGTGAATTACATTAACAGTTCCAACATTAGAATCTACTTGTTAGTTTGAATACCTCTAAAAGTTCAGGACTGTTTATTTTCTTGCCCCTCTTTCTAGGATTCTTCAACAATACAGTCAGGTAAACAGCAAGTACTTTATAGATGAATTTTAGTGTAAATAGTAAAGGCCATAAGATTTTGGCTGAAGTAACTCACCAGTGAAAACTAATATGCCTCTTCTAGTTTTCAAAATTTCACATTCTTACATTCATGGTGTAGCAAATAAGTTTAATAAATGAATATCTTTATTTATAATAAATAAGTGCCCTTATTACCTTCTACTAGGACTATATTTCATTTCTTAACCCTAATTCTATTCTGTACTTTCTTCTAAATTTTGCTATCTATTCGTCTGTCCTTTCTACATTGCTCTTCTTTCTTAGTAGTATTAGTAATCTTAAGCAGCTCACAGCAATCACATCACAAATCTTAGAGTGAAATCTAAAACCTAACTGTTCCCACACTGTCAAATAAGAGTGACCAGTAAAAGCATCTATGACTAAAATCACCACTTATGTGTATATATTTAGCTCTTGATATGGTTGAGAACCTTAATTCATAAAATATTAGTACAAAGAAGGAAATGCAACTTCGCAATTATTTACATAGACGTTACCACTTAAAATGAGCACCAGTACCTGTGACATTTGGGCTGTCTAGACAAAGGTTGTTTACCCAAACTAAATCCATTAAAGGTATGTCTCACACTGTTAGCTAAATCCTACTAAAAATATTCTTATTGAGTCCAGCTTGCCCTGGTGCCTAACTCCATGGCATAAATTAAGGTCCGGAAAATGTCTTTTAACTCTTTCAGATCATTTATAGCAGTATTCAAAAAGAGCAACCCAAGTGATCATTAATCCAATCTACAAACACGTGCATGTTAAAGTTTATCACTGAAAGCCTTAGTCTATATTTAAAACATAAAATTCAACATTTGAAAATACAGCCACCAAAGTGGATATTTAATAAAGGAAAACTGATAAGATTGTGTGAGAAACTGTGTGTGTATCAGAGGAAGGAAACGTGTGTGTGTGTGTGTGTGGGTGGGTGTGTGGGTGTAGGTGTGTATGTGTTTGGATTCAATTGCTTATGAGGTTTGAGGTTTTGTTTACATGAATATTTTATATATAAATATTACAGCAAAATAACAAGAGGAAACTTACAAAAAAGAATAAGCAAGATTTGACATCCTAAGTGATTAATGTACCATCTACATCTAGATTTATTTCTTTTATGAAATTTAAAAGTTAGAGTTTAATTTGTGATTTTTTTTTCACTTCTGTGTCTTTACTAGTTCATCTTTAATTTCACAGGCTAGTTCCTTAACTCCCATTTCATAGTTACTGCATTTTATACCTTAATTTTTTTCTTTCAGAAAACAGATTAAAACAGACGCAATCTGAAAATCTTGACACAGTGTTAAGAAAAGGCTCCTGACTGATCAGTGAATTCAGAACTGGATTCAGAGGTATGACCACTTGAATTCACTGCACCTCACAGAAATGTGATGGATGTAGAAAAAAATGGGGTTTGAGAATCCACATGGCCTAATCATTTTCTCACTGTTGCTTAGATTTTCTTGCTTCTCAAGTCATTAGATTTATTAAAAACATTTTCAAGTTGCATTTTTTTCTCCCACATTCTAAACTTCTGGGTTGTTTCTTCAAATCAGAACATGAGCCAGTGTACCCTGTTCCTCATCTCTCCACACTAAACCCAAAAGAACAACTTCTTGAAAAATATTTGGGTAGAGTGATGGTAATTATTATTGATTTGGTTTTTGTTAACCTTTATTTTTTGTTTGAAGAAGATTAAGACAATCCACCTGGAGTTTAATACTGTATGTTACTATAGTAACTTTATAGCCTGTTTGGGTGTGACAAAGGGGCTTCATCTCGTCCATTTCATGCTCCGGTGTCGACCTCCTTCCTCCCAGCGTTTTATTATATCTGTCTTTAAGGGTGTCTGCGGGAGCCACAGCTGCTGCGCTTTTGTAACGAAAACAGCTTTCACTGTGTGAAATGCTGGGCTCTAAGAGTTCGGACGGGCTGATGGCATTATTGAATTTCAAAGCAAAGACAAACAACATTAATATGTTTAAAGCTAATATTCATGTTTTCCTGTATACTAATTTTCTAAAAATAGTACATAATCCACTTTGCAGAAAAAAGTATGTAATTGCTGTTTAATGGACTTATGAATGAGAAGGTAGGGAACACCATGAGGTAACATAACTTGAAAAACAAATGTGAAATATGTCCAGGTCAGGAAATATATAAATTATTATGTAGTCTTTAGGTAGGGAGATTTCTTTTAATGAAATTACATGACTGCTTTTTTTTTTTTTTTTTTTGGTGCTGGGGATTGAACTCAACGACTGCTTTTTTGATTCAAGTTTTATACAATGTAAATGTTAGCTGAGTGGCTTGCTGATATACTTCTAATGTATATATGCTAACTAGTATCATTCACGTTGCCAGAACTTTGTTTAGATGTTTAGATTCTACTCTTAAGCCAAGTGTTGATCTGGGTATCTTGTGGGGAAATACGTTAGAGTCAATTATCCCCAAAGACCAAATATTCTATGTGTAAGGGTATAATTTAATATAGTTTTGATATACTTAGAAACTATGTGTATGTAGTGTACTGAGAAAGTACTTTTTGCTGGTATTTCTGCTTTTCAATTTGTCACATAGTTTAGCCAAAGCACCATCCCAATTTAAAACTTTAAAACATCCTCTTCTCAGTGTAACATGGTATGATTATTTGCCTGTGTGCCATAACAGGCAACTTGGATGACATTCTTTTCCAGGGTATCAGTGCAGCGATTTTCCAGTTGTGTTAATTGTTGTGTCAGAAAGGTGGTGAATGCTCAGAATCTTGTTAACTTGCTAAGCATCTGGTCACCAGGGTAGTAGAGTTCCAGCAAGGCTCTTGACACCTCTGCCAAGGGTTATTGATACCTCGCATGCCCCAGCTGAGGCAGATTGTTTTAGTTGGGCTTCATATCCATAGGCTAGCCTGTAGTTAGATGGGAAAAAAAAAAAAGAAGCAAAAATGTGATTGACAGCCCACACCTCCTGGGCCCTTCTTACTACCAGACACAACATCTGCTATGCCCTGTGGAGCAATGAACCAACACACACCGAGAGAATTGTTTCTAGTATTGTCAGGGTGGATTTTCTTTAACCCTTTGTAGTTACTCTCTAGAGAAAAGTGTGAGATGGCTTTTCTTAAGGGGTGAGAGTAGGGGGTAAATGTAAATTTGGCAGGGATTAGGATGTCCCCCTTTGAGAAAATTTACTTAATACAAACTTACAAAAATGAAAAAGCAAAATCAAGTGTAAGTGCTCAGATATAATCTTGTCATTATGCTAGCTATTGTAAAATAAGGACTTGTCCTATTCTCTGCCATCATTATACCAGAATCAGGAAAACTGGATTTGTGCAGAGTAGTGAATTACTGGCAAACAGTTTGGGCTTTCATTCATACAATGTCCCAAAACATACAATTTCCACTGGAAAAATTATTTGCAAAAATTCAAGAACAATAAGAAATAGATTTGTTAAGTCCATAGAAAAGCTACCATTGTGTCTATGGCAGAGTTTTCATAAGGAGGCTGTATGGCAAATATAGTACTCTGGCTTCTGAATTATAATACTGAGATATGGGATTCTATATATCATTTTAGGAAGCTTATTTTTTGTTATTGCCACCACAACTACCCTGCTGATAGGCTACAAAATCCTGTTTTTGATAATAAATACGGTTCATTAAAAATGCATCAAGAGGCTTTTGTAGGCTGCAAGCAATATATAGGAACATTTAAGGTCCCCAAAAGCAAATTTCAAGTAAAACTTGTTTTGAATTTTTGAACAGCTTATTTTTATGTCTGGATATTTCAAGTTATCTTCTGAAACAATTTTTTGTGTTTTGAGCACATAAGTTAAAAAAAAGAATGAAGAAAACTATTCATGTAAAATAATATGATTTTGTTATACACGTGCTCTCTGCTACTGAATGAATAAAACTTAGTACACAAAGTTCTATGTCGAAAAGATATAGTACTATATCTTAACACATTTTTTTCCCTTCGGCCGAATAAACTTTCTATCATAACGTCATATATCAATGCTAATTCTTAATAGCCATGGTAACTGTTTACAATGGTTTAAGGACAAGCTATGCTACAGAGGAGCTGGTAGCATTTTTATTATATCTTCATTACAGTAATGTAATTAGCAATATTATTATTGTTATACATTACTCTCATCTATTGTCAACAATATGTTACTCCCACATAATTCACCCAGTATGGTGAGGACAAGGAAATTATTACTTGAGTTATACAATATGTACATACTGTTATCACCCAGAGTTATATTAGTGAATGAGTGTATACAGATCTGTAATTTAAGGTCCATTTGTCTTCAACAAAATATTTTGCATGCACAAAGTATTAGTCAAAGACATCGTATCTTCTAACAATAAAAATCTTAAAAATACTTATATACAGACAATTTAAGAAACTTTTTTCTTCTTTCAACTATTTTGAAATTTTATTATGTACAATACTGATGCATGTATATGATTGCTAATTCTTTTTTATTGATCTATTTATCTACTATTGCTCCACTTGTTCTCATTATTATATCTTTCTGTGATAACTAGAAATATAGATGGGCAATACCTTATTTTTTTTTCTTTTTCAAAATTATTTTTCTTGGCTTTTATTCATAGTCTTCCACAAAAATTTAAAAAAAGAAGAAATTTCAGGTATAATAATTTGATTTCTCTTATTTGATCCAGTCCTATATAATCTCTGTCTGGGAACAGGAGAATTTAGTTCGTTAACCATAATGATTAACGCTAACAGATATCTGTGATCCCACTTTATGTTTTTTATTTGCCAAGTGTTCTCCATGTTTTCTCACTTTCTACTGAATTTAATAAGTTTTATTTATTTTTATTTATTTTTTATTTTTTTATTATTTTTACCAAGAACATGTATTGGTACATCATATACATAATGATCATAATCAACATGGTTATTTTGTACCTGTACATGATACATCTTGGTTTCCCCCCTCCTCCCCCCCCCGCCTTCCCCTCAAGTGTAAATAAGGACAAAGGGATAGAATAGATATTTTGTTTAAAAAAGAAAAAAGAGAGATAGTATTCAAAAGAGAGAACTAGATAGGGAAAAGGGGGTTAAAGAAGAAGGTTAAAAGAAAGTAAGATGAAAGGGGAAAAAATGGTAAAGTGTAGCTACACTTGTTGCAAATAGGGAGGGGTGGGTGAATAAGTTTTATTTAATCCCTATTTCAATAGCTTTTTATTTATATTCTTTCCATTCTCGGGTTCAATTTTCACCACATATATTCAAACATATTTTTCTAAAAAGTTCAAAAGTTAATCAATATTTTCTTCCTCCTATTAATGCCTCTCTGTTTGCAAACACCCTACCTTTTGTAGTTCTGGAATTATAATTCAAGATCACTTTTGAAAACATTATTAACTTCATTTTTTCTTCTTATTTTCTTCTCCCATCTCTATTTCATGTCTTTATATCCTCTTTCCTCTCCCTTCTCCTTGTACAATATATTAAGTTTTAACAATCAGTTTACCCAATCTTTGCTCATCTTTTCATCTCCCTTTGCTCCATTCTGAATTCATTTTTTTCCTTTGCAGGAATATAACTTTAAATGTGTGCATTTTACTTTGTTTTTTTCGAAAGTCTTTCACTGAACTCATTTTACTCTTGAAAACAGATTTTTTTAAACATTTTCTAAGTTCTGTTATACCCTTCTTCAGAAACTGAAAGATAAAAGTGTTTGTTTTACGCTCCGTGCAAGAGTTCCGTATTTAATGTATTTTTATTATATTTTGACATCGTTCTTTTTGTTTGTTTGACTGTTTGAGACAAGGTCTCCCTATGTAGTCCAGGGTGGTCTTGAATTTGCTGTGTAGCCCAGGATGGCCTCAAACATGAGATTCACCTGTCTCAACCTCCAGAGTGCTGAGATTACAGGAGTATATCACCAAACCTGGCATAATTCTGTGACTTGACAATTCATCTCACTACTTCTCTATCAGTGTCTAATCATAGTCTTCTTTTAATATCAGTAATGGTAATAGTCACATCAAAAATTTCTAATTTTATTTATAATAATTTATTCTCTCAGTAATGCTACTTTTCCTTTATCTACATAGGTAAAATATGCACATTTGGAAGTCATTTTCTGATTCATCTATTACTCTGTTTCATTACAAAATAATTCTTTTGTGTTATTTATGTTTTTCCTCTTTTACTGGTCAATAACTTTCTTAAAAGAATGTTAGTGTTTTATCTAAATCGGTGATCCTTCCATTGCAACTGAAATATATATATTTCCAATGCAATGGTAATATACTTGGCTACTGTAAGAAATTACTGCAAACTTAGTGCCTTAAGACAATAGGAATATGCTATTTTACCATTCTGTAGCTAAAGTGTGAGGTGTCTACTACTGGGGAAAAGTCAAAGTGCTGGCAGGCTGGCTGCTTTTAGACTTTAGGAAAGAATTGCTTTTCTAAACTTCTCCAGCTTGGCCCTCTTTCTCCATCTTTAAAGAGTAACATTGGGCTGAGATCTTCTCCAGCTGCCATGTCTCTGCTTTTCTCTTCCTTTTAAAAATTAAAACAAAATAAAAACCAAAAAAAAAAATACATTTACCTTGTGGAATGGATTTCTTCTCCTTCTCTTCTCTTCTCTTCTCTTCTCTTCTCTTCTCTTCTCTTCTCTTCTCTTCTCTCTCTCTCTCTCTGTCTCTGTCTCCATCTCTCTCTGTCTCTCTCTGTCTCTCTCTGTCTCTCTCTGTCTCTCTCTGTCTCTCTCTCTCTCTCTCTCTCTCTCTCTCTCTCTTTCTCTGTGTCAGATTGAACCCAGGGCATTTCATACTGAACTACATTCCTTGGCCTATTCGATTTGATTTTTGATTTTATTTTATTTTGACGTGGTCTGGCCCAACTGCAAAATTTCCTAGGTGGATCTTCAACTTGTGATCCTCCTCTCTTAGTCTCCCAGAGTGCTGGGATTGTAGAAATGTGCTAGACTCCAGTTTCCTCTTCCATTTTTAAAAATCATTGTGGTAACATTGATCACTTACATAATCCAGGGTAACCTCCCTATTGTAATGTCAGTTGATTGGCAGTTTAACTCTACCATTGCCATATAACCTACCATATTCATGAGTTCTGTGACTATGGGTACCTTTTTTGGGAGGAGGGGTACTCTTATGCTTAGTTTCACAAGTGACTTGGAGAATACATATTCAAGGAGCAGAGCAGCTTTAGCTAATGGTATTGACAATGGCTGACTTGTGAATTTTTATTTGTGCCTTTTCCTTATGGAAATCTCTCAGTATTAGGTCAATCCGAGGCTTCTATTTTTGTTACTTTTAAATGCAAACCTGTATTTATTAATTTTATTTTCTTTCATGTTCTGAATTTAAAGTGGAAGTAGTAAATTTAATATGTGCTCAAAAATAGCAGAAGAATGAAAAGCAGAATTTATATCTATAAAACAGTCAATCAGAAGAAAACAGATAATGAGTTTATATAGAAAACACTGGGGAGAGGAAACAATGAGGAAGATTAAGAAAAATTTAAAAAGGAACACACTCTCAGAAACAAATATATTGGTTTGGGCAGTATAAATCAAGAGTTAAATTGTAGATAAATTTTTTAAAATGAGTCCAAAAATAAGTTAAATCATCTCTTTTATGAGGTAATGAGGGAATCATCTAAAACAATTTTTGAAAGTAGGTTGAAATAAAAGAATTTAAAATGTTGCACAAATATAATAAGAAAAGCAGCAATCATAATATTAATGTTAAATAAAACTAGTTAAAAACCTTTTTTCAAAAAATGAGTAATTTTTTGTGTTCTACTCTAGAATTTGAAATTTCACTTTCATCTAATCAAATGTGCTAATATTCTAATTTTTGTTTAAAACTATACAATACTTCTGTGTAGATTAAAATGAGCTTGTACTAAATAAAATCAGAGATTAAATAAAAGACAAAACATTTAAAAGATCTTAATGATAGAACATTTTAATACAGTATTAGATGTTGTTAGTGTACAAAAATAATATATCTTCAACAAACAGCAGAATACTAACATGATTTAGGCCACATATAGAACCTAAAATCTTGCAGCATAGAATACCCAACACATTCTCTGAGTCGAAGAGCACATATAAAAAATTTAAACAAAAATCGTCTATTATGAAAACCCTTACAAAAGAAAATTATAATTAAAAGCACTTCCATAAAAACAAAAATATAATATTCATAAAAATTCATAGACTATTGCCAAAATGTATACACTTAAAAAGCTATAATTTGGAATATTTTACCAAATAAAAATATGGGAACAGTTTTAATCTACACAGAAGTATCGTATATTCTTAAACAAAAATTAGAGCATTACAAAACAAGTGACTTTAAAATGTGACTAAGGACAATAATTACAAAATCTCAAAAATATTAAATTCTTAAATTCAAAAATTTATTTTTTAAATTTTATTTTAGTGGTACATTTTAGATGTATATAGTGATAACATTCATCATAAGGGATTTGTACCTGTACATGATATATCTTGTTGCTTCTTTTTTTCCCTTTCCCCTCCCCAAAAGTTTATTTTTTGAAGAGGAAGTTGGATAGAAAAACTTTTAGATAGTCTAAAACGCTAAATATGTAATAAGAGAAAAAAATTTACAAATGAGTTTGAAATAACTAGTTAATTCTCTAAGTAATTTGAAAACTTAGCTTAATTTGTTCAAAATGTAAGTAGTCGTGTTTGACATTAAAAAGGAACTGAAAAATATAGTAAAGTTTTCAAATAACTATCCCTAAACATGTACCACCTTCCTTTAATTTGTCCAATACAACTACATTTTATTATTACCATTGTAATAAAACATGGAAGAAGTCATAATAGCACTATAATTTTTTTTTAATTATATAAAAATAACTTGGTTTGACTAAATAATAAAATAATAAATCAAATGCCAAACAATATCCATAGATTTCTATGTTTAATAAAATTTCACTTCCAGTTACATTAATTTCCGAAAGATATTTTTCAAAAATATTATCAACTACTACGATGTAACGATCTTAGTATATTTGAAAACATACCTGACATAATTTAATATCTACTAAGCATTCATTGCTAATTCAAAGCAAACATAGTAAACAAGATATAGAATGATATATTCTCTTAATATAATATGGAATAACAAGAAATATGAGCAACTTTTAACTATTTAAATATTGGCATTTTTATCCAAAGTGACTTTTTAGAACATAATTGGTTGTGAAAAATCATTCAGAACTGAAAAATGAATGTTTATAGCCAACAAAATGCTTTGAAAAGAATATAGCTATAAAGAGAAATTTACACGATTACACGTCAAATATATATTGTGCACTAATGTTAATTGAAACAAAAGGAATTCCTATAAGGATAGAGTCTCCGTAGGACAGCAAATCTGACTGTGGACCCGACTGTCATGTTCTCAAACAGTGTTATTCTAAGCACATTATTGAATATTAAGGCCCACCTGTCTTTTCTTTTTAAATCATCTGGTTATTTATTTCAAGACCTTGCTTATTATCTGTTTCCATCACTTAAACCATAAAGAGGTGCTAATATAGTTTCCTTCAATTAGAGCTTTTTAGTTAATTTTTCTACATTTTTATCATTAAAACTCGATATTAAAATTTCTGTGACTTACCATATAAAATAATTCGATAGCAAGGAATATTACACATATTCCCATCTCTGGCCTTAACAGGGCGGCTATTACGCGAGCTAGGCCTGTGCTGGAGGTAAAGCAATTTTCAGTGGGTGACATACCGCACAGGACTAAAATCCTTCAGAAATGAGAATGCATGAGGCGAGACCCACAATAGCTTCGGCTTTGTACCTGAGCGCAAATTAGGCACCATCCGGGCCTCTTAGTGGAAAAATAAGCAGAGCACTGAAGCACAATGTTTTCACTGTCCTGCAGAGGCAGAGAGAGGAGCCGGGCAAAACTAGGACTGGTGGCATTTGTAGGGCCAGGTATTAGAGAAAAGTGAGCCATGTGGGAATAGAGGTATAAAAATTATATAGAGATTATCATTAAATATTTATCTGAATATATTGCTGAACATAAGCAGAGTAAGATTTTGTAAGGCCTGGTACAAAGGTCTGGTATAGAACACCCACTGCGGACCTGTGAATTGAGTGGCGCTAAAGACTTTGTAGGAGCGGGAGACACAGGCCTTTCGAGTAGCAAGAATAAAGTGATCCCTACAAAGACAGGAGACAGCTGGCACCACAGAGAGGCCTCTGTTCTAGCTCCAAAGTACTACTGTAGACACAGCTGCAGACCCTAAAATATGTTAAAGAATCAAGCTGATGCCCTGTAAAATGACTACCAAAATAAGATATAGCACTCGGGAAAGGGAGAATCCAAAATTCAGACTTGCATCTATACAAAGTCCACATAGTCCAGCAAACAACAGTAGGAAATTACTTGTTATTTGAAGAAAAAAAACGTCCTTTGTCCAGGAAAAAGACAGTTATTAGAATGACTTTGCTATAACCTAGACATTGAAATTAGCAGGTATAAGTAAACAAAGTAACAAAAATGTATTCAAATGACCATTTAAAATCATATCAATCCTTAAATCAGGGCTTTAAAAGAAAATGTGTTCGTAATGATTAAACAGATGTGGAATTTTATCAAGGATGTAGGAACTATAAAAAAAGAATGAAATTGAAGTTCTTGACAGACTATTAGTCCACTAAAAGGACTTAATGGTATTGTAAACCCTGTAAATTATAATTGTAAAATAAAAGAAGAAAGGGTGTATGAATTTAAAAGAGATCAATAGATATTATCCAATCTGAGGATAAATAGACACAAGATAGAAACTACAGAAAAGAATAATGATCACATAACATGGCAGTAATATCGAATTTCTTATTTCCCTTTAAAATTATACATAGAGGCCAACAAAAAAAGTATATACCAAGAAATATTTGTATAAATACTTTAATACTTATATTTATTAAGCTATCCTGAGATTCATACAAGTTACCTTTGGCCTCTACAATTAGAAGAGTTGCTCAAGTGGTGGCCAATAGCTTCCGGGCATTTATTAGTCTGGTAAATTTTGAAGTGTGTATACATTTTTGGCAGGATATATATATCAAGACAAACAAAACTCTATTGTCAGAAGTTCCTATGTTTTAAGTGAATAATACAATATTAGTCCTAAGTATATTTTGGTTTATACATATCAGGACCTGTCGAGTAATAATTTAAACAATATTCTAGAGTTATAAAATCAATAGAGAATATGGAATGATCAGTATTTCTAAAACAAAACAAAAAGAAAGGAAAGCACAGAGGTTAAGAAATGGGGAAAAGGGAAAAACACTAACAAAATGACAAGGATAAATTAATATGAAGTTAACAGGCAGAAATGATAATGCACGACCCAAATCAATGCAGTGTAAGGATTTAAGGTTTAAAAGAGAAACAACATATAGGCTAAGAGTAAAAGAACAAAAAAGATCTATCAGACAAACTGTTAGCATAAAAATCTGAAATATGAAATACTAATATCAGAGTAGACAGACTGCCAAATAAGGCAGAGTTGCAAACGGAAGGGAAGCTGAAGACTCCGGAGATAAAGGGCATCTTCATTAAAAAAAGACAAGTTATGTGCCTAGTAACAGAGCCTTAAAATACATAGGAGAAAAACTGAGAGAACTAAAGAGAGAAAAGCAAATCAAATAATTTAGTACCCTCTTTTCAGTAATTGAAATAAAATTAGACCAAAATGTCTACAGTAAATATAGGTGGATGTGGTGGTACACACCTGTAATCTCAATTTTCAGAAGGCTGAGGCAGGAGGATCGCCATGAGTTCAAGGTCAGCCTGGGCTATATAGTCAATTCAATGGTAGTGTGTACTACATGGTGAGACCTTATCTCAAACAGACAAACAAACAAACAACAAAAAAAGAAAATCTGAAAAGTACTATGGACTGAGAATCCCTAATTCAAAATTTGGAAACTTCTTGAGAACTTATAAGACACTACAAGTGTTCATTCCTCGTCTCATATTATAGGTAATGGTAAAAAATGTAGGTACACTAAAATTATTGGATAAAATTACCTTCTGGATACATATTTAAGGAGTATATGAAACATATCAACTTGTCAGTATCTTGTCTAATATCTACAGAATATATATAGCTTTAGGTGCCCATGAAAAATCTATCAGAGCAGGCCATAACCTGGAACAAAGCATACTATCTAGGCATAGCAAATTTAAATTAAAACTCAGTAACAAGAAATATCTAGAAATCTTCAAATACTTGAGTATAAAATAACCACTTTGTACATAACTCACAAGCCACTGCATAAGGCAAATTGTAAAGGAAATTAGAATATGTCTTGATATATAAATTATAATAAAATATAATTTGAAACTAAAAGTGTTTAGAAATAAATTCATAGACTTATGAATATAAGAGATTAAATATTTAAAATAAATGATCAGATCATGATGTTTTTGAAATGAACAAATTAGATGCAAATTATATAAAATAAAATAATAGCAGAAATCAATAAAATAGAGAAAACTGAAAATTGATAAAATGTTAGGAATCAATAAAGAAAAGATACCAAAATCCGAATTTCTAATATAATTTAAGGAAGGGGAATCTCTCTATAATAATAGAGTGATACAAAAATATTATTAGTAGCTTCATTTAATTTGATAACATAGATGAAATCCCCCAGAAAACACAATTCATGTAAACTAATACAAGATAAAATTTAAAAATCTGAATAGCCCACATATCTAGTGAAAATATTATTTAAAAATCCTGAACTTTTTCATTAAGGAAATTCAAGGTCTGTATTGTCTTATTGTCTAATTCACATTCTATGGGGAAAGAAGGATATACAAATTTTGCATAAAATTTTTTCAAAAGAAGAGATGAAAAGAACACTCTGAACTGATTTTTTGAGACCAACATTACTTAAAAGATGATGAGGAAATTAAAAACAAAATGAAAGACCTGTATTCCTCATGTAAAAATTCCTAACAAAATGTTAGCAAAAATGAAGCCAGTAATATATAACAAGGGTAATATTTACTGAGCAAATAGGATTTCTTTAAGAAATGCAAAGTTGCTTTAACATTTGAAAATCAATGATTTTAATTTACTATATTAACAGACTAAAAGAGAAATAGCTTGGAATCCTCTGGATAGCTTAAAGTATGTATTGACTAATCCTGTAAGGGCATACAAAATATTTATAAGTAATATGCATAAATGTAAAATACTGAAAAATACTCTGTAAAAATTGGTAATAGGGTAAAGATATCTGCTTTTACTTTTACTATTTCATGTCCTGCCAATGAAGCAGGAGGAAAAAAAATTGGAAAGAAAAATTAAATACGTTTTAACTTCTACATAACAGAACTTTTTACATAGAAAAGCACAAGGAACTTTTTAAACAACTGCTAGAATTAGTAGGCGAATTTAGGAGAGATATAGCTTATAAGATAAATATAATAGAAAATGAATTTAAAAGTCAATCCTGTATCTGATAGTGTTTAAAACATGTAACAGTAACAAACATAGCAAAATACTATACTTCCAACTGCAAAATATTGCTAAGAGGAATTAACAAATATATTAGTCAATGGAGAAATACAGTGTTTGTAGATTAGAAGATTCGAAGTAGAATGTTAATTCTCTACCAGCTCCATTTGATCTAGAAGTTGAGCACAATTCCAATGCAAATCACAGTAGGCTTTTCTTGAAAAAATATAAAAGCTGATTCAAAATTTATTTGGAAATGCAAAATACTTACCATAGCCAAAAATTCTTGGGGGAAAAAAATAGGAGGAAGACATACCATCCAACTTGAAGACGTACTCTAAAGCTACAATAATTAAGACAGATTGGATTCTCTTTAATGATAGATAATTTCATCAATAGAATAGACAAGTGTTCAGAAATAGAACCGCATTTGTACGGCACAATTGAATTTCCACAAAAGCGTCAAGGCAAACAATTGGGGAAAGTCTTTTAAACAAATGAAGCTAGATCAACTGAATATCCATATGGAAAAACATGAAGATTGAACTCTACCCAACAACAAACACAAAAATTAATTCGAGAGGTATAACCTAAATGCCGAAGCTAAAGTATAATGGTTCTTGGACAAAGGACATTATCTTGGCAAAGTGGGGGTAGCAAATATTTTTAGGACACAGTAGGCGATTATTATAGAAAGTAAAATGAATAAGTGTAATTCATTTTAGAGGTACAAATTACAGTGATTTTGGGATACTCCTCCACAGTCGCTCAAATTCCTGAAATTAAAAAAAAATGAAAAAAAATCAAAATACCAAATGTCAGTGCATATTTGAAGCAAATGGAATACTTACACATCGCTGCTGAGTGCACAAATGATACAACCATTTAGGAAAAAAAATTGTAGTAGTTTCTTACCGAGTTAAATTTATACCTACCATATGACCCAGTAACTCCACTCTTAGGTGTTTTCCAATAGAAGTAGAAACATATGTCTTCAAAAAGACTTTTAAATGAATGATTTTGGCATTTTTATTCATAAAAGCCAAATGCTGAAAGCAACCCACATGTTCATTAAGAGCAGAATGAATAAATTAGTTGTACATTATACAAAGGAATACTAATCAGCAATAAAATAGAACAAATTCCTAATACATGCAACAATATGGCAAATTTTACCAACATTATACTGTGTGAAAGAAGTCAAACGCCAAAGAGTACATACTGTGTTATTCTACTATACTATATGAACATAAATATTCTAAAGTTTGATAGGACTATGTTTCAGGAGTGTATCCATTTCGAGAATTCATAGAATTTTTCACTTATGATTTGTGCATTTTACTCTACATGGATTTTACCTATAAATTAAAATAAATGTTGACTTCTTTTCAGCAAGCCTGCTTTTTACAGTCATGGATTCGCAATCCTGAAAGTCCCTTTGATGTGTTCTAGACTTAGTGAATTAGTAAACATATTGAGAATAATGAAAAGCAGGCATCTCTACAGAAAAGAAGTTACAAATACAGGAAGAAAGAAGACTGGAATGTACCATATGCCAATGGCATGCAATTGAATGTTGTCATTATAAAATAATTTCATATACTCAAAAATATAGAATACATTTATATTCACATATGTGTGTATTACATATGTTCTATATTACACAGAACATATTTATCTATATTACAAAACATACATATATGTGTGTGTCTACACATGTATGTAGTTGCACACAGACAGGCACACACACACACATGCATACATGCTAATGTTTCCAAGCTCTGTCAATATCTCATACTAATAGCAATTATAATAACTACTACATAAATCTTGTTTTTAAAATATCATTTTCTGGGGAGAAAAAAAGATAGTTTGAAAAATCTTGAAATCTAGAATGTTGGTAGAAAACACAGAAGATAAACCCAGAACATCTTCATGTAATAGCATTTAAATCAAATGCTAAGGATATACCGTATTGGGAGCATGTCAAAAGATACAGGAGAAAACTTGAAGGGACTCATGCTTGGTCAAATCTGGGACAATTTTAATAAACAGTGATAGTAAAAATGGTAAAATTGATTATGAATAATGGAATAGATTGTGAATTATGGAATAGATTATGAATCTATGAATCAAATAAATGGAGTTCTTCTTTACAGTAGAAGTCTAGTGATTATGGAAAACATGATGGATTTAGAATTTATCAGTGGATTATAGAATTAGTGACTAAAAGTTTAACGAGGGAAAGAATCATTACAATCAAGGACAAGTAACAATAACGATGCAGAGTAATGTTTCCATGTTAAAGGATTCTAAAGATGGTAATGATCTGTAATTCCAGATTGTACACTGGTAAGAACTGTTATAAAATGCATTCTTGCATAAATTTACAAAAATTGTATAAGAACTCCAGATTAGGTAAGAGTACTATATTACTATGTAATTCTGTGGTTTCGGTTGTTTTAGCACAGGTTAACAGAATGTCTTTGCTATTCAGAATACACAAAATCATCTTTAGGAGTAGCAGAGGGCAGTGTCTCCAGTTCTGTTTCAGACAGTCCAAACAGTATATGTACAGATGAAATAACTAGACAGAATTGGGGACCAAAGATAAAAATGAATAAATATAGGAAAAGGGTTTATTGAAGTCTTAGAAATACTCTTGTGAAATTTCAGCAAGTCAAAATAATATTAAAATTAAAACTTATTGAAAAAGGTAACACATGTTCCCTTGTTGGAGTATTTACAAATAATCTTTCTATCTCATCATGTGTAATTTTATTTCTGCAAAACATTATTAAGAAGTATCAAAGACTACCCAGAAACTAAGTAAAAATTACATGTAATTCCTATAGAGACATTTTAACACTATAGCATATGTTCATATTATTTATTGACTTATATTTTCATTTTACTAAAATGATTGTATTTAAAATGAAATTCTTTAATAACTGAAATCTTACTTTACGATAATTTTATGTGTAAAACAGTGATTTTCCATGGACACTGTCTCAAATTTATATTAAAATTTAGAAACCTTGGTCTGGCACCCGATTTCCTGTTTTTATATGGTTTCTGATGTCAGATTATTGTATTCTATTTTTAACTTGTCCTTACAGTTTATTAATTTGTAATTTTGTTATTTTATCAGAATTTTTCCCATACAGTACACTGGTTGGTATCAAAATGTGTTGTGCTTCAACAATGAAAGTTTTCTTCAGAAATTTAGAGGTGGGAGTGAACATGCAGGGCAGAATAGTTTGGAGCTGAAGAGAACAATGAAATGACCCATTCTTGTTATTTTATAATTCTCTTTACCTAGACCATAACTTCCTTTAGTTAGTTGATTCGAACTAAATAATGCATTGTTTATTAAGTACAGTCATTCTTAAAACAAACATACAATGTAGTGAATATTACATTAAAGTTTAATATGGCACAGTGTATGAGTTTAAGGGAGAAAATTCATAAATAATAATAGCAATAGCTTCAAAAATAGATATTAGTAGGTAAACACAGCCACGTCTTAGGAAGCAAAATTGTGCTCATCACTCTTATTGCTAAGTGTATTAAGTGACATTTGAAAACATCCATTTTTCTTTCATTAACTTGTCTATAGTATCCATGGTGGATATTAGGCATATGAAATTATTTGTAATTACTGTATACTTAAAACTTATCTGTATCGCAGATAGTTATCTCAAATAGATACCTATCAAGGACAGTATCCAAAATGTATGACATAAAGATATCTCTACCTCTTACCACGTCTAGTTGTGGACAGTCATAAAGGAACACTAAATATTCTTTTTGACTCTACGTGCTCTCACATCTCTGTACTCTATTTTCTATTCCTAACTCAGTTAAATGCTGCTGCTGCATACCTGTTAGACTTTCCCTTTTAGATTGTAACTTTCTACAGATTTCGCTCAAAAGTAACGGTAGTTAAACCCTCATCTCTCACAAAACAATTGTTTCTGATGATCAGACTGACCTTTTTTTGCCTTAATTAATTCAAGAGCTAAACACCCAGCCCTTGAGCTATCTTCAAATATACAGAATATAACTACTTCTATGTTGAATCTTGTTTTGCTCTTCATTTAAATCATACTGTAATTATGAAATGGTATTTTCCACATGAGCCAGATACATAAAATACTACAAGTTTACACCTATTTTAAATATATATAAATGATATAAATATAATTTATATTCACACATTTTTCATATTTTCTTATGTACATGAATCACTTTATCTGTTTATAATAAATCGTAATAATTAGACTATTTTAAAGTTACACTAAAAATGTTCCTACTTGTTACCCCATTCCATCTTAACACACTGCACTATCTCCCAGTTAATACAGCCTTTCAAGGAAGAAGTTATTACTCTATAGGATTGGGGTGTGAAATTTTACCATCAAAGCTCGTAAGAGGGCAAGATTCGATGTATAAAACTCATTAAGATGGTTTAGTTAAAGAGGTATATTTGGAACACCTCATAGCAGTTAAAATAGCTTTGTTTCCAGTATCTTCCATCCAATCAAATATGTGCTTAGGAGCAAACAATGGAGACAGATACCATATTTCCATTTTGTGATATATCACAGATTTTTCATGTTATCACATCAGAAACTAATGTTAGTTACTCTAAATAGCGAGTAGAGAAGTGGGTAATAATTGTTAATTGAATATATACATTGTAATGCTGCATTTTTGGTAACTACTTGCCGAGTACCATCAGGTGCATATTAAGTCTATACTATTTAATTTGCATGTTCAACTTGAAGAAGAGGATACTTCTCATCAAACTTCTATGTAATAACTGTAGTATGTGTAACCCCAGGTTCAGTTTAGTGGTGACAGTACTAAATCACAGAGAGTATTTATGGGCAAAAAATGAAACCAAAATCTGTTCAGATCCCATGTTCTTCATTTATACATTCTAATATTCTACAAAACTAGATGAAGATGAATAAATGGAAAGATAATCATGCTTACACAAAGAGAATCATATACTGCTATCTCTTTTGGACTTGTCACATACTTCAATTAAGTTCACTACATTTATTGAGACCCTAATACCTACCAATGAATTTTCACAAAAGAAAAACAAGGGAGGATTTCTTTGAGCATCACTCAGCATACTTAAATTTAAGTCAATAAATAGGTAATGAATACATACTATGTTCGAATCAGAAGGTATCATCATCTAGACTAATACAAAGTTTTTTTGCCAGGTAGAAGATTCTATAATGAAATTGGAGATTTAGAAATATGTGTCATTGTGGTATTGTAGGACACTAAAGAAGATGTGAATGATCACAAAAAGCTACTTCCAGGCCATCCTACTTATGCTGTCTCTTGAATAAAAATATGAGCCGGACATGGTTGTGAAGGAATACCAGTTATCAGAAAAAGCACATGAAAGGGCAAAGGTGTCAATTAGTTTAGTATGCTCAGGTCAAACATTATGGGCAAAGCATGAGGTGTTGGATATGAGAGGAGGAAAGGTTATCAAATGAATCTCCAGAGCAGAGAAGAGCAGGATAGCCAGTACAAATGATCAGTAGTATCACTGGTTAGTTTTGCCCAGAAACAACTTTTTTTCATAGAAGTATTGGCTGACAAATACATGTTGATGAGTAGAGATTGCAAAAACTGACCAGGAGAACATATTAATCTAGGTATTGAAAAGCCTACTCAATCTGTATGCCCCACTGATTGGTTTCAGGAAAGTCAACTCTTTGAGAAGTGGGAAGGAGGTCCACTGCGCTAATACCCCACGTCCAAATGAGCTATTATGCTTCTGGTCTTCCTCCAACCAAGTATCAACAGAAGTCCAGACCTCAGGTGCCGACAACTTTTTAATCCATTTCTAGTCATGTCTCTCCATGAGCCCTTGGGCTCAAGATAGTTTCCTTTAGATTTAGTTTCTTTTTCTTGCTATCGTTATTCCTTTTAGAGGTTGGGACTGTGACCCTACATTTTAGCCTTATCATTTTGGTAATTGTGACACATATTGCAAGACTAATGCATAACTTTAAACTTGGACTACACATTACCATGTTTCAGACACTTGATAAGGACTTTCCTATTTCTTCCCAAAAATCATCGGGGTTAGTCAGGCATGGTGGTGCATGTCTGTAATCCCAGCACTTGGGAGGCTGAGGCAGGAGAATGGTTGCAAGTTTGAGGCCAGCCTGGACTACACGGTGAGTTCAAGTCCAGCCTGAACTACATAGTGAGACCCTGTCTCAAAGAAAACAAACTAACTAACAAAAATCACTGGGTTTAGCTGGATATGGTGACACATGGTTGTAATCCCAGCACTCTGGGAGGCTGAGACAGGAGGATCACTGGTTGCAGTACAATCTTGGCAATTTAGTAATTTAAGACCTTCTTTCAAAATAAAACATTAATAAAGGGCTGAGTATGTAACTCAGTCCCACAGCCCTGGAAAATAAAAAGAAAATGGGAAATACTGTACTGGAAAATAAAAAGAAATGGGAAGAAAAAAAGAGAGAGAGAGAGAACATACCAGGCACACTAGTTCCAGTCACTGCTGTCCGTATATCTTCTTTACTGAATTATCTGTTTAGACCATGTGCCTGTTTTTAAAAAAATAGGTTGGTTGGGTAATTATTTGTGTGTTGTGTCGTTTTTTGGTATACTTTTGATAATACACTTTCATTTGATATGTGATCTGCAAATATATTTCCCCAGTTGGTGTTTCGCTTGAGCTGTATTTAATGTTATGTAGCTGTGAGTACCAGAGATTTCATATGCCTGTAGTGGTCCGTTTTCACTTTGGTCTTGGTTTTGAGCTTCTTAATTACTTTTCTTCACAGACAGTGTGTATTTTGCAACTCTTTCAACTGTATACAATATTAATATACTAGTGACCTATTGATATGGTAGTAAAGTTTTGGGGAAGGAAAAATTTATATTTTTTATGATTATATATCAATCTTTTAGTAGGTCTTTGGCTCTTGTCTGTGACTTTTACAAATGTTTATGTGATGGTATTGATTTTTGCCACCTGTATATGGGACAGGAGGGCTAGAGAAGATATATTTTGGTGAATAAGTCTCTACAAGCTAAGATTTTTATCAAGACTTTCTCCCCAGGAGAGTAGGCTCACTCTTACCTTCTCAAATCTTCCTAAAATCTTTCTCAGATCTTTACCAGTAGAAAAAGATGTGGACCCTAGAAGTGTGTGCTTTCCATCAGACTATGGACCCCAAGAGCTTCTCATAATGAACATCCATCATTTGGATAAAATTACTACGTAAGGGTCCCTACTCAGTTATGGCCCCAAGGGCTTCTGGTCCAAGGAAACACGTCCCACCAGACTGGATTCCCTGCTCTGGAATCTGGAGTGTCAGGTTTCCTTGCAACAAAAGTTCACTGGTGAATCAAATAAAAGTTACTGTTTAGATTTTATTATTATAAGAACAAGAATGATGAAGCTTCTTCTTCATGTACTACTACTTCATGTACATTTACTGCTTCTTCATTAAAAATGTAATTTATTTAAGTGTCAGGATTTTTTATACTCAGGGTAATACACTGTAGTGCTAAAAAAAAAAATTCTGAAGCTAACCAAACCATTAAGGCTAATAAAAAGGGCATCTGAGCTCAAAGACTACTAGGAAATAAACAGATGCATGGCCTGAGGAAGTGATGTAAATAAACTTTGACAGGGTGAAAGCAAATATACTCAATTTTTGTATTATTTCCATTTATTTTGTCAAAATAATGATATTCCACTTTGAAAAAGCAGATCAGCAAAATCTTAACTAGAATATGAAACTTAAAATGAATAAATAGATAAATAGAGATGAAAATATACCCAGCTACTCAGGAGGAGCTCAACTGCAACCCCAAATAGGCCCCTGACAAGAATTTAGAGTTGATTTAAAATTCGGACTGGTGAGATGGCTTTTCAATATCTGAACAAAGTCAGTGTGTACATTTGTAAAAAATAAATAAAACTGAGACGAAGCCTCCTATATAATTGATAATTGGTAATTAACAATTTATAAATTAACCTGTGAAATCATCACAGATATGTTCAGAGCAAGGCTTGCTAAACAAACCTTGCTTCTGTTTCAGAGATAGAGAAGAAAAATACGATAAGCAGATAAGCAGTATCATGATATTCTTGAATACAAAATGGATATATATTGTTCAGATGAAAGTATAATCAAGTGTATATATGATGGTCTGCACAAAACCCCCAGTTTATTTTGAAATACTATGTTCATTTCAGGTGAGTAGGAGGGTTCTGTAAGGATATAGAGACATAATGCCATTAGACCGGTTTCTTTTCCCTGATGTAATTTCCCTTTTTAAAATCAATATGTTGAATAATTGGGAAAAGGAAGTAAAATAAGAAGCACTAAAATAAGTAAAGATACCGAAGTTAGTCAACTGATACACTCATTTCTGACTCTTCCATTCCTTATATAGTGTTAAAGTCCTCACGTTCAGAGGCGGGGCCAGGTCTGAAGGAGCAGGTAGCTGGGCGTGTGCTCTGGACAGCGTGTCTCCCTCCCTGGCTCCTCTGTGTGCTGTCTGCTTCACAGCTGGATGGAGCAGCTGCTGCTCTGCCATTCCTTTCTTCCACCATGCTGTTTTCACTTTAGAGCCAGGTGACTATAGGCTAAGCCTTTAAGCCAAAATAAACTTCTCCTCCTTTCTATTGCCGTTGTTGATTTTGTCCCATTGATGGAAAAATTAACTAAAATATATAATATGTGATGACCAGGGGCTGGACTGATGAAGATAAACAACTTTTAATAATCAAGTAAATCAGAAATGTAAAGGGAAAATGTGGGCTTATTAAAGAGGATTTCAGAAATCAAATACTGTGTATAAAGCAGAACTGGGGAAGAGACAAAGGAAGTTAAATTTTTTGACCTGCCTTTTACATATATCAATCAATAGATTAGCAATACTGTAGACAATGCAATAGAATAAGGAAGAGTACAAAAAGAAAACAAAGAATGAAGGTGAATATAGAAAATGTACCACATAAAAGGAACCTAGAGAAAAGTTTTAACATATAATTAGTCTCAAAAGAAAAAGAGAAAGGCTAGGATACAAACAATATTGGGATATATACCAATCAATAATTTAAAAAAACTGACAAAAAAACATCAAACCACAAATTTAAAATATTTCCAAGGAACTAAGAACAGTGTACATAAAACTATATTAACTCCGTCAAAGAAAAAGATCTTGAAAACATTCTCAAGAAAAAGAGGGAAAGACAAAAAGAATCTCTTGAAACGGCTGAGGAAAAAGATACAGTACATCAACTTCAAAGGAGCAACAATAAGATTGACAACCAATTTTCTATAGCAATGATGAAAACATGAAGAAATTGAAATAGCAATTTTAAATCTATGGAAAAAAAGGCACACTCATATATATATTATATACATGTGCACATATACACACATACACACATTTACACACATACACATATATACTATATGTTTATATGTACATATATACTTATATATATATTTGCTTCAAAAATCAAGTTCTGTAAAGCAGAAACCATGATGCCACATTCTCCATCTACTCAGTTCACTTGAGTTCACTTACACTAACAGCCTTTTCCTTCTGCATCTGTTTTTCTGAGTCTAAGGGCTTTATAGCCACAGGGGAGACTGTTTGGACTGTTTAAACTCTAACTACTAGCTCAGATAAACTCTCTGGGAAACTTTCAGCAAAGCAGAGAGGAGTCAATGGACAAACAGTCTGCCTGTGCTCCAGGGGTCAGACTTCTGGAGAATGGTCTACATGGTTTCTCTGAGCATGTAGAGCAGATTTGAGACTCAGTTGCTCACAACACAAACCTACTCTTTACCACTCATCATATAGACCTCTTTCTCTTACGTCTTTTATCCTGCTCTCACTTGGGAATCCTGGATTCTCTTCTCGAATAAACTACCTGCCCCCAAATTCTCATTTTACAGTCTTTCTCGAGAGACTTATACTAATATAAGTGGTCGCTTTTGCAGTGGATGATTACTAGGGTGGGAAAGAGGAATAATTCAGGGTGCTGCTAATGTTCCTTTCTTGCTGTGGTTAGCATTAAGCTAATATGTTAAGTAACTGTAAAAATTCACTGTGCATATATCATTTGAGGTCTATACAAAGCATTAAGTGCATATTAAGATATATAAGGAGAAATATTTAAATTATTGTAAACAATCATATTGGGTCATATTTTTATATATTGTTTTTGTTATTAGGATGTTAAGATAAACTAGCATATAAATCGGCAATATTTTTATTTTGTTATTTGTTTTTTCCCCAAATTTTCTGTGAATAAAAATTAGTATAGGTATAATTTATAAATTAATTAATTTAATTAACTCTATCAAGTAATATAAAATTAATTCATGCACAGACAGAAAGGTAAAACTATAGTTAGATAAGAAATTAAAGAACTATATGACTTACATTTTACATCTGTAGTATTCATTTCAGGTTATATCAAATATTTAATACCAGCTATTCTTTGGGATTTGTTAGCATATCTTTTAAAACTTGCCTGCGGCAGTTACAAGAAGAAATGTAAAAAGTGGTTTTGATTATCGTTTTGGATTGTCAACCTTGACAGTTTGTGTGGGATTTAGAGGCATGAGGAAAGAATATGTAGACACTCAGCCCAGTATACCTTTATCCTATTCCTAGACAAGATTTTCTTCCAAAATAACCAAAGAGCTTGTTATTTGTCAAAAAAAATTATAGGATGGGTCTCTCGGAAAGTAACCAGGGCACAGGTGTCTGGAAACAAGAATCTACTAGTGATCTGTTTGGCTCTATCCACAGGTGTTTATGAAGAGGTTTTTTTTTTTTTTTTAAATCTGCTTTTTTAGCAGACTTAAGCCTCTTTTATAACTATAATCAGGAAAAACATGGTACTTTTAACCTTCAGTTCTTTTCAGAAACAAGGAGTTTAATTTCAAATATAGAAAGAAAATATAAGGATTCATATGTGACTTGCTGTTAAGGAAAAAGTACTAACTTATTGTTTGGACGTAATCAGAGAGTGAATTTTCAAAATGTAGACAGTTGAGAGAAGCTGCTCAGGGCTATTGTCCCCTCTAGGGAGGGACCTGAAAGAAACAGATCTCTGAACTTTATGACTATATAAATTCAGCGGTGTCCTTGAAAGGACGTAGTTTGTATTCTCTTATGTAATAGCCAACCAATACTCTAATCATTCATTCATATGAGGGTTGCAAAGGATTGGCTGTCGAAATATCCATCTTGTTTTCATGGGAGTCAGTTTCTGACTAGGCTCATCTCTGTTCTCATCCTAAAGCAGAATAAAATATAATCATAAGAGGATGATGGTACTGAAGAATGCTACATTCAGGTTTTTCCTAAAACTCTTTCACGATACAATTGGAAGCTGAATTTCAAGATTCTTTGTTGAAGAACCGTAATTGCCGAGGCATATTATTGTCCATCCTTACTTTGAGGCTGCATATAGCTTTACCCTGAAATCTGCATGTCTTTGTGAGGCATACATTTTTTTTTTCATTTAAGTCCTTTTATTACAGTGGTGCCAGCTACTGCTGCTATCGTTAAATGCCTGTCAGCATTTCCATTATAAACCTTATTTTCAGGGGATTTATAACCTGGCCATTTTAATTCACATTCGACTGAAAGTTGCCATCGACATTCTCCGTATACAGTAGGTGCTGTTTTCTTTTATCACCAAATTTTATTTGAATCTGTTTATCGGCCTGAGATTTAGCAATGTGTAAAACCATAACACTGAGATGGAAGAAAAGTAGAGATGTTCGGGTAGCTGCTTTCTAAAGTGAAAATGATCACATGAAAAATTTGAAAGGAGTTATAAAAATTGTCAGACCTATGACAGCAAATGTCTTAATGGATAATTTTAAATCCTTATTATTTATAGTGTACTACTTTTCTATATTTGTAGTTTTTTTAATATATTTTCCCATGAACGCCAATTCGTATAATGAAAGAGTTACAACCATTTCAGCATAACATCCTATTCACTATAATATACTTATTGACATCATGAAATATGATAGTCTTATAACTTTTATAGTAAAATAAAAATTCATAATGTAGAGATTTGATATCTGATTTTTTTTAGAAACACTGTCTAACTTTGCTCCGATTATTTATTATACAAACCATGCTTTTTTTTGAAAATATGAAACGTTTCTATATCATTTGGCTGAATTAATGTGTTTTTATTCTTAGTATGAGTATGTACTGATAATTTTTAATCGTTGTAAAGTAATACGAATGTTTCATAAACATGTGCACACCCAGAAAACCTCAGGCAGCCTCAAGTGTTTTTGTTGACAACAAGAAAATATAAGAAACAGCCTAAACTTGTAGAGATGTTTTTAGTATGAATAAAATAGGTATGGTAAGATAGTGCTCATGATGAAGTCAGACAATTAAAAAATTATAAAAACTCATTAAATGTACAACTTAAGCTTATTTAGGTGGTCTCCAATGAGTAAGAACGATATATTGTAGGAAAATAGCTGATATTATAATGGCATATTGATCTTTTTTACAGAGCAACAATGACTCTCCTTGCTCATAGGTCAGGGTCTTATGTGTGTTCTTTTCCTGTAAACCTCAACCTTATCCATCGCTCCTTTCCTCCTTTCTTTGGCCTCTTCAGCCCAGACTTAGCAAGTATTCTATAAAGTCAGTTTATAGAAATTCCCTCGCCCTTTATATCTAGTCAAGTTCTTCATTCTCCACTTTTGATATCTAAGTCCCTGACTTGTTTTTAGCAAGAATTCTATCAGGCCTGTTTAGAAATAATCTCTCTACCATCAAGTCAGTCTCTCTCTCTCTCCCTCTCTCTCTCTCTCTCTCTCTCTCTCTCTCTCTCTCTCTCTCTCTCTCATCTCTCCACACATACTGATCCTTTCTATTTATTTATTTTTTTTTTATTTTGAGACAGGGTCTTGCAAAATCACTAAATTGCCCAGGTTGGCCTTCAACTTATGATCTTTCTCACTTGGGTTTCCAGACTACTGGGATTACAGGAGTGCACCACTGTGTCTGGCCTGGTGTCTCTTTAGTAAGTTCTCAGCCACTGACAGCTGTTCCCTGCACTCCGATCCCCAGCTATAAACCCCCAACTCTCTTTGCTATGTTCAGAATTGAGTGCTGATCTGTCTCTCCTATTGTGATATTCCTACTGTAACAGCTTCGATAAATTCTTAGTTGCTGTATTAGCAAGTGTTGGAACAATTTTCCCTATAAAAGTATTTGTCACTTAACATTTACCCTATGCTTGGCATTACCTAGATGCTTTAAAATACATAGAAGCTTATTTTATTAGAAACAATGTTGGAGTAAAAAACTGAAAATATTCTCTTGGCTGGAGCATACCTCTTGCCCTAGATCTCAGGTTGCAAGGTTATAATAATGAAAACACTGAATATTGTTGTAACAAAAGTTATGACATAACTAGTGAGAGGATGGGAGGGTTAGAATATAGTCAGAAAGGCCCGGAGTAAAAAACTAATAGATAAGCACTAATCTAAAAATGTTTTTGGTTACATCTGGACTCCTCTTTTATCTTCCTTTCTAACCTGTACTTTTACTTTTGGGTGACAACACCCACTACTCTTTATTGCCCCTTGGTGGACCTCTTTTGACGTGGGAATTGCTGAAAAGAATATAACCCCTAATGTACAAAGTGCTCCAGAATCCCAAGTTTGGTTTTTTGGTTTTTTGGGGTTTGTTTCTTTTACTCTACTTTCCCTTTCTTCTGTGCTGCTCCTCCTTTTTCTTTCCATCCTTGCCTCCTCATTTGTCTGCTCTTCATTCTCTCTTCTTCCTTTCTCTTCCTCTTCTTTCTCTTCCTCCTTCTTACTCTTATTCCTTATTCCTAATGCAAGTATAACCTCAAAGACTTCAGTAGGGCTTCTGTTAGTGAGATGTTGAGATAAAGCAATGTTATAAAGATTCATTCAAGCAAATTTTGACTTAAAGTTCCACAACAATAGGAATCACTTTTGCATTTTCCATCAAGGGTTCCAGTTAACTACAGAAGACCTGTTTGTGGATCAGTTTGTGGTGATATATAAGAGCCACATGAAAATTTTAAGTGAGGCGGAACATCGGGACAGAGGAGCATATTAGACAGGAGTCTTTTGGTTACAAGTGAAGAAACTCAAATTAGATTAAGAAAATTATTAAAACTTCCCAGTTCACACAACCTTATATGGATCCAGTAGCTTAAAAACTGAGAGTCTATCTCGATAAAAATGAAAACTATTGTTTTAGTTACTTTTCTCTCGTTGTTGGGACAGAATACCCGACACCCAAAGTTAGGGGAAGAAAGGTTTATTAGCTCACAGTCTGCAGAGGTTTCAGTCTATAGTCCGCTGGGTCCGAGGCGGCGGGGCTGGCGTGGCGGACTCGCAGCCGGCCGCAAAGTAAAGTGAGGAAAATGCACGGAATGTATGCAAATAATCAATGCAAACAAGCAGCTAGTTAAGCTTCTTCCTGTATCTATTATCTAGGCTACCTGCCCTCAGGGCAGCCCACACTCTAGATCCAGCTATCTCTTACCACATGAGGCTTTGGGGGGACATCTAGACACAAACCATAACAACTATAATGAGATATTACCTAGCTCCAGTTAAAATGACTAATATTAAAAACAAAGAAAAGCCAGAAAAATAGCAAGTGTTGAAGAAGTCTAGATAAACTGGAAACTTGCACAGTGATTTTAGGAATGTAACATGGTATAAGCCTATGGAAAACAATGTGATAGTTCAAAAAATTGAAATCAGAACTATTATATGATTTATCAATCCCACTTCTCAACGTATATCCAAAAGAATCAAAAGTAGAATCTTAAATATTTGCGCACTTAGATTCTTCACAACATTATTCACAATGGCTAAGAGGTATATACAAGCCAAATGTCCATTGTTAGAGAAATGAATAAACAAAATGTGATATATGCATGTGCACTGTAATGTTATATGATCTTAATAAAAGGAAATTCTGACACATCCTATAACATGGATAGATCATGAGGACATTATACTAGGATAAATAAGCTAATCACAGAAAAGGTGAATATCATATGATTCTTCTTTTGCGAGGTATCCAAAGTATTTAAATTCATAGAAACAGAAAGTAGAATGACAGTGATAGGAACTAAGGTGAATGGAAAACAGTGAATTGTGGTTTAAGGGAATAGAGTTTCAAGCTACTTGTGGCGGCACATGCCTGTAATCCCAGCCCTCTGAGAGGCTAAGGCAGGAGAATCACAAGTATGAGTCCAGCCTGGGCAATTTCGTGAGACCCCATAGCAAAAGTCAATATGGAAAATGGCTGGGGATGTATTTCAAGTGCATCTGGGTTCAGGGTTCAGTCACTTGTACAAAAAAAAAAAAAGGCTAAGGGATATACAGCTTACATTTTCAGCAAAAACAAAGTTTTGGAGATTAAAGAATGTGTGAATATTCTTAACACTACTGAATTGTGCACTTAAAATGCTTAAAATGGTAATTTTTTTGTTTTTTTTTACAATTAAAAATCAAAAATTATTTTAAAAGTCTCTCAGAAAAGAGTATATCTTCTTTCCTGATGGATTCTGTAAAAACTCAAACAAAAGGATTTGGAGATCTTGTAGACATATGGGCAGGGTTAAATTGGAATTTGAAAAGAAACAATCCTAGGAGCAAGTGTGATCTTTTTAGAAGCACATATAGCAGCATTTCTAGGGAGTGGGGATCGTGGTTTTTCTAAGCATATGCTTTGGATATTACAACCTCTTTGCAAGGGTAAATTCTATTTTAGCAAGGAATTTGACCAAAGCATTGAGTCTTCTAAGCTGTAATTGCTTTTACTTTTGATAGCGTCCCAATTTTTCCTTTCTAAAATGGCAGTTTTTCTAATGGTTCTTAGTTCTATCCTCTATCCTGTCATGACAATGTGAACATTTATTCAACAAATCATTCCAAGGGCTGATTTGTGTCAGACACTGTGCCGAGAGCTAAGAATTAGGAATTTAGTGTTAAAAGTCATAGCCCTGAAAAGTATATTTTAGTGCAGGGTGAAAGCAAGTAAAGTGATAGCTATAGAACAGTGTCATTATTTGCATTAATAGTAATGTGAACCAGGAGTAATAAGACTGTATAAGAGGGTTGGCTCCATCATCTGGAGCCATCAAATGAAGAATTTGAGAATGATTAGGGAAGATAACTATAGCTTTTGATCTAAATCATCAGTAAATAAGACTTAGTTAAATTTCAAAGCAGGTAAGATGGGGGAGTTTGAAGGGAAGTTTAAAATGAGGAGATATGTCAAGTAGCACGTGCCAGGCCCAGGTAGATGAGAGAGCAAAGGATATTCAAATATATTCAGGGAGTTTAATATGCATGGAAAGTAGAAACCAGAGAATATTAGAGCCAGGAGATAGGACCCAGACCCAGAATGCTCTTACTCCAGGAAAAGGAGTATAGATTTTATTCTGAAAATTATGAAGATTCACCGAAGTTAGGACAGAGAGTGATGTTATGAACTTTCCATTGTAGAATAATTAATCTATAGTTCCATGTGTAAGGATTTAATGTCTTCTGATTCCAAAAATGTGGACTATCTCCATATTTTCAGTACTTTTCTCTAGAACTTCCGAAGTATGTGATACATGTGTTATCTCAGGTGATAGGAATAAACTAGTGACTCCTTCCTTCCTAGCAAATTTTCTAAATTTCTAAAAAGCCTCCAAAAGATAAATAGCTTTCTCATAACTACACTGAATCTCCTTGACTTTCATATAATGTGAACTCAAGCCCAGAGTCAGATTCTAACACTCTGTCATAACTAGCATGACTTTTAGTACAAACAAATGAAACTATAGTCATCAAGCCATAAAAATGTAGGTTTTAAAACACTAGAGCATTTATAAGTTTGTATCCCTCAACATATTTCTAAGCATCTTAATTTTTTTTCTTGCATTATGTATCTTGTATTACATATTTTGATGTCTTAAATTTACTTAGGAACATGCTTTGTGGTACAGTTTAAGAAATTATTATTGAACTGCTTTATTTTTTCAGTAATAGTATTTTCTGGACACGCCTGTGAACACACACACAAATTTATACTTAAAATCTTGAAATGGAAATTAGGTAGAAATTTTTCAGGAACATTAAATGTTGATAACTTAATATGTTATATTAAGGGGAAGAACTCTACTTAAACTAAAGGAATTATTCCATTGATCCATAGATAGGTCAGACAATTCATGAACCAAAATTCAGGTGTAAAAGTTAAATTGATGTTCTTTATTTGATCTTTTAGCTTTTGATTATTTAACATGTAATGGGATTTATATGAGTTGGTAACTTATTAGTTTTCAAACCCTGAATAGGTTATTCATTGAGCATGGTAGCTATAATGTGCTTTTCACCAATATAGTATATCACAAATTCACAGTATTGTAGCATTTACTTTAAAATCAGCAAAGCAAGCAAAATACTCTTACAGTATTTTATGTTGTCAGCACTGTCCTCCCAAACTTGTCAGAGATTGAATATGTCATTCTATTTGAGATTGAGTAAAATGTACATAAACTGAGGCTCTATGTTAAGCTTCTGTGGCAGAATTACCCTTTTTAGGTTATTTTAATATGCATTTAAACATTTTTATTTCATGCACAATAATTGTACCTATTTATGGGTTGCAGTATGATGTTTTTGATGCATGTATACAGTTTGTAATGGTTAAATCAAGGTAATTGGCATATCCATCACTTTAAACATGTATAAATTAGTTGTGATAAGAACATTGAAACTCTTTTCTTCTAGCTATTTTGAAATATACAGAACATTATTATCAACAGTCATCACCCTACTATGGAATAGCACACCAGAGCATATTCTTCCTGTTCAACTATAGTACTGTACCCCTAGACCACCAGTCCCCACTCTCTCATATCCTTCCCATTTCTGGTAACTAGTATTCCACTCTCAAGGTCTATGAGATCAACTTTCTATTGGAGAGTTTCCAAAGTAACATTGTCAGCAGCACATTTATCCACATGCGATAAATTACCACAAAAGTCATACTCTTTCCTCAAGATTAGTGCAGCAATTAAACAGGAAAGAATTTGTATTTGAAGTTAAAATTTTAACGCGGTAAATTCTGATGAAAATCCAGTTCTAAAATACATATTAAAAATAAAGCAAGACCATAAAGTGAGCTATGGCTTTACACATTCATCATCTTAATATTTTTGGTGATATTTAAAAATGTAGCTTTATTCTAAAGTAAATATTCTGGAGATTTTAGTCAAAACCTTGTAGTTGATATTAAAAAAAATACAATTAATTGCCCTAGTAAGTCTTATGGAAACATCAGTATTTCTATTTTCAGTAGAAAAAATTCAAAAATAGATATGTTTTTTATGTATTTTACTTTTACCATGCAGGAGTTGTATTTAAAATAGACTAAACTTGCCCTGTGAAAATCTGCATCTCTATTTCAGGTTAATACTTTCTATTTAAATAAATTATTTAGCCAAAGGGTATATATTAAGAAATACTGTACAGCTCTTCTACTTAATATACATAACCAATTATGTCAACACTCAGTAAGAAAAGGATTGGTATTAAATTGGTAACAAAGAGACATTGATGGATTCTAGCTTCACCATTTTTATCTTCACTACACTGCAAATATAAGGAGGAAAAATAGGTCAAGTAACTATGTTTTCTTTTATTACTCATTTTACTTTAATTCATAGTGAGTTTCGCATATCGTGAAATGTCATAAGCAACCTTAGATTGTTTCATGCCATAATGATACAGTTAAGCAGCTCCTTTAAGTAAATGTGTCAAGTTTCATTCATCTCGGATCCAGATGAGATGAGAAAACTTCACATTCTCATGGGGGATGATAGGTGAAAGAAAAATTACTTGTTCCAATTGCACTGATGGTAAACACAGATGAGGGTCAGACTCTGTTTTAGCTAAAACTAGATTCCTTCAGGGTAAGAAGAGAAGTAAGCATAATAAATGGTGATTCAAATATTAAAATAAAAATATTCTTACTAATCATAAGTTATTCCTATCTCAACAATAGGTTATTTTATGTATATACAATAGAAATAGTGCTAATGAGATTGTACCATGTTAAATTTCAAAGGAAAAAGTTGGAGTCTACAAATTCCACATAAAACGATTTTTTCAAATAACCTCAAATTTCATTACAACCAATTGATTTCACAATTATAGTAAAACTTAGTAATGCTGAAAAGTGAATCCCCCAGATCTTAATTCATGCTTTACCTCTCAAAAAAGAGAGTCTTTTCATATTTTTCTCTTTCTGAAATTTGATTATAAGTAAATTAGCAGGAAATGTACTGAGTCAGACAAAGAACCTTTTCCCAGAAGGTGAAAGAACTTTGTCCTGTTTGGAGCCATAAAGGAGAGTAGCTGGTAGAACTGAAGTGTCCTGTTATCAGGGAGCTAATGATTCATTAGGAATTCTAATGCAACAGAGTATTTGTCTCATGTTTCATTGACCAAACCTATTGTCTTCTGCCTGTTGCTTCAAGGCCAGTTAAGGCAAAAGACAAGAAAGCAATATAGTCATACACTATGAAGATAGTTTTTAAATTGGAAAAGTGAAGAAAAGTGATCTGTATCTGTTGTGTGATTTCCTCAGTAGAATAATCTGTGAAGATAACTCAAAGGAAAGACAGATTTATACATTAACATATCATTCAAAACATTCACCTCATACTAATTAGGAGCCTTTCTTTGATCTCCAGGGACTTTTGCAGGTTTCAGGGTAAAACTCTCAAAGGAGGTCTCCATCTATTGGCTCATGTCTGCCCCTTTCTCTCTCAGAAAGTGAGCACAGAGCATTGCCCTGAATATCCTCAAAGTTACAAATTATTTAGCAAAGATATGAGCAATTATCAGCTAAGGAAAACAGCATGGGCAAAAAAAAAATCAGACTCAAAAGATATAGAGTAATTTATCAGCATCACGATTGTAATACAGATGCCTTTCTCTTTTTTGGTATAAGAAACATAAATACTGGCTACTTTGAAATTTGATACCATAACCAATAAGATTATTATAAGACTGATTTTTATGCATTCAAAAATTTTACATCTCACCCTAGACATTTAAAATAGTATTCAAGCCAGGTATGGTTGTACACACCTGTAATCCCACCACTGAGAAGGCTGAAGCAGGAAGATCACTGTGAGTTCAAGGCCTGTGTGGGCTACATAGTGAGTTCTGAACTACATAGCAAGACTCTGTCTCAAAAAATAAATAAAATGAAATAGTATTCACTTTTTTTCCAAAAAATTACTGTTTATGAAAACTTTGTGCAACAAATTGAGTGGTGCATTGAGCACATACCAGCTCTTGAAGATCAACTGTCAGATTTTCAGGAATTTTGGTTAACCATTATTAAAATTCAAACTATATAGACTTATATTTAAGAAACTACATTAAAACCAAAGGTTAAAAATGCAGCTTATTGCTTCCACATTGTTTTCCCACATTTTACTGTGTTCTTGATGTTATTTGTAGCAATAGTGTTGCTATAGTAGAGATACTATGGTGTGCTACTGTGAGTCTCTTTTGAAGTCCTTGTTCAGTGGCACTACATTGGTACCTGGCTATTGGCCAAAGTAGAAATGATGAACATCATACAAATCAGCAAACATTATGAGTAAGGCTTCTTTTTTTCTTCTAGACAGCTGGTAATTAAAAATTTACCAGCATCATACTGAGTATAAATCTTATGGTGGAACAACCAACTAATTGGAGATCTATGCATGGGAAAGAAAGGAGGGGTCAAGAGGATTACTACTACTAATAAGAGAAATTGGGAATGCTCTGATAGATTCTGATACATAGATATGTTTCAGTACTGACTGAACCAAGGACCTTTACACTGAGCTGCATCTCCAGCTCTTTCTTAGATAATTTTTAATTTTGAGACAGAGTCTTGCTAAGTCACCAAATTGTCCAGACTGGGCTTACAGTTTCAATCCTCCTGCCTCAGAGTGCTAAGTAAAAAAATATATAACACATATGTATTATAGAACTACCATATATATTATATATACTATATATTATAGAACTATTATATATAATATATATAAAATTCTGTATATTTAAACTGTAAAATACTTTTCATCAACTATTACAATTGAACCCAAGCTAAAAATAAAGAAGCAAAGTTCCATGTAAGATCTTTGTTTCTAAATATTTTATAATTATAACTTTGATTTATTTGAATTTATCAAAATATTGTTCTGAGGAGATACTGGATAGTCTATAAACTTGTCTAATATCTGGTTACATGATAGTAATCCTGATTTTCTTTCCCCCAAGACAACAGAATTTGTTTTTTGTGATTTATTTTTGTGTAGACTCAGCTATAACTAACCCAGATAAAAGCAAGATCAGAAATATGAGACTGGAAAGGTTTATGACTTTAAAAATAAGAGATATTTTCAGCCCACAATGATCTATGTCCTTAAAACAATCAGTGATACTATTTAATGCAACTCACCATGTGGCTTTAATACATCACGTACTATTCCTTTATTGGGATGCTACTGTACTGGTTTAATAAATAGTAGTTAAATATGTATATAAAGTGCTTTTCCTCCCTTCAAAAAGCAATATTCTGTATATTTAATGTAGTTATATTCTTATATATTTTTACCTCAAAATTTCTGTAGCTAAATATTCTGCTTATTGGGCATATAAAAATTAAATCTAATTTATTACATGTAAAGTTTTGAATTTCAAATTTAAAATGATGCTTAAAGCATTTTTAAACTGATGTTCCTATGCTGCCAAGAAGTACTATAGATTTTTAATTATGAATATGAATCTATGTAATCTGTTTACACAAAAGTGTTAATGTTTCTTTTGTTGCTGTTATTTACTCATGAGCAGAAATAGAAAAACTCACAATTTTTTATGAATGAGTTATTTAATTTTTTGATTTGTGAAAATGAAAGTCATATGCTGTTTTATTTTTATACTATCTCTCTCTCACTCTCTCCCTCCTACCTACCTATATATCTACATATATAAATCTGTAAGGTCAAAAAAAATCACTTTATTGTACATGAGTCACCATGTGTTGGGAAAGTAGTACCCAATAATACTAAGAAGTGAATTCCTCAGGAAGATTTGCAAATTCACTTACAAATCCTTTCCATATATAAAATAGGCTTTTGACTTTATGCCATACAATAATAGATATAGGATGGTACTGTGCAAATTAGTCAATGGATATCCCTTTCTGATAATAATTAAAAGGAAAAATTGAAGAAATAAATCAAAATTGTAAGGGAATTGAGGAACGTCTTAACAGAACTTTACTTCTCACATAAAACTGCTCCCTTTTTTTCAACTTACATTAATGTTACATTTGTATTCACCATGCATATTATCTTGGAATTAGTGTATATTAGGACCACTAATATCTGATAACACGGATTGTAGTTTGCTGTGGCTTCCAGACACACCTCGACAATTTTCTGAGAAACAGGACAAATGCATACCTCTCTGGAAAACAAAAAAGCCAAAGGAATATTAGTCGTAAATTAAAACGCTGATAGTAAGCCATATTTACTGAATATTTTAGACATTACTGGTTGCTAATATTTAGAACAAATAGTAATGCCTGAGATGCATTAAACCTACAATGTAAAAAAGACAATAAAATTTTTAATTGCACTTTAATAATCTTTTAAATTCGGAATTTTTATGCATCATTTCTTTCACCCCATAAAGGGTCCTGTAAAGATCATCAAAATACTGTTGCATTTAAATCTATGCTTCTTATTTTCAGTCATATGCATGTCCATTGGAGACATGCATGTTTTTTTCTTATTAATGATTTGGAATTCAGACTTACAATATTGTGCTACTACTGGATAAGTCAGGTATGGGGACAGAATCCTATTTATAAATGCGTCTACTGCTAATCTGAAATTATTAGAAAAGAAGTGCAGAAAAACACATGACAGTCTTATACAGAAATATTAATGTAGTGAAATATATTTACTTTGTTATTTAAAATATGACAGTAGTCCCTTAATCTATAAGAATAATCTCCTCTGCTGTAGCAGCAAATAAAAAGAAAGATGCATATTATGGATTCTTTGAGTATCAGCATATCACTCTGCTATAATATATCACGCTTCATTGTGACACTTTCGCCCATTTGTCACTTTCTGTCATGTTGCTGTATCTCAAAAGACACAACATTGCCCAACCTTTTTCTTTTTTTTTCTTTTCTTTTTATTTTTTTTTTTTTTGTTCTAGCGGTAGCAAATGGACACCAAATATTTGACACTGAAAACAGAACTATTTTAAAAACCAAGTAGTCTCAGCCAAAAGCTATTTAAAAGGATATTTCAAGGATGAATACCAAAGAAAGTGACTATTTGAATGCATATTGTGCATGCTGAATATCTCCTGAAATAAGTATTTCCCTTTCTTCGTGAACATTTTCTTCGTAAACAGTGAGAACTTCCCCTCTTATTTCTTTGTACTCTCACAAGGATTATGTTTCTTTTTGTTTCCTACCAATAAAAGGAGATTTAATTTTTACCAGTATAACAATGCTGAAATAGTCAAACTGTCTTTATTAGCTTTTATATTTAAGTATTCCAAGTTAATGCTTTAAAATCGGCATTTGGATGAATACAGACACATGCACACATGTTAAATACTTAGGATTTCAGGCAGTAGAATCTACAAGAAGTGCAATGTCATGAGCCATCTTGCTGCTTGCTATTGCCTGTGAAGGCTGGTGCTGTCCAAAGCAGTCAGCTTCTGCCAAGATCAGATACGCCCCGCAGAATAAGATGGAAATACATAAGTAAACAGATAGTACTTATCATTAACCTACATTTTCATGTAATCCTGTCCCATGGATCTTTTTGTACAAATTGAGAGGATTCTCTAACATTAACAGTTATCTCATGCTAACTTGAAGATTGTTTTTTACTTCAGTTACATGATTTAGCTTGTGATAAATTCGTGAGACCGAATCAGGACCAAGGAGAGCTCCCAGGTTTCGGGGGGGGGTGTTTAACAGCGGTGATAACTGATACTTAGTCTTTCCGTTGTACCAGTCCTATGCTAAAGACTTTGGAGAGATTATTTTATTATTTAAACCTCATAACAGTATTGTGAGGTAGCTGCTATTTTATTTTGTAAGTGATTGCTTAGGCTCAGAGAAAACGTTTAATCAGAGGTAGATTTTGAAACTTCTGCTTTAAAACGCACTGATTCCTGAGAAACATTTTGCACAATTTGCAATTTTTGCTTTTCTTAAATAACATGATATTTATGTTAAATATGCTAATATGTCATATTTAGGTTATGCTAATGTAAAATGAATGATTATGTTAAATAAATAAAGTATTAACTTTTTGGTGCTAAAATTTGTATAAATTTGGGACAGAAGTTTTTCATTTATGTGGCTAGTAGCTATTCTTTATATTTTGGTGAAAATATCATAATGAAAATTCTAGTTTGACTAAAGCTTTTTAACATTTACAATTCTTAGCTTTATTAAAGTAATTCTCCTGTTTGACCTTCAGTTCCTCCGCATTACCCATGAAGTAGGTACAAACTCTTTCAGGATTTGGCCCAAATTCCCTTCCCAAATGACTCTCCCACCCATTTCTTCATGTCTATTATTCCAGCAGTAGACCTTTTGCTCTCCAGTTGTGCTATCTGGAAATTTCTCTGGCCCTTAGTCTTGACTTAGGGGGTTTCCCCAAGGCTCGGAAGCTGCCTCTCCCATCTTCAGCTGTACAAAATCAACCTCATCCCCAAGCTTGAACATCACTTCCTTCCCAAAACTTCCTGCCTCTACTAGCAGAAGTCATCTTCTCCTACTCTATGCTTCCGGTAGTGATATCCTCTTCACTGCCATCCAAATAACTATGTTCTTGGGTTATTGTTGAAATGCGATATTGTTAGAAAATATGCATAAAATCCTTCTCTATAACAGCTGTGCCCATTGTCTTTGCACCTCAATTAAATCATGAGTCACACATTACCTGTTGCTTATCTCTGCCATTGCTTAGATTATAAGCTCCTCGAGGTACTTATCAAATTCTTTTCCATGAATCCTAGACTGTTTCCTCACAGTAAATTAAATGGAAGCATGTATTTACAGCAAAGATAGAATTTATTTTGAAGCATTTCTTGGATTTTAATTTGAACCCTCATTCAAGTCAGGAGTTTATAGGTAACTACATGTTAGTGGTTAGAAAAAATCAGATAAATTATTTCTCCCTTGTAGTTCACCTTCCTGGACTTATGCAGACTTGTTTTCTACTTACTATATAATGCTCTTTGTATAATGTTCATTTAATTTTAAAACACAGTGAAAATTCTCCATATCCCAACATACCTCTCTCATCCTTTAAGAAACACATGCTTCATTAGAGTCAGGACTAGACTTTTTTACTGTAAGTGTTCCAATCAGCTATAAACATAGAGAAGACTCATTTACCTTTTTGAAATTGGGCTCTTTTGAAGTGACAGGTTTGTGTTTGACTTGTATGTCCTCTCTCTTATTTTATTACTTCATGTATTTTCCTTTTTATTTATGAAAGAACCTAAAAGGTATTCTAATTAGTAATGCTTTCCTTGACTGCTCTCTGCCATTCTTTTCCTTGTCAATGCTTTCTAGAGCTTTATTTTTCTATAAATATGTTTCTGTTCAGTTAAAAGTAAAAAATATTGACTTTTCTGTTTAATTTTGCTTAAATTAAAACAGCATGTGTGTTTTGCAATATGTTTTGTGTCATTTTCTACTTAAGACCTGTATTGAAGAATTTTCTTATGAATACATATATATCCTCATCACTTTTCCCTATTGCATAACTTTCCAGGTTAATGCTATATCATGTTATTTAACTGTTGATTTCTTATAGATGACCATATATTTAGTTTCAAAATACTCAGCATTCTTGTATATTTTTTTGTGAACATGAGAAATTTCTCTAAAATATGTATCAGAATGTGGAATTTTTGAGTAACATGTACATATTAAATTTGAATAAATAGTACCAAATGTTCTCCCTAGAGGTCTGCAGGGTATACAGGGACACATATTCTACATGCCTTTTCAAGTCCTGGGTATTATCAAACTTTTTAATTTTTGCTTTTGTAGTTAGTAACAATGAAATTGTTTTCTTGAGTACTAATGGGGGTGAAGATCATTTCGCAATAATTCCCCATTATCCGAGGGCAATACTTTGTAAGACACCCCCCCAGTGGATTCCTGAAGCCACAAATAGTCCCAAACCTATATATACTATGGTTTTTTTTCTATCCATATGTACCTTTTATAAAGTTTAAATTCTAAGTTAGTCATGGTTAGAAATTAACAATAACTACTAATACAATAGAAGGATTACAAAAAATACACTGTAATAAAATGATGTGAACAGTCTCTCTATACAAAACTCTTAACATATTATTTTATTACTCTATTCTCCTTATTCTTCTTGGTCTGATGATGATAATGATGTGATATGGTATAATGCCAAAGTCATGAAATGTATTCAGGTGAATGAGATTGGAGTGGGGATCAATCACTAAGCAACCACACTGGGGTTATTTGAACATAAGCATTGTGATACCTGACAGTAAAGTGATAGCCAAGATGACTACTAGGTGATTAATGAGTGGGTAGCAATACAGTGTGGATATACTGGACAAAGGGATGGCTAACATCCTGGACAGGATGGAGTGGAATAGTGTGAGATTTCATCACACTACAATGAATGACATGTGATTTAAAGATTAGGTATTTTTTATTGTTAGAATATTTCATTTAATATTTTCACATCATGGTTGACCATGGAAAACAGAAACTGAGAAAACAAATCATGGACAAGTGTTATTAATGGTATTTATTGACCAGCATTAGTGTTTATTTTCTTTGAATTTGTTGTTTAACTTTCACATTTTTATATTATGTTTAAATGTAGGAAGTAGTTACATCTTTTGTATATTTATTCTTTGATATATATGTGTGTGTATGTTTGTATATATATATGTGTGTTTTGTGTGTATATACTATATATATGCACTGTATTTTGGCAGTGGTCTCTCAAAATAGGTAGATTTCTCCATATATGCAATACTTTTTCTTCTATGTTTTACAATAGATGCCTTTCCCTCCACCAAGAATGTAAGTTCATGCTTATATATTTTGTTCAAATAATAATATATCTTATTACCTGATATGTGGCCATTTAATCCATATCAAACATTTCATAAGTGTGCATTATGCATACAACTTTACTTTTTTCTAACTCCTTCCTTATCTTTAAAAAATTAAGCCAAGTAGATAAATTAGATCTATCAGACCTATAAAAACAAAGTTATTAAGCACAGTCAAGCCAGGTCTTTACTAGCAAACTGCAACTCATGAGCCAATAAAATACAACCATCCCCTGTTTATTACTTGTTATTTTTACAACTGTTACTAAGAGCTTGAACGTCAATATTTCTTTTCTAGGGAAGATCTTCTTCCCTTAAATGAATCTGCTGGCAGGTCATTTACACATATCTGGAGTAAATATCAATTCTGAAGGAAATGGCTCACTATCGTGCTCTAGCATCAGATAGGTGGAAGACTAGAAGGCAGTTCTAGAAATAAAATCTTCTGCTGATCAGAAAGAGTAATCTAAGAATGAGGAAGAGATGGCAAGAACTGGCTGTAGCAAGATCAGCATAGAGAATGGAATAAGAAAGGTGTAGTACAAGGTGTCAGAGTTTCAAAAAGTGAATAGAACAGAGATGTGCTTGACTGGAAGCAAATATATAGAAGACTCGGGTGAAAATTCATCACAGCCTTCCTCTAAGTGTTTCTATTCTGTAGACAATGCTCCTGAGTGTAACTTCTTTGGAAGTGAAAATGATCTGGAAGGAAGCAGAAATATTAGCTTCTGACATTAATTTGAGGAGTTATTTCTAGACCCTTATGGTATAAAAGAAAAACTAGAGTGGAGAGTGCTATACCTTTTTGTCACAGGAAGCAAACTGCATAATCAGAGAATCGGAAAGGTAATTCTGCTCTAATGGATATGTTTTATCTTTTTAAAATCTTTTACAATAACTTTTTCAAGTAGGTATCATTAACCTCATCTTAGAGATGGGAAAACAGGCTACAGTACCCACAGAATACAAGTCAGGATTCTAGTGTAAGTACTTCTAGCTATACAGCCTGACTATTTTTGCTACTCCGCCCTCCCAACTCTGGAGGACAGATATCCATGCACTTACTTCCTTCTCCAACAGCTCTGCCATAATTGGCCTCTAGCTGTCCTCCCCCAAAATGACAGTAGTCTAAGTGACCCATTTTGCTGATTTCACATACAGCTTTCAAAAGGACGTTGCTCAGTAAAGGAGACATGTGTGCAGCCACCGGCTCACATTTTGCATTGTTCTGATCGGTGAATCATATTACACAGATTTCCAGACCAAAACTCTGCTGTGGCAGCCTTCCTTTATAAAACTGACTCATCCTCAGAAGATGAGTTTGTTTCATCTCAAATGTCATTGTCAAAATTGCTTAGCAGATGGGAAAATCAGGGCAAAATTAAAATGACTTTCCCAGCACCACTGAGATTAGAATTCAGAGTCCTTCACCTCCCAGTAAAAATACAATATTCTGAGAGCATTTACCCGCAGAAGCACCACACATGCTTACAGCAGTTTGCTTTTCATAGTTTTCCAATGGTGAAGCAAACTCTCTCAGATTCTTGAAAAACTCTATATAATGTGTTTTATGGAATCAAAATGTCAGTGCCCTTTAGCTCAAGCAATAAAACTCACTTTCATATAGAAACTGGCTGTGTTTTTAAGTGTTCATCATCATAAAGCATTGAGAGCCACTTACCCACCGTCTTGAGGCAGAGAAATGTTAGTTTGGGGTTTTGTTGTTGTGTTTCCTAGCATTCATTCCCCAAACTTTTATATGATCACAAATGACTTAATTTGCATTCAGAGGACTTAGTATATTAGATATTCATATACGACAAGTAAATCCCAACACAAGTACGTTTGAAACGCAGAATATCAAGGAACACATAGTGCGATATTCAGAGAAAAGAACTACATGAGGATTTTTTTCTACTTCTTTCATTTAATCCATGCATTTATTTTGTTTGGGCTTTAGGTGCAGAGGGTGCAGTTAATCACAATTACCTGTGGTTTCCTACTGACACTTGTTCATGTCAGGCTCTCTCTTGTTCTTTTATTCATTCATTCACTCACTCCTTTTATCATTATTTCTCCTTGTTGAGCCCTTTCATGGACACACAGTCAAACGCAGTCTCATTCATAAACTTTCCTAAACTTTCATTTGTATATATACATTTTATGCAGTTATAATATTGTATAGTTATTTTTGTTCTTATGGTGTATCTTAATTTGTGCCAGTATAGTAGAATACTATAGACTAGGTGTCTTATACACAGCAAATATTTATTTTTTACAGTTTTAGGATGCTAAGACCATGATCAAGGGCCCAGGAGATTTAATGTCTGATGAGGACCCACTTCTTGGTTTGCAGATGAACTTTTTCTTTTTTCTTTTTTTTTTTTTTTTTTTTTTTTTTTTTTTTTTTTTTTTTTTTTTTTTTTTTTTTTTTTTTTTTTTTTGTATACTCATGACAGAGAGAGAGAGAGGAAGAGGAGGGGCTTTTCGTATATGGTCATGAATCCTATCATGAAAGCTTCACTCTCATGACCTAATTTTCTCTGAAAAATCTCACATCCAAATACTGTCTCAAACATTTTATATATATAAAATGTTTGATTGTCTTTACTTTCTATATCTCTGGAAGTGCCTTCCTGGGTTTCGTTTTCCTCTTCCTTTAGAGTTTCTCTACAGTAGTGTTTTTTATATTAGTCTTCACAGTTAATGCTAAAACTGTAAGGTCTTGACAGTATTTTTCAAAATATCCATTAACATGTCATATAGTAACAATTTAACAAAGATACAACATTACATAAGGTACATTAAGTGGATACTTTTTCTCCGTTTTTAAAATTAAAATTTATTTCAACCAGAGGAAAATCTTTATTGAATCTTCAGCTGTATGTAAAATTCTAAGTTCAAGTTTCTTTTCGATTAACACTGTAGGAACATGCTACCTTATTGTTTTTATACCAAGTGTTGGTTTAATAAATCTGTTGACAATTTATATTCAAGCTTTTTAAATTTTTATATTTTTCTTTTGTTTTTAATATTATTATTATATACCCACGTGTGAATTTTATCTCTTATTTTTTTCCTGTTTTGCAATCCTTGAGCCCAATGCATTTGAGGTTATGCATTCAGGTTTATTGTGGAAAACTTATTTTTGTTAATTTTTCATGTATAGCCTCTGATTCTCTTTATTTCCTTTATATTTCTATGTTTTTATTCCTTCTGCTGCCTTCTGGGAGAATTTTTTAATCTGGTCTAACCCCTCACAAATTTGTTGTACATTAGCTATATGTTCTTTATTATTTTTAATACCTGCTATCTTTCTCATATTTTAAAACTTTGTGCTTTTTCTGATGTCATGACTTTGCTGCATCTTACTCATCTATTCCCTAATCATCTTAGGTATATAATTTTATGCTGCTTTTGTTTTTTTTCTCCCCAGGGATAACTTTTTAAGACTTACTGTAATAAAAACACTTAATATGATGATGCCTCTCTTAACAATTTTAAAAGTCTACAGCACAGCCAGGTTACCTATGAGCACACTGTTGTTAGAAGATCTGTAGATTGTATTCATCTGGCATGCTTGGAGCCTTGGAGTAGCAACTGCCATTTCCCTCAATCCCAGCCCTTGGCAAACACTATTCTGATCTTTACTTCTATGAATTTGGCTACTGTAAAATAATATAGGTGGAAGCACACAGTGTTCATCCTTGTGCCATTGGCTTATTTCATTTGGCCCAGTGTCATCTAGGTCCATCCATGTCGTTATGAATTAGATTTTCTTCTTTTTAAAGATTGAATACTTTCCATAATAGGCAGTAATTAATAAAGTGAAAAGGCAACTTACAGAATGAGAGAAAATACTTTCAAACCACGTGTCCAATAAGTGGTCAGTTTACAAAATACATAAGGAATTGTTACAACTCAAATCCTAAAAAACTAATAACTCAGTTAAAAAGTAGACTAAGAACTTGAAGAAACATTTCTCCAAAGAAGGTATTCAAATGGCCAACAGGTATATGAAAAGGTGTACAACATTACTAATAATTTAGGAATGTAAATCAAATCACAACGAAATATCACACATTAGGATGTCTATTATTTTTTTTAATGGACAAGCATTGAAAGGGATGTGAAGAAATTGGAACTTTTGTACACTCTTGGTGGGAATGCAAAATGGCACAGATCCTATGAAAACAGAATGCAGGTTCCTAAAATAATTAAAGTGCTTCTTTCACATTATTGGTCTATTTTAGTATTTCTGCTTCAGATGACTGTCCCCTTTCTTGTTCTGATTTACTTTTGAATATTCCTCTATCTCAGTTATGTAGCTTTTTTGACTTGGGAGTTCCTGTCCCTGGTAGGACTTTAGGAAAGGCCAAGGGCCTAGTTTGTAACCTGCATAAATTTGAGGAGAGGGCAGGGAATGCATGCAAGGAACAGAATCCCAGGTACCACGGAATATTTACTGATAATCCCTCTTTGTTTCCTAGGAATCAGCTGATGCTACCAATTAGGGATGATTTTAAGCTCTTATTTAATTAATTAATTAATTTAATTATTTATTTATTTAAATTTTTAACCAAGAACATGTATTGGTACATTGTATACATAATGATCACATTCATCACAGTTATTTTGTACCTGTACATGATGCATCTTGGTTTTCCCCCCTCTTCCCCACCCTTCCCTTCTGTTCCCTCCTTCCCTATTTACAGCAGGTTTACTCATATTTTTCCATGATTTCCCTTTCCCTTTTCTTTCCTTTTTTCCCTTCCTGCTTTTCCCCTTTCTCTCTTTCTAGTTTTCCTCTCCTTTTATATAATATCTATTACACCTCTTTGTCCTTATTTACAGTTATGGTTTCTCATATCAGAGAAACAATTTGATATGTACTCGTGAGTGTCTCGTTTATTTCACTTAATAGTGTGTTCAACCAATGAATGGCTAAAGAAGATGTGGTTTTTCTATGCAATGGAGTACTAAACTGCCATAAAAAGGATAAACTAGAGACATTTGTATGTAAATGGTTTTTGAGCTCTTAGCACAAAGCAGAATGGGAACAATATGTTTCCTAGCCTATTGCTTTGCATGAGTGAGTAAGCACAGTGAGTTTGAGTAGAAGATGCATGCCTGAGGGCATGTGGTCTTACCACACCAGAGTTTCTACTTTTCACTCTGGGAGGACTTTTGTGTTGTCCGATATTGCCCCCCTTTTTTCCCCTGTGATTAGTATATGCTAAAATATTCTACATAAAAAATCAAGATAAGAACTTGCCTTGTGAATCCCAAAGCTAGACGAAAAACTCTATAAACTTAGAGTATTTGAATTCTGACTTAAACAATTAACTATAGGGTAACTCAGGGGGCAATTTGAACTTCCGACAGAAGCTGTACATACTAAATATTAAGGAATTACTCTTAATTTTCTATGTAGTAATAGTATTAGAGTTAGGTCAAATAAAAAATCTTTTTAGATATACTTACTGAAATGTTTAAAGATTAATGTATGAGATTTATATCAAAATAAATGAGAAAAAACAAGTTGTAGTGGAATACAGGTGAAATAATATTGGCTGTGAGTTGAAACTTAATGAAGGGTAGTAAAGGAGTTTATATAACTTTTCTATCATTGTTTACTTTTGGAATTTTTCATGTTTAAAAATTAGAACTTCAATGTAGAAAGTATTTTATACACAAGGCTTAATGCTGATGATAATGGAGAAATATGGAAAACTATTGTTAAGAAAAAAATCATTATTTTTGTTTGAAGATATAGCTTTTATAAATAATTACAAAATAAAACTTGTACTTTTTCATTGTTCCAGCAAGGATTTATTGAAATCTTTCTCAGTATCTAGCCTTCAATTTAATATCACAGTTTTAGCCAGGCGTGGTGGGACACACCTGCAATCCCAACAATTAGGAGGCCGAGAAGGGAGGATCACCATGAATTTGAGGCCAGCCTGGGCTACATAGTGAATTCACAACCAGCATAAACTGCAGAGCAGGACCCTATCTCAAAAAAAATTACAGATTTATATTCACTTAAACAAGAACATAAACATATAAACATGAATATTCTTAAGGATAGTTTATTAATTCTCTCTCCTTTTATTTTCCTTATCTAGGTTTTGGAAATGCTCAAAATATTTTCTGCCTACTAACTAGAGAAGTCAATATACTTTTTCTGTAAAGGGTCAGGTAGTAAATATGTAAATCTGTAGACCATATAATCTCTGTTGCTATTACTCAGCTTTGTTATTATAGGAGGAAAGCAGCCATAAATTATGTGTAAACAAAATGATATGGCTATGTTCCAATTAAACTTTATTTTAAAAAAGCAAGCTATAAGCCAGGTTTGGCCTGCAAGCTGCTGTGTGCTTATACATGATCTAGCAGTATCTTTATGTGTTAGAATATAGTGGTGAGATAGAAAAATCTCATATAAATAGAAAATTATCTGTAATGAGTGGCTGAGATTTAGTTCCCCAGGAAGATAGGGGGATAGACTATACAATACTATGAATGTTAATGCATTAAACTGTTGCATGTAACATGTGCTAAATTATGAAGAAAAAAAAAGTCACACCTACCCCAAATGAAAAAGCAGTCTAATAGAAAACTAAGAATGAGTACAATAAAAGCTCCTGGGCACTGTCCCAATCTCAACATTTCCCCATAAACATACAATTGAAAAACTTTAAACAAAATTGTCATGTGCTTTCTGAATATTTAATGATGATTTTTTTTTTTAATCCAGAGGTTACTATCTAGAAACACAAAAGGAAACTTATTTATCTAAGTGAGTCATATATTTCCAGAACTCCTTACCTCGACACAGCAGGGTCTGGTCCATTATGTTTACAACATTTCATTATAGTTGCAAAATTGTGACTATGGAAAGGCAATGTGATATTATTTGTATTATTATTGATATTAATAGAATTGTTCATAATGCAGTTGTTGTTAATAATGTGATGTTATAAAAGGAAACCTTAATTATTAATGCCATTGATATGACGTTATTAATTTTGGTACTAAAACGAACATTTCATTATTCCCAATGCAATTATATTGTTAGACACAAGTTATTGCTAATAGATTATACTTCTGCAGCCTTGTTTTGGCACCATGGTAATTAGCTGTAGGTTTATATGGCTGAATGAAAAACTGGTTTTGAGGTTTTATTTCTGGGTAGTAGAAGACCACAGCATTAACTCAGCTATGGAGCCGGATAAGAAGACTCATTGGCCAAACTTTTTCGCTTCTGTCTGCCATGTTCGGGATGACTTCTCAGGCATATGCTTGAAAGGAAAGCATAACCAGCTGTACTTGTATAGAAAGACTTGGCTGGTGAAGGGCCTTCTGTCATGTCACATTTTCTACACAGTAAATCAACACAGAAGTCTCGCTTCTGTTCTGCACTGGTTATTACGATGTGATATTATCCTCTGACTTATATCATGTTGTCACAGCACATTTCATTTTGCTTTGTTTTAATAATACAATGAATTCTTTCATAATTTCTTTCAATTTGCCTCAGGAGTTGTTATATACTCCAGGATTTTATTTCTTTATATTCTGCCCAGCCTTATTAATACAAGTGAAGAAAGTATATCCCTCCATAATTGCTTATAGCCTGTACAGTGTAATACAGCATATTACCTCATTTTAGATAATTCTTTTGTAGTGGCATGATATTCGAACACTTAAAAGCTCTATATAGAAGCAAATAGCTTTGCAAATTACTTTATAATCTTGGTCAACTTCAACTAGTTATTCCCGTGGAACATTTTAGTGTTTGTCCTTTAACAACCACTCTGCACTTTAAAAATCCTCAGGCACAACTCGAGGGGCAGTTAAGCAGAAAAACTAATAGAAGCTATGAAATATTCTTGGGGAAAACTACAGCAGGATTCCATAAGACCTCTTTGGGCCTCTTCATGCCTCCATCCCTCCTGACCTTAGCACATATAAACACACTTATTGTAGCTATGGCACCTATATTCTCTTATCCCTGGAGTTAAAAGAATCAGATAGTGGTCTGATTTTGAGACAATTAAAGCAGAACGAACATTTGTTTATAAACTTAGAAAAAATATTTCTTACAAGTAGTGTTCGAAGATCTGTTTTTGTGTGTGTCATTTACTAATCAGGTATCCATCACAACAGGGAATTATGTGGGCAAGGAATTATAGTGGAGTCCTGTGAAAGTAAAGTTTTAAGTTATATGCATATCCTTATTTTCAAGATAAATACATTACCTAGATGATTTATTATCAAGATAAAATATTCCTATTGAATTTGATGAATTTTGAAGAAATTTTAAAGTAGGATAAAGGAACAATGGAAAAATACGACCTTACATTCCTTATAAAATAATTATGATAGCTATAATATACTTTAAATTAGGCCACCATAAACAGTGCAAAGCACTATTTGAGCCATACTGTAGATGCAAGCTTTGTCTAATCAGGGAATCTTAAACTATTGGTGGTCACCAAGCATTTTTCCCAAGAGAAGACCACTGTCTAAAGGTAGCTAATAAAAATATTTTGGCTATTTTTAGCCTTCATCAAGACAAGAACCTTTACTATTTTCGTTGTTGTTGTTGTTGACCCTAAAGGAGAAATGGACTTTCACTGGTAAAATTGATGGTTTATTAACAAGAATGAAAAGTACTGTGTATTTTGGTTGCCTGTTTTTTGATTGGGCCTTTTATTTGGGGGACTCTAATTTTTTTTTTTTTAGTTCTTTTTATATTCTAGATGTTTGTCCTCTGCTTGAGAAATAGTTAGCAATTTTTTTCCCATTCTGTAGGTTATCTCTTCACTATTTATTGTTTCCTTTCTTGTACAGAAACTTTTTAATTTGACATGATCCCATTTGTTGATTCTCAGTATTATTTTTGTGCCACTGGGTTCTGTTCAGGGAGCCCTGGCCTATGTCTATGTCTTCAAGGGTTAACATTTATCTTTGATCCATTTTGATTTTAGTTAAGTACATGGTGA
>PVJO010001225.1:159086-182599 GCA_004026905.1 Hystrix cristata
AAAAAAAAAAAAAAAAAAAAAAAGAAAAGAAAAAAAGAAGAAAAAAAAAAAGAAATCCAATAACAAGTGCCGGTGGGGTTGTAGGGAAAAACGAATTCTTCTACATTGTGGGTGGGAATGTAAACTAGCATAAAGACTATGGAAATCAGTGTGGAGATTCCTCAAAAAAAAAAAAAATAGAAATTCCATTTGACCCAGCTATTCCCCTTCTAAGTATCTTCCTGAAAGAGTTGACTTTAAAGTCATCATATTACAGGGACACATGCATACTCATGTTTATACTAGCACCATTTATGATAGACAAATCTTGGAAATGGTCTATATGCCAATCAACAGATGAATGGATAAAGATAATGTGGTATACACAATGAAGTACTACTCTAACATAAAGAAAAACTTGAGACTTTCATAAGTATATGTACCTTGAGATCACAATGTTAAGTGAAATAAATCAGATGCCTGAGATTAAATGTAGCATGGTTATATAAGTGATAGGAAAATAGGAAGTACAAAGAGCTTTTTCAAATGAATGTGGGAACAAGAGATAAAGGGGGAAGAAGGGAAGAGAAAGGAGATGGAAAAAAAGAACTGAAAGTAAAAAAAATGAAAACATGTACTAATAAAAAATAAAAATAAAACATACCATGATAGGAATTGGTGAAGTTAGTGTATTCTGCATGAATGTGTTCACTGATATACAGGAGACTCATTTCCATTTTTACACAGAGAAGACTGAAAAGTCTATGGTTCCTTGTCAAACCTTTAGAAGTGGCAAGCTGGATTTTCTGTGCTACTAGGTTACAGAACTCTAGGTCAACTGACTTGAGAGAAGAGTAGCTAAATTGTGCTACTAGAATAGTATCACACTTACCTTATGTAAAGAATTTTTTCAGAGCATCAAGGCATGGACATTGAACTTGAAGGATTCTGTGACTATCCTGTGATTTCTTATATTATTATAAACCTGGTAGCAAGTTTAGCTTGTAATTCATCTTTACCAACTTTGAATTCTTTGTGGTTTTCAAGATATACTAGAAAAAAATCTAACGAATTTCCATAACCAAATTAGCATAGACCAGTTCACAACAAAAAAGAAAATAAAGAACAAAATAATCTGAATTTCATTGTATTTTGGATACATTATATGTTAATTTTTACCCTCCCACTTATTCTGAGGTAAAATGGGCCCATTCTACAACTCTGGTTTACTGATCTAACTGATAAAGTAGCTTTACCTCTGTTTCAATCATTTTTGTTTTACCTCCTATATCTTTAGTTTTACCTCCTGTGTCTTTAATATGCCCTTTGAACACAGCTGTGTTAATGGATTCAACTGACTGGAGGTCAGGAGTCATAATTTGTGTCCTCCTAGGGCAAAGGAGAAAGTTTAGCTTTACTATAAGAAAAAAGTGGAGTTATATAATAGGCATCATTGTGTTCAGGAGGCTGTAATTATGGATATGGAATTATTCAATTTAGGTGCATACATCTACGATTCCTATATCAAAACATGCATTCTTATATTACTATTGTAATGTATTTCCAAAGTGATTTACATTCACAAATTAGCTTCTGTATGTGAGAGTTTGGTGTGAAATGAAGGTAGTGATAGGCTTCCCTCACTTCTGTGGGAAACTGTTCCAAAGGTTAAAAAATAGTGTCCTGTTATACCATCAGATTTTCTCCAATTGATTCTTCACCTAGATTTCCATGTGCACAATTTTACTCATTGCTAAAGTAGATAGAATGATTGGAGGATTACATAACACCACTGAAACTACAAACAAACAATTATAAAATTGGCATCATTTAGTTTATTACAAATCAGTTACTCAGTTTACAAAACAAATGTATATTCCCAATGACCATAACCATTGTTGTTGGAGAAGGAGGGTTACTCACTCACTGCCACTTTGGGTCCCACCTAAGGTTAGAAGTTTGAGCACTTCCCATTAAAAAAAAGGGAAAAGTCCAAAAGCTCAATAGAAAATGTATAAAAGATATGAATAGATAATCGATGGAAAAATAAATGCAAATGGCCCTTTAGCATATGAAAGGGTATTCATCCTCGGTGTAGTAAAATGAATGCAAATTAAAACTACACTAAGCTATCATTTTTCACATATCAGATTGACAAAAGATAAATAAAATTATAATTCTGTCAGTGAGGCCATGAAGGAGCAGTCAGATACTGTTGGTTGAAAAGATAAAATAACATAATACCACGGGTAGCTTGGTAACTGTATATGTAAGTATGTATGTGTGTATAGGCAGATAGAGATGCATGTGTATGTATGTATCTATACCCGTGTAATGATGTAGAGTGATCTTCAGGATAAACTGAGGGAAAATGCAAAATATAGAAGAGTTTATAGTATGCTAATTTTGTATAAGAAAGTGGACATATGTATATACTTGCATACTTACTAGCTTATATCTTCAGAAAGAATAAAATATTGAGTAAAATAAAAACTAATTAAAATAATTACCTATAGGTAAAGGTAAGAAAAAGAAAAAAAGGGATAGCTATAGAACCAAGATGTCCACAAATGTACCTTGTTACATAGTTTTTAGTTGAATAATATGTAAAAGATCAGCATTCTTTTAAAAAAAAAAAAGCAAAAAATTCCTGAAAATTGAGGGCAGACTAAAACAAATGAATTGAACCATTTAGCTTGTTACTATCTTAATTATACATAGAAGTGAATCAGTGTAACTGACATTTGCATAATGTTTTATTTGTACATCCCTTGTGAAGCCTAATTTAATGGAAATCTAAAAGAGGAACAGCAAAGATAAGTTAAACTATGTTTGTGTAACTTATTATTAATTATAGTCTTGGCCTTGTTACTTTGAAACTACTAGAAGATAGAAACAGAGCAAATAAACTATTATGTTAATATCTCAATATCACAAGGAATCAAGTAATAAAACTGACATAATTATAAAATGAAGTTAGTAAAAAATAAAATCTTAGATCCAAAATATTAGCATGAATTCCTGTTATGTTTCTGTGTTTTGACAAATAATATTATTTTGTAACTCTAAAAAAAAATCATAAGAACAATGGAAAAATCTATCTAAAGCACCTACAGTACCCAGGTTAAGGTTTACTTTTTTTTTTTTTTTTTTTTTTTTTTTTTTTTTTTTTTTTTTTTTTTTTTAGTGGTGCCAGGGATCGAACTCGGGGCCTTGTGCTTGCAAGGCAAGCACTCTAATCACTGTGCTAAATCCCCAGCCCCCCAGGTTAAGGTTTAAATAAGACTTCCCATGTAAAAGGAACCAGAGCCTCTTCAAAAATAGTAATTCCAAGTCTTCCTCAGAAAATGTACAGATTGATCATGGCATAACTTATTCCAAAAAGCAAAAAAGTGTTCAAGGACAAAGGTATCATCTGAAAAGGTCACAAAATCCTTTAGAAGTTTCTTCTGCCCTAAAATAAGACAGTGCAAGTTTCAAGAAAAAAAGGGCTAAAGTTGAGGCACATCAAATACATACAAATGTATGAATTCATAATTTACTAATACCATTTAAAACGATCTTCTCAGTTCCCATTAGATCTGGTAACATATGAACTCATTCTTTTAATTTTCATAACTAAAGGGAAAGAGTTGATCATTTTGGCTGCATTTTTCTCTGTCTACTATATTTCAGAGTAGTCAAATAGTGCACATGGTAAACTTCTTATGGAAAGAATTCAGCTAATAAATACAGAATAAAAAACAGGATGGAAAAGGTTTTATTTCAATCAAGGGTGAAGTAATGGAGACGGGCTTTCATCTTCACAGGTGCTGAATCTTCAGGTAAAACTGAATGAGGGCAGAGTGCGTGGTAATCACCCAAACTCTCGAACCTGCTGCACAATGTTGTCCTCACCAAAGTCTGCATAAAATCTAATGGTAGGACATGGTAGAATGCACACAGTATTACTTTTTCTTTTCCTTTTCTCCAAAATTAAACTTGAATCTAATTAAGTCTCTAAATCTCACCACTACTTTACAGGAGTTAGAAAGTAGGGAGTATTTCTCAAATTTCATTATCCCCCCTCCAGGGAGGCTTTTTTCAGGCATTATGTCCTAAATGTCTCATCCATAAAATTTTAATACTCTCTCTATACCATATGCACATCCTTTGTACTGTAGTCCTTTGTATTTTCCCCTTTGGATGGCGTATGTCACCCTCATTGAAAACAAATGAGTTAGAAGGACAAGTTAAATGACATCATGAGATACAAAAAAAAAAGACACTCAAGAACATCAAAAAGCAATATATGGCCATACAGAACTTTTATGGATTCATAATTCAAACAAATCAACCGTGAGCAGACATCTCTGTTATGAGTAAGGAAGGCTGAATTTGGACTGAGTATTAGATGATATTAAGAAATTAGTGTAATTTTTGTGAAGTGTGATAATGAAATGATGGTATAGGAAAAAATATCCTTCATAGTAGAAATGCATTCTGGAGTTTTTAATAGGCAAAAGGGCATAATATATGAAATTTGCACCAATAAGCTAAAAAATTAAGTAGCATGGGATATAAATGAAATAAAATAGGACAAATATTGATAATGGTGTGAAGCTGGGTGATGGGTAAAAGAGTACTCAGTTTTCTACTTTTCGTATATGTTTGAAAATTTCCATAATAAAATGCTTTAAAGATACAACAATTATCATCTTGTACTTTTCTATATAGCCCCATAATAATGACTCATTTAAACTATAAGGAACTGCGTGTGAAAAATTTAGAGCAACTGCATTAAAATAAATTATCTCTGTGATAGAGAAATAAAACATAGAAAATCCATTACTCTTGGCAAACACTTTCATAGAATTTACATTAATTGAATCTCAAAGACCAAAAATGTATCTTTTTGTATTTCTGGTCATATGGACAAACCCTAGATTCATCACTTCACTGAGTCCTGAAGAGGGACATGTTTTAAGTAGACTTTGTAACCATTTTCCTCATCCTCAATCTTCTCTTTTTTTATTGTTTTCAGTGGGGAACTATAATCAAAGTAAACCATTGGAAGTTATAATATGTCCTAAGTTTGGCTGAGAACTGCAATGGCCTCAGGTCAAGATGGCTAGCCAAATGATGTTTTACCTTTACCATTGATGATGAAATGGTTGGCAGGGAAAACAGTCCACTCAATTCAAACATATTGGTGTGTATATCAGATGCCAAAAATGAATTCTCAGAGTATTCTTATGATAGAATTAAGTAATAGTGTTGCTAATATATTATGTAGGCCTAAGTTGTTGATTCAATAAAAATTCCCAGAAGAATTGATGTTTGGCATAATACGAATTCTCAACAGAATTAGTATTTGGCATGGCTCAGTGTAGTTAAATGCTTAGTCCTTGTTCCAGTCAAAGTTGAAACAAGAATGTTACTTATGCTTTCCATTTACATTCAATAACATTTAGCTTTTGCCATTTTTTTCCTGTAGTCCTATTAAGTGTTGGTTATTGTTGATGGTAGAGCTGTCATTTTACAGCAGTTTCTAGGTATCACTCGACTACTTCCCAGTAACATCAGCAAATATTGATTGCAGAATTGCCTCACCTGAAAGTGAATTAGATATCTAAAGTGCAAAGTGAATTTAACATATTTCAAGATCTAGTACTAAACCAAGATTCATTTTTAAACCTTTGTATAACCAAGAGAAACTTGTCAAAATGAAAAATATGTTGAATTCTGTTAAATTCTATCCGTATTTTATAGTTTTTCTTTCACATTTGTGGTTTTGTTAAATTCTATTAGAGAGAGAAAAGAGTTGTGAATAGTTATTAGAAGAACATTTTATCAAAACAATTTCATATTAGTTTATGAAATTACCATTTCCATTATTTCCCTTAATTAGAAGTTTTAACAAAACATGAATACCCAGAAAGATGAAGACTCTTATTCTCCACATAAAACCAAGTTGTAAATTAAGTAAGGTACTTTTAAGCAAAGGTACTTAGAGTGATTGGTTTTGAGTTTTTAAGAAAAATTATCTCAAAATATTTAATCCTGGTTCACTCTGAATCATGGAGCTAATTTATAACTAATAGGATAAATGGATATTTTTAATAGAGAAGTAAAATTGAAATTATAGATACAGAATTCCACACATTCTAACTGTACTCAGTCCCTCTCCCTGACTACAATTTGACCCAAGATGGTCTCAGCTGGCTGTGTGAATGGTCTCTAGAACAAGTGCAAAAATGAGTCAGAACCTGCCTTGCATGTGTGATATATTGATGTCTTTCACAATTAAAATATATCCATCTCAGAAATATTTTCAATTAAGAAATTTTAAGTGATTCTTTTAACTTCAATATTGAAGTTAAAACTTTAGCAGCTGCCAATTCTAACTCACTATGGGACACATGAATTTTCCTATAGTTCAATCCAGGGAGTACTTAGCTTCTTCAGTATGTTCAAAATTGTTTTGGTTGATGGAAATAAAAAAAATTAATTTGTATAAATATTTATGATCCATCCTTTCTCAAGAAGTTAATGAAGAAAATATATCAATCCCTTATCAGATATGAATGTGCATGTGTACGTGCATGTGTGTGGCTCCCCATCACTTTTACATGCTTACTGATATTATTTGTCTTAGCTCATGTTATGGCATGTGTTTACATTGATCGTAGTTATTAGGACTCTTTACGTGGCACATCTTTATTACTCTCCCTTCTCCCTTTCCATCCTCCTTACCCCTCATCCTTGTTTCCTTGGACTGCTTCCCTATTGGATGAGATCTGTCTCCTTGCCCTTTCTATCCATCCTGTATCATTTTCTTTGTATGTTGCCTCACTCAAATGAGAGATACTATACGTATTTAAGCTTGTGTTTCTGATTTATTTCACTTAGTATTATATTTTCCAGGTGCATCCGTTTTCCTACAAATGCAGCAAATTTGTCATTCTTTATAGCAGAGTAGTATTTCATTATATGTAGATACCACATTCAACAGTTTTTTAAAATTTTATTTATAAATAGAAACCTATTGAATACTGGAGTTTGGGGGCTAAACCTGCAGTTTCAGAATGAAAGGTGAAGACTGGAGAAGAAATAAGTAAAGGCATTTCCCTCTAGACCACATCTTTCATATTTACACAATGGCACATATTTACACATATTTACACATTTCTTGGGTTATGGTAGCAGTCCCATAGGTTGATGGATTTGAAAATTCTTTACAAAATACAAACTACAATTAAGACAGAAGAGATCCTCAAATAAACATTTCCCATCAACACGATGACTTATCTGTTTAATATTTCTATTCAGAATTATGTACAAATGAGTACATTTTTCCTTGAACGTTTCAGTTACGTTTATATCCATAGAACTCACTTATTTGTCTCTACAAGTGTGATAGCTACATGGTACCTTAATGGAAGTAGAGTAACACGGCATCCAAACTAAACACACAATCACTCCTTTGCCTTTTGGAAACTTTTGACTAAGCTACATAGTGAGCCTGTGCGCGTGAAGCATGTCAACATGGAGGCAGTGCAGAACACCGAAAGAGGATTTATGTCTTGAGGGAATGTGGAGCTAAAAATAGTGGGGTAGTTGCGAGTTTTACATGAAAGTGTTTAGGCAACGAATTATGCTCAGTCCAAATTGTAAAAAGTGTGCAAGGCATGAAATCCTGGGGAAAGGTAAAGAAAGTGCTTCAGGCATTTGGTACAGTCTGCTTATGTGGGTAATAGCCGTGCTAATGAAGATGCTGTTACCCGTAAGCACTGACTCTGCCAGTAGTTCTTGGATAGGTTGTGCACAAATGTCACTCCAGGAGTTCAGACCCTTCACCAGGAGGTTCCGACTCAGGAGGCCTAAAATACGCACTCAGGCATATGTGTCCTTCTGACCCACCCAGGTGATATGTTCCTCTACTGGCCAACTTCCATGGCAACAATGATTTACAAAGCTGTTTGCATGTTAAAATTATTTGGGGATTTAGAAATTCTAAAAGCCAATCTATACCTCAAAGCAACCAAATCATCATACATGAAGGAAAGACGGAAGGACACAATCATCAGAATTTCTCTTCAGCTGATTCCAATCCACAGACAAATTTAGAAACTGCAATTTTCTTTCTCTTTCAACTCACTCCATAGAGGGAAGAGGAACTCTTCAGCGGGTATAGAAAAAAAATACACTCAAAAACACTTGTAAATTAATGTGATAAACAAAGGAGCTTCCATTTGAGAGGGAGCCCACAGTCATTCGTTTCCCCCACGTTCCTTCCATCCATCTCAATGTCTTGGCTCCTCCAACTTCTACAAATATTTTGTCTAGCTCTTCTTTCACTTCTGTACAGCTAGTACTCTTAAAATGGCCCAGGGGTTCTTCTCATGAGCGAGATGATATCATTGCTCTTTTTCTTTTAGGAGAATAATCAGGAAGAAAGTAGAGAGCAAGGGAAAGCCATTATGAATCACATTCAGACCCAAAGACTTAGATGATTTTCAGTATATGAGAAGATGATGTATTATTTAATAAAGACAAATTTTCTACAGATTATGTAAGCAGCTGGTCAGCTATGGAGATGTCAGATTTTAGCCACTTTTTTGTAAGACTAACCACTAAATCTAACTACCATAACACAGATGAGTTCACATTACATCTTTTTTTTTTTTTTTTTACCAAGAACATGTATTGGTACATTATATACATAGTGATCACATTCATCATGGTTATTTTGTAACTGTACATGACGTATCTTGGTTTTCCCCCCTCTTCCCCTCCCCTCCCTTCTGCTCCCCCTTCCCTATTTACAGCAGGTTTATATATATATATTTTTTTAACATTTTTCCATTTTTCCCTTTCCCCTTTCTTCCTTTTTTCCCTTCCTTCTTTCCCCCCTTCTCCTTTTCTAGTTCTCCTCTCTTCTGAATATTATCTTCCTTTTATATAATATCTATTACACTTCTTTGTCCTTATTTACACTTATGGTTTCTCATGTCAGAGAAACAATTTGATCTGTACTCATGAGTATCTGATTTATTTCCCTTAAGAGTATGTTCTCAAGGTATATCATTTCTGTTTGTCCCTATTCCTTTTGGAAATTGAAAGTTTTCCAGGATTTATTTCTTGAAAAAAAGAGTTATTAGAATAAAATTGTGTTTTCCATGCTTATTTTGGAAGACTATTTCCTTTGCGATTTTGATTTCCTCTGGAGTGACGAGTAAGAACCAAATTCAAGGTCAGTAGGACTCAAAGCCTAAGTAGTTCTCTGTTCAGAGAACCCTGAGAGACATGGCGCATACGAGATGGATTTCTCAAATTTGTCATGATCCCTACTTTTAAAATCCTGAGGGACTAATGTTAGCGAAATAGTCCCAGTCATGTATCAAGGAAGGAGAGACTGCCTTTCTCTGCCATCTCTCCCCATTTCTAACCTATCTTTATGTTCTCCATCTTCCTTTGGGATGTGAATATCCTTGGACTTGAAGTAGAAATCAGTAGGACAACCTGTAAGAGTTAAGGCTACATCTAGGGTGCTTGCGTCATAGTCCAATACTTCAGGAATATTTTGGGAGCCTTAGTTAAACCCAGACACCACTAAGAAAAAACGTTTTTGTTTTGTTTTGTTTTGTTTTGTTTCCCCTGTTGGGAATTGGCTGGGATTCTTCATCTGCTACCTGTGTTCTCCCGTGGTGGTTGGAACACTGTAGGATGTGAGGATCTTGAATATTGGAATACAGGAACCTGCACTAAGTGGACAGAAAGCAGTACTGTCTGTCACACCACATTACAAGGACAAGCTTGTCCCACCATCCTTAAGAGATTACCGTCACGGTGTGAAATGTGAACTCCAAGGAAAACATTTCCTGCAACATAAGGGAAACTCTACATGTGTAGTCCTGCAGGATTCAGAAGTCAGTGGAAGGAAGACTCAAACTCAGCATGGCCATGACAAAGAGATGCTGGTACTGTTAATTCAAAGCACAAAGAAAGGCTGGTCTTTACCACTAAAAAGGAACAAATGTGGGCTCCTGAGGTTCAGGGATAATAAACGCAAGCTCAGCATTTTGAAGAAGCAGGCTGGGGCTGGGTTTGAGTGCTCTGCACGAGCCGGCCTCTTCCAGTGGGCTGACAGACCTCATGGAACTCGATAGTCACTTGAATGAGGAAGACACAGTGTTTGCACTGTCCCAACCCATTAGCAGGCCAGTTGAAATGCATATTGTATTTCCCCAAACTGGAGACAGTTATATTATAGAATCTCACCACTAAAAAGAACATTAAAGATTGCCTAATATAGAGATGGACCAGGTCAGAGTTAAATGTCATAATAAGTTCATTCATTCCTGTGAGAACCCACTTATTATTCATTCATCGAATCTAAGCAGAATACCTAGACATGGCATTCCTGATACTATTCTGTTCTTATAATCTAACTGGATCATTCTGCTGGCAAGAGAACCTTAATTGGTGCCCTTGACTGGTACCAAGCTGATCTGAGTCCATAGTCTCTATTACTAATGATTTAGAGAATAAGAAAGATTAGTAAGAAGTCAAGTAGGCATTGTTCACAATGGTATACTTCAAGTACCTTGGCTACCACTGTCACAGGGCAGCTATACTGTCAAAGAAGTGAAGAAAACTAAGATTAATTGATATCCCAGGAGCAGAGCAGAGCAACAGAGAAGACTGAGTCCTGGAACATATAGCGACACAAGTTACACTTATTGAGCTAGCCTCCAATGGCATGATAAGATTCCTTTTAGAAGCCTGGATTGTTGCAAAACTAGGCCTAAGGAACAGGGTTATCTGGTCGGAATAGAAAATACCAATATTTAGACATCTTCTGTTGATGTCAATAACTTCCAGGAGAAAGAATAAAATAAGAAAGTAACAGGGCAAGTAAATAGTTTAATTTTAAAGTAAGAAAAATCAAGCCTATACCAGACTTGTTCATAGCATTAGACACCAGAAAATAACAGAATAATATCAGTGAACCTTTAAATTATGAAAGATTATATACAAATGTCTATATCCAGTGACATTTTCATTCATGTATAAAGACAATAGAAAGATATCGTCAATGAAATTACCTGCTATAATATCAGGTAGAAAAAAATTATGAGTTTGGAGAAACAGAATACTGCAACTATTTTACTATAGGTATAGTCCATACTATGTTTGGAACATATTTCTACTAAAAATTATTCCTTGCTTATCTGAAATCCAAATTAAACTGAATGTCCTGTGTTTTATCTGATCATTTAATTTCAAGCTCTCTCCTCCCCCTCACCACTTCTCTCCCACCCCTGGTGTTCCTCCAGGATACTTAGCAAATTGACTTAAGGTTGTGGAATTAAAAGTGAAATAGGGAAGAATTTGTTTGTAGGCAAATTTTGCTTTGACTCTATTCTGAAATAGTAAGTAGAGGGGTTACTTTATGGTTAATAGGGGGAAGATTAGAGGGGAAAGCCAAGTAAAAACGTAAATTATTATTTTTTAAAAATCCATTGTGATAATTTTGACTTTTTTTCTTGCTTGTCAAATTTTATTTCATTAATACACATTTGCTGTATATACTGATTACATATAATATAAGGGGGCTGGTACATGCAAATAATATGAGCTCAATAATCATAATATTTTAGTTACTAGGATATGCTGGCCAAAATGAAAGTTCAGAAACCCCCATTCTGAAGACTTACTTCTTTTCATTTCCCTTTCCACTTCCCCTCTTTCCCCCTCCCTTTACTTCCAAATCCTTTTTGCAGCTTTAAAGATCTCCATATTTTCTACTATCTTTTATTTAGCTGTTTAAATTATTTATTGTTTATAATTCTCATCTAAAAGAAACAATGCAATTTTAAACTCATGAATCTGATTTATTTTACTTAACATTATGGTCTCAAGGCACACCCATCTTCCTATGGGGGGAAAAAAAAACAAAACAGTATAGAATGTATATTCTAGAAAATTTGACTTTCTTATCTTGGAAAATTTCTTTGTAAGAAATATAGTATTGAAGGAGAAAAATTCCTTTAAACTTTGTCCTTTAATGCACTATAAAGCTTTTGCATAACAAGTGATGGTGGCACCTAATTTGAATAACATGTATATATTTTTCCAATCATTAAGTAAATTATTCACAGTCTCTGTTTGGTGCTGACTCGATCCATGTTTCTCACTTAGCACTAGCTTTCAGTGAGAAATAAACCAGATGCTCTTTTAAAAACATAGTCCTAAAAAATCTATGATTTTTTAAAAAGGCCATAATTTGGGGGGTGAAAGTGCTGAAAGAAAAATAATTTTATATTTCAAGAAGCAAATAAGTAAGAAAATTTCGGATCAGGTTTTATTAATGTTTTAGAGAGTGACTCTTAGAGGGATTCTTCAGCCAGAACTTGAAATGTCACAGCCACAACAATACTCCAAATGCCTGATCTTTGTTGTGTGAATTCAGATGTTCTTGAGGGATTCTGTATGTAAATTCATCACCATCCTCTAGCTAATAATCCAAAGCACATGTCTTCTACCAGTGGGAAAGTAATGTATCTTTTACTTATAAGCAAGAAGCACCCATTACTTCTTGATTGTTTCATCTACCAAGATTCTCCCATATGGTATGACTGTCTTTGGATCAGCAAGCACTTCAGGTGTAGGTATCTTTTAAACTTGGTGTATTCAACATGGATCCTGTGAAATTTTCTTTGTTCTGGAACCTGTTCTTTCCCTAGGTTTTCTCTTTGCAATGAACATCCACTCTCTACCAAGCTGCTTAATTGGCACAATCTGAATCAACTTTTATTCTCCTCACTTCTTATATCCCCATTGTTGAATAAGTCTTATAAATTCTATCCCCTGATGATATATTTAATCATCTAAGGATCTAAGCTACCATATATCTCACTTCAAGTACAATAATAACATTCTACATGTTCTTTCTGTTTGCATTTTTGCTCCTCTATTATACATTTTCCATACAACAGCCTGAATAAAGTTTTATAAATGTAAATCATATGTGACTTTGTTGCATAAAATTCTTCTCGGTCTTCTGTTTTTTTTTTTTTTTAAAGAGTAGAGTACAATCCAATCTCCTACCACTCCTGTATCATCTAACTCTTACATGCCTCTCTGATCTCATGCCCTTCTATCCTGACACACTTCTTCTTCCTTATTTTCAAATACATCAGGCCTCTTTATATTCCAAAATCTTGCACTTTCCATTTTCTCCCCCTAATATGTGTTTCTCCGGACTTTTCAATGATTTCTTACTCTGATTTTTAACTCAAATTTCACTCTCCAAGAGGCATTCCCAAATAACTAGCTTAAATTTCATCCACATCTTACTCCCTCTTCACCCCAGCCCATCAATGATTTCCTCACAGACCTCAACAATCTTTAATCTCTGTTTTACTTTTTTCTGTTTTATTCATCAGTGTATTTTCAATAGTTCTCATGCTATATACTACAGAATGGTTGCTAAGAATATATTTATTAAGTTTTTAAACTCTTCAACGCCTAGTGCATTGTCCTGCAAACTATGAACCTTGAAGAACAGTAGCACAGCTGAGTACCTCAGTGATGGCTAAAATATTGAGTGGCCATTCAGAGAATCTGATTCCTATAGATGTGACATTATTAAATATCAGGCTTTCCAGGTAACTCCAGAATTCGTGCTCATTTTTACATTGGGACCATGGCTAAGCAACATTTTTAGTTCCTACCAGGAGGAAAAGCTGGTGGCTGTCAACATGCATTGTCAGCCAAGTCAGATAGGGAAGATCTCCAAAGACCTTAACCTATGATTGGAGCTATAATTCTCATTTTGGGTTCAGCAGCCACTGAGCTGTATTTTATAAGCTTCATGAATCCTAGAGTCATTTTTTATAATATGTTTTGTCACAAACTTAAAGTTCTACAATTTTGTAGATTTATGCATAATGGCTCCTAATTGGAATATTGATTTTTAGATTTCAATAACTATTTATTTTGTATGTAATGAAGCATTATCGTAAAGAACTGAAACTCAGATAACAACATCTAAATAAATTACAAAGACCATTTTATGGCTTAACATACTTTTTATTACATTTACCACCCACTAGTCCACAAAAAATAGCAGTTCACATTACTTAGAGAATAAAGTAGATTGCAGCCTATATGCGATTTTGACTACAATTATACTTATAGCTTATTTTTAAAGATTCTACATATTTAATAAAGAAAATGATAATATATCTAGCATATTGTATTGTATTTTTAATTAGTTTATCCACATACTCATTAAATACTATTTGGGCCATTGTCATGCCTCGAGTCCTAGATTAGATGCGAGGGATTGGTACTAAGGAAGAAGGATGGTGTCTCTCCTCCTAGAACATCCAGTCTAGCAGGGAGACTACTCGGTTCTAGTTGACTTTACACAGACTGCTTCATTTATGAAATTGCAGGATATAGTGTATTGTGTGGGGAAATGGTAAGGTCGTCAGTAAAGATTTCTTGGAAGAAATGATAAGGAAGCTAGAAAAAAAAGGGGGTCTACAGGTTTATTAAGGCAAATTGTGGGGTAAATGATTCCAAGCAGAGCGAAGAGCATGTATATCTCAGAGGCAAAAGACAGTAAGAGGAACTAAAAGGAATATACAGAAATACAGCATACAAAAGAAGAAGTTGCAAATATATATATGTGTGTATATATATGTGTGTGTGTATATATATATATACACACATATATAACAGTTCAGGATTTCATGAGTCTAGTCAAAGAATATGTGATTCAAGAGGGAATAATACGATCAAATTTATGCTTGAGAACTTTTTCTCTGGATGCATTGTGGCAAATGGATGATGGGAGGGCGAGAAGACACTAGGTGAGGAAGTTACCAAAAATAAAACCACTTTTAGTCAAAAATATAATGGGGTAAATTAAAAATATAAATGAAATGACAACTCCAGACAGATGGTAAGGTTCACAGAGCCAAACTTGGATTAAAATGCATAAAAAACATAAAATGAGATCTAATCAAATGCAAGATGTATGCTAAATTCATGTTCCGCTGAAATTTAAAATGCTTAAATAAGGAAATAGGAAAGTAGAGCAAGTGAACCACATTAGCGCCGTTCCTCAGTGCTCAGCCCATGCAGCCATATGAAGCACGTTTCCTTTAACGCAAAGATCAAAATGCTCGCTGCTCCTGACCCCCGAAACGGGGGAGGTGATGGCGCAGTGTCCACAGCGCTTCTAAACTAGCAGGAGTGCACATTAACTCCCGATTCCGCATGATCTATAAAACTCACCAGAACCCTACTCTACAGAGATCTGAGGAGAAAACTATTTGATATCAGACAGTTATTTAAGGATTTTTACTTCCTTTTTCTGAACAATATTATCAACTATTCAGACCTTTACCTTGAACACTGATGATGTGGTGTCAAGATGTCCTGATTTTAAATGTATATCATTTATTATTTCCTTAAAATATTGCAGTTGCATTTCCATATCTTAATCGTGGTAAGAGACGACTGTTTTGACTATTTCCTTTTACCAGTGTTTTCAACTTTCTCTAAAGAAAGAATACTCCGCATATACCACCAAACCTGCACAGATAGGCAGGACAAGCTTCGAACAGTCTGAGTTGAAATAAATTGTTAAGTACATGTTCAGTCCCAGATTTTACAGCAAAAAATAACTTTGAATATTTTGGGGCAAGAATTAAGAAATATTACAGAATTTCTTTCCCACATTTGAAATTTTAATTTCATAGTATTTTCAGTCCCCTGGGCTGAAACGAGGACCAGATAATATTTTAGCAAAAAAGGTGTTTTGTTTTCACGCTTTCATCATGCAAAAATAACTCAACTAATTTAGCCCTAACTTCCAAAAAATATTCAGTTTTATGCAGAAATCAACTATGTAGTTCTCAGGCCAAAAGGAATATTTATCAGAAAACTTTGAAGCAAAGATTTTTATAAAAATATACTCTTCCATAAAGTTTTATTTTCAGTCATCTTTGACATAATGTAAATGAATTACTGTATTATTGCCTAAAAGTTATCTCTTTTCCTTGATCTGCCAGATCTCGTAAGGTTTTTTGGGTATGAATTTTAAATCATTTTAGATTATAAACCTCTGGTTTCAAGATTAAATTCTGTAAGTTTGTAATAATTGTGAAAATAATAACAGCTCACATGTATATGATGCTTCCAAAATGCCAGAGCCCATGCTAAGTACTATGTTCAGACAAGTTCTTTTAATTGTTATTCAATCTTTTTTTTTCTTTTTTTTTTTCTTTTTCAACTGTTATTCAATCTTTATTGTTAGGTTGTTTGTTTTTTTTTTTTGAGACTATAGTTCACTTTTAGAGGGAAAAATAATTGTTATTGTCAATTTTTAGCTAAAAAAACCCTAACTTTAAAGAGATTAAATAATTTATACTGTTAGTGTATGTTGGAACCAAGACTTTTGAAAACTACATTATTTATGGTAGATTAATTTTGGCCAAAAATATGAGCTCAATAATCATAATATTTTAGTTACTAGGATATGCTGGCCAAAATGAAAGTTCAGAAACCCCCATTCTGAAGACTTTGGATCAGCACAGAAAATATATTTTATCTGATGTCTCTTGGGATTTGCACTTAACCAGCCAATCAATGTCTTCTACTGGCATTTTTTCAGATGCTGGTAATTTGGGACATCAAGGTGAGCAGTAAATGAAATATGACTTTCAGGGACTTAGGTCCTATACATACAATTGGATCAACAACACAAATTAAAAAGTTACAAAAGTAAAGGTTGTAACTAATACAATTGTGCCTAAAGCCAATGGGAAGTAAAGAAGAAAGCAAACTATCCGCTGCGGGCTGTGTTTCATAGAGATGATATGACTTACTTGCTTTCCCTATTACACCAACTTTAGTCCACCCCACACTTTCTTTTGCTCACTTTGCTTTTGCCACACTTAAGACATGTTCTGTATGTGTTTCTTCAGACTCTGAGCTGGAAGAACTTTATATTTACCCTTACTCGTATTTAAACATTCTGACCAGCAATGTGCCTGGACAGCCCCCTCTCATCTTTAGGACTCAAGTGGAATATCGCCTGCTTGGAGAGGTCTTCCTTCACCCTTCTCTGGAATGTGGTTCTTTCTCCATTAATGTCTGACATAAAATCTCATTTACTTCTTTCACAGTTCTTTAAATAGTATGATATCATGTAGTAATTTCTAGTTTGGACATTTTGACTATGAGGAAAACTGAGATCAATTAGGTCTTCATCACAGATAATTGGATTTAAAGATGTCGAAGTCTTGATGATTAGGGATCATGTGTGGCTAAAGTTGGAAGCCCCAGCTCCTTCCGGGGCATCACTGTACTCATGCTGTAGAAGTCAGTCTCAACTTTAGATTTGGATGAGAATCAGAAGGCAAGTAAGTGGACATTTTACCTGGTGCCAAGAGGTGTGGATTGAGTAGAGAACCTGGTCTCCCAGAGATTCCTCTGATCCTTGGCACCTTTGGTGTGTGGTCATTTCTTTGACAATATCCTGTAGGATCAAATCTAATTGCTGTTACAATATTTCTATTGATTGATAGCTCAGTGCTTCAAAAGCACATATTAACATTATTTGTTTGTTGAGAGAGATTTTCACCATGTAGTTCAGTCTGGCCTTGAACTCACTATGGAGCTCACCTGGCTTTGAACTTGTAGTGATTCTTCTGCCTCAGCATCTTGCATTCTTGGATTACAGACATGTGCCACCACAACTTGCACAAATATTGACTTTTGATGCATGAAATCTTGGTGTTCTTCTAGAATTTAACCAAAGTCAGCCTTCTCATAACTTACAGCCCACTGATTCTGCTCTCCAGTTGAAGCCATCATCTCAGCACTTGCCTAGGTCCTTCATTTCATGGGACTGAACATATTTGAAAACAGCTATTGCCTTCCCCACTACATCTTTTATGCTTTAGGTTAGATCTTCACTTCTTTCTATTATTCCTCCTAAACAACAAACATTTGAGTAACTACTGGATGTTGGACATGGGGCTATACATTAAATAAAGCGATTTTCGTTTTCTTGGCCATCCCAAAATTTTATACTTCTTCGCATCTGCTATTTATCTTATGTACACTATCTTGGGAACACATTGTCCCTCAGGTAGACAGTGCATATCTAATAGTTCGTGTTTTCGTTCACTAGTTTAAGTACCTTGTATGCCAACATTGCCTAACTTGTCATTCTCTTATCTTCATTAAGATTTTGCCATATTTGAATACAACTTCCATAGTTTTGACAATTTTTTATAAGCTCTCTCACTCTTGCAGCTAAATGTTTTTTTTAAAAGAAGTTGTGATGTCATTGCTCTGAATACCAGTATCACTTTCTATACATGGAAAGAAACTATAAAATAAATGCAAAGAACATGTATTATCACAGTTCAAAATAAAAATTCTATGTATCAATGATTGATACTTTATGTACTAGTTTCAAAAATATTCATGAGTGAACAGAGTGGAGCTATTTTTACTACTCACTGATTTTATAATGAACTGAGGGACTAAGTTGTTAAGGGAAGAACATTTTTAGTTTTGATATTAATCATCTCCTTGAAATTTTTACTCATGTATATTCCTAGATTAAATGGTACCATGAGTCATATTACAATTTAAATTATTAATGGCAATAGAAAGCTCTTCAAGCAGTGAGGGGGTCAAAGCAAAAATCTAGATCACCATTCCTAGTCATTGAAATCAGCCCTCACTCTTGCTTTTGGAGACAAAAGGATAAGAAACCTGTGAAATGGGAACGGTTTCCTAGGAGGGCAGGCTGGATGCATGTGTCAGCCCCTTCTCCTTCCTTACAATTTATAATAAAGTCCACTGTAACCACAGAAGAACTTCTGGGAACAAAGAGAATAGGTAAGAGACAGTAGCAACACTTAGACAAGGAGGTAGAAAGTTTCTAGCTGATTTAGCAGATCTAAAAATTGAGTCCTAAATTAGCAGGGGGACAAACCAAGAAGCAACCTCATTTACATTGTCTTAAAAAATTCTCAGAAGACTTAGAAACTGGATGACAACAGATATTTCTAAAAGCATGGATAAAGATATGGCTAATAATTCAAAAAATGTTTAAAGGATTTTCAGGAAGCAATTAGAAGCCCAAGATGCATCCCCACCTACAACTAGAAAATGATTGGAAGTTAATTCTCTGAAAGAATAAAATCAAAATTCATGGGATTCAGGAGTGCTAAGCATAGCTGATAAGGTCAGAGGTGCCACACTGAATTGAGACTAGGTCTCATCCTGAGTGTTGAACCTCCGACCTTATTCTTCACCCAAGCTCCAGAATGCTAGTAACCATGATTATTCTATCTAAACTGGAGACTGGAAAAAATTTCTCTGAAGAATCTAAGTAGCTCAAGAAAAAAACCCTGAGGGTACTGACATCCTGCCCCACCCTACCCCTAAAAGAATTATAGGGTGAAAATTATCAGCAATAAATGTAATTTATATGATACTCTTGACCTTAGTCGAATTTAGCTCCACCAGTGAGCCTCAGTTTTACTCCTTCTTTACAGAATAATTTCCAGTCATCTGTCCGTTGGTAAGGGATGTATCTTGGAGTACTAATTGCTTCCCAAATAAACTTTGAACCCCTCTTTAAGTGGTTAGCTAAACAAAGTTTTTAGCAGTGTGTACTTACACGTGCAGAGGTTCCATCTAGCTGTTTACCCCTCAGTGTAAGTGGAGATTTGAGAGAAGTGTCTACCTTGGGAGGCAGATCAGAGCAAATCAAAACCAAAACTAAAGCAACAGGTGCTATTAGCACAACACTGTAGGAAACAGTGAATTTGTCCTTTTAAATTCCCAGGTTTACATTTAATAATCAGTAAAAATCCATTAAGTGCCTATTGTTGGAGTCTGTGACCAATTGTGATATAATAATACCAGACCAAAAAAAAATATTATAAATTGAGTTATTTTACCAAAAACTTTAGATCAGAGGACATGACTTAATAGTCTGACTAAAGAGGTTGGCTAACACTCCCTGTACTGGCCAATCACTCACACCCAATCTAGACATTGGGAAAACAAATGGGGAAAATTTTTCATCTACAGAAGGCCGCAATGCATTCCTTTAGGATTTCTGCCTCAAACTGGTCTGAGATACAAACAAAGAGAGGGAATCCTCAGCAACCCTGGCTCTTTCATTGACTAATTCCGGGCAGTGAGTGGGGTGTGATGAGGAAGGAAGAGACCAATAGCTATCACTCACTGGTCCAGCAGCACACTCCTCCTGTGTGGATAGACAGGAGAAATCCAGAGGTACAAGGCTAGCGATGAGGGCTTGCCACACAGAACACAAGGAAGAGTAAGTGTTCCCTGTAACATTAACTATGTTATAGTCTATTTTCCATGCAAACTGCAAACAGACACAAGCTTTGATAAAGCACCACTATTCAATTTACATCTATGTTGACTCATTTTTTTTAATCTAATTACTTTTGGACAATTTTTCTAAAATGTTGACACACTTTCAAAATCTGAATGTCATAACAACCACTGTTTTTAATCTATAAATTTGATATCTTGTCCTTTTAATATGAACATTAAAATATATTAAATAGTGCTAGAGATATGACTAGGTAGAAGACCCTGCCCCTCCTGGGAACAGTGGTATTGTCAGATTATTCAGGTGACCAGCTAACATCTATGTACCTAAACATAGATTAGTCCAAATGACTTATTACCAAGAGTAGCTATGTCATCCTAAAGCCAAGGAAATCCTGAGATTTGACCAAAAATTGTTCTGAAATTCATACTTTGAATAACACAGCAAATTTCTCATTCATTTTATGTTGCAACCATTTTTTAATAAAAGGATAAAAATGAAAAAGAACAAATGATTTATTCTAAGTGAACCCTTTTCACTACTAGTAGGAATCACTTCTTTTCCCCAATAGTAAGAAAATAACTTTTTATAACAACTTTTTCTGGAATTTTATCAGAGGTGGTAAGGTAAGACTCCTTTATCTATAGGTCCCATATTTTGCCTTTTGCTTTTTTCTAAAAATCAGAGAAAGTATTCCCATTTCCAGATTCCTAGAAGGTTTTTGTCAGAGGTTATCAGTTGAGGTTCAAAGTCACATTTGTGACATATTACAGTTTCATAGAACAAAATCTACCCAACCTAGAGATTTGGATTCATTTAGAGAATTTTAGTTCTTTGCTACTGTCTTCTCACATTTACCTCTTCATCATTTTTACCTTTTTTGGTTTGCGAGTCTTCTTGAAGAAAAAGACAAAAGCAAAATTCTTGTGTAGTTTTACTTTCTTTGTATCAACTGTCAACTCAATTTCTTTCTTCAGTAATAAAATGATATAATATCTGTCCAGAGTCTGAAAAATCCTTCTTGCTCAGCATTTGTCTTCAACAAATGCTTAGGAGAAGAAACTGTAGCAGAATGGTTTGAATCCTGAGTGCCCACATTCATTCACTTACTTGCATACTGAGTTGTTTGTGGTGGAGCGATTGAGCCTCCATTTATATGATGTCAGATATTGCACCAAATATGGATAATAGAGCATGAAAATCGAGATCATTCCTGGTCACAAAAGACCTGAGGATTTAGTCATGGGATGTGTGCTGGAGCTGGGGTTGGGGTTGGTATAGGAGCAGTGCAGACAAGAAAAGTAACCCAACAAAGAAGGTATAGAGTGTTACAAACTCCACCTGGATGCTGAAGGAAGGATACTTGTCTGGAGTCTGAAAAATCCTTTTTGTTCAGCATTTGTCTTTACCAAATGCCTCGGAGAAGAAACTAGCAGAATTGTTCGAATCCTGGGTGCCTTCATTCATTTACTTGCTTGCATATTGAGTTGTCCATGACAGAGTGATTGAGCCTCCCTTTACATGGTGTCAGATATTTGCCAGAGCTAGTGCTTGACATGTGGGAGCTATGCTGAAGATTTAGGGCAAGCTTCCGTGTGCAACGGATCTTTGAGCTAACTTACGAATGATGAGTAAGAGATACCTACTAAATAAGAAGAGAAGGGCCAGAGTAGGTGGAGAAGATGCAAGGAAAAACGTGATCCCATTTATAAATTTTCAAGTCATTAGACTCAACATCTGATGAAGTTGAAAGGTGATGAGAAGAGTGTGCTTGTCCTCCTGCCCACATTCCATCCCTCCTCTCTCTCTCTCTCTCTCTCTCTCTCTCTCTCGTCCCTCCACATCCCCCTCCTTCCCTTTCTCTCCCTCCCTCCCTCTTTCTCTGTTTACATTATTGAACTCAAGCCCTTCACACATACCCACCCCTTTGAAAAAAAAAAATTTTGAGGCAATCTCACTGGGTTACAAAGTTGCCAGGCTAGGTGTGAATTTACCATTTTCCTTCCTCAGCCTCCCAGAGTGTTGCAATTACAGCTGTATGGCCACATCCCACTAAGGCATGTCATTTCCTAGCAACATTCTCTTTAATTGTTGAGTTTTCAAGTAGCTAGTTTTCATCTTCTTAACTGTTTATTTTGCTCTTGTATATGCCCATGGAGAGTTTGTATATAGGAAGTGAGTTAAAACCTCATGCTTGTCTTGCTTACAGAAAAATTATAACTTCTCCGAAAAGCAATATCTTTCCTCAAAGTCTTGGCACAGGGAACATCTGTCCTGAAGTGGCCTCATTTCGGCTGGTTTTTTTTTTTTTTTAATTTCTTTAATTAATATATTTGTCCCACTCTTAATAGAATGGAGGCTTTATATGAGAAAGTACTGGAATTATTGAAATCCTGGATTTTAAATAACTCAGCAAGGAAAAATAATGAAAAACAGAGCTCATGATACAAACAACATACCACCTTCAAATTATTTTTTCACAATATTTCATGTTGGTCTAGGAAGTGTGATTTTTTTTGCTCCAAATTATCATTCATACAAAATCATGTTCTTAGACGGATGACAGAGATGTTCCTCTCTGATTTCTTCATAAAAAGTAGATGATGTTTCCCTATTAAAATGGCACCGGGACAGCCCACCACCTCTCACAAGTTCCTACCAAACACAGAAAAAGACACTGAAGCACACACAAGTACAGACACAGCCATCGAAAACTGGCACAAGAGCCAACCTATTGCCAAAATTTCCATTGGATTTTTACTAAAACACATCTGAAAAAAAAATTTAAAGTTGAAAGCAATAACTTATCCTTTGGTCTTGCCACTCCAGAGTACATGGGAAGCCTCTTTGTGGCTTCTCCATTGTGTCCTCACAGCCACATCCAACCTCCCTTCAGAAATGTTAAATCTACACTACAACATAGAAAGAAAACAGCCCTGACTCACCATTGTCACCGTGACGCTCAGGACTCTGCTTCCCCCAGGAGCTCTTCTCACGAGTCAGAGCCGGCAATTCCTGGCTAAGAATTCTCCAGCAGAGCTGGGAGCAGGGACAGTATTTGACCTTCTCATGGCTAAGAAAACCGATGTTCAGACCACTCCAGTCCCTGAGTATAAAATGATATTACATTAGTTTTTTG
>PVJO010001226.1:0-46242 GCA_004026905.1 Hystrix cristata
TTTTGAACTTTCACAGATACAAACAGACCTTGCATTACAAACATTTGTAGATGTGAACAAATCTTGGAAGTAGCTCATGTGTCTGCCAGGTTCTGTCACAGTTGCGCTTTTGTGTGCTTACTATACAGTGCAGTAGTGCTCGGCAGTACAGTGCTCAGTCAGTACCTAGGATGTCCAGAAATAAGAGGAGAAGCAGTATTGATGTGCAGGTTTGGTTTTTTCATGTTTTACATTGTATATTTGTGTCAGAAGTGGGTAGGCTTCATTTTGTTGGAGTTAACAAACGAATCCAACTTACAAACATTCTCCTGGAGCAGAACTCATGTGTGAGGCGGGGACTTACTGTACAAAGCCTTGTATATTTGCCAGGTATGATGGTGTACACTTGAAATTGCAGCAGTTGGGAGGCTGAGCCAGGAGGGTTGCCTTGAATTTGAGGCCAGCCTGGGCTACATAGTGAGTTAAAGGCCAGCTTGAACTATATAACAAGGCCTTTGTCTGAAAACAAAAAGCAAAAAACAAGTGTATGTTTATAATAAAATCGAGATATATATTGGTGCTATTAGAATGGACGCACCAATAAGTGCCACTGATTATAGGAAAGAATATTTTTGAGTTTTATTGCTACTTTATGCAAAAATTTGCCTTTGCTTTTTTGCTTGCTAAAAAGTTAGTTATCGGTGTTGGGGACTGAACTCAGGACCTTTGCACTGAGCTACACCTACTTTTTTTTTTTTTTTTTTTTTTTTTGGTGACAGGGTCTTGCTGTCAGCAAGTTGTTCAGACAAGTTTGAATTTGGAATCCTCAGCCTGGACCCGGCTACAGTGAGCCACCTCTTGTTTTGTAGCCTGGCTACTAAACACTTTAGAGCACTTATTTTATACCAGAGGTATAAAATACCTCTGGTATAAACAGAGTTTCACTGTGCAGTCCAGGCTGGCCTCAAACTCAAGATCCTCCTGCCTCACCTTCTTGATTGTTGGGATTACAGGCCTGTGTCATATTTCGTTAAATATCATAAAGCATATTTTGTTAAATACCATGGCATAAGGAAACTGAAAACGAATCCTATACTGCTAGATAATTTAGAATTATTTCTAGTAAAAACAAGGAAGAAATGAAGGTAAAAGAAGTAGAATTACTGTTAGTAAAAGTTACAAAACTCTACATAATGGGTACAATACTTTGTCATAGAGGAGGTGTTCTGAGCATCTTGCTCATGTATCGTGTGTCAAACTACCACCGCCACCTAGCCTCGGTGATGAGACAGCACAAGGAAAGAGTAGATTAGGTACACTATACTTCAGATGTTGTTATGGTTTGTGCCTACATGTCCCCCCAAAGACTCATTCATTCATAGATGAGGATTTTTCAGAGGTGGTTGAATCTAGAGTGTGTGATGCTGGGATTAAGGGCATGTGATTACTAAATCAGTCCATTGATTGGTTTGGCACCACCCTAATCCTGGCAGCCTGGATAAGATATAAGGGACAGAAAGAGGCTTGCTTTGCCCTTACTTGCCTCCCTTGCTTACCTCGCTGCCTTCTGGCTGTCTGTTATGCTTCCTTGCCTTGGATCCAGCCAATTGTGGACTGAAACCTCTACAAACTGTGAGCTGAATAAACCTTTCCTCCCTTAACTTTTGGGTATCAGGTATTTTGCCTCAGCAACAAGAGAAAAGTAACTAAGACAAATGTCTTCACTGTTCTGTGCTGGTATTTTAATGAACAGTTTGGGAGTTGGCATAGGTTGTTTGAGATACGTGATCTCACACATAGCAACACACGTAAGGAAATACAAATGTGTAGTGCATACATGCACATATAATGGACGAGTTGATACTGTTGTGTGTTGAAAGTAATAGAAGTAGAAATCCTTAAATCTTTCCCCTCCACCCATAATTCCTGATAGCATATACAGTATCAGATGTACAACTTTTGTTATAAACTAAGTTGAACAGGGAGAAACATTGATCATGATTCATGCTGGGCGTGATGGTGCACGCCTATAATCCTAGTCTGCAGTCATAGTGCTTGAGATGCTGAGCAAGAAGGTCACATGTTCAAGGCCAGCCTGGACCAGGTTGTGGACCCTATCCCAAAAAACAACAAAAATTGTTTAACTGTATCATCAAATTGACTCTCCTTCCTCCCACTTCCCCCCAGGACTGGGGATTGAATCTAAGACCTTAACACTGAGCTATATCCCCAGTCTTTTTTATGTTTTATTTTGAGACAGGGTCTTACATAGTCACTAAGTTGCCCGGGCTGGGCTTGAACTTGCAGTCTTCCTGCCTCACCTTCCCAGAGTGCTAGGAGTACAGTCTTGGGCCACCATGCCTGGCTCAAATTGAAATTTTAATGTGTTGTAGAATTAGTTTTGTGGTATGTATCGGTCAGTGCTTACTAGAGAAACATTTAATACAAGATATACAAATATATAAGAATTTACAAGATTGGCTTACAGTGGCTGCCCGTAGAATCAAGTGTGGAAGAGTGTAAAAGGTCTCTCTACACACTGGGGGTCCGAAGGGTCCATTCAAAGGCCTGGAGCTCAGTGTAGTGTCCTGTGGGAGTCTGTATCAGGAGGCTGAAGGGTCTGTGCCGGAAGCCGGGAGACAGTGTTCAAGGTGGAGGCAAAGAGTAGAGCTTCTCCAAAGAAGCTTCTCTGTTTCCCTTTTATACCGCTGTGGAGACAGTCCTCCCTACGGTGAGTCTTCACACCCCTAAACTGTGCTGAGCCTGTCTAGGTAGGTGTTCCATACTTGGGTTGACAGTCAGTTAACACAGGATACAAATACAGGTTTTTGTGATGGTGTTTGATGCAGTGCAATCTGCTGTACTTGGAATAGAAAGTAATAATTAAGAATTTGGGAATGAAAGAGAGCATAATGATTTAGGTTTGAAAGGAATCTCAGAGATCAAGGGGGGTTTTGGGGGGTCCCCCCCATTTATCCCACCTGACCCTTTTCACATTAAAGTGCAAAGGTAGTAGAAAAGTTACTAATGACACCTAGCTAAATTATGGCATGAATAGAACCCGAAACTTTTGATCTCTGGTTCACTGTTTTCCCTAAACCTCATCTTTTATAATGGCTATAGTAAAGAGAGTAACTGCTATTAAATACTATCCTATATTTGATGTTCAACTTGAATTTTGTGGCATATATACAAAACAGTTAATTGGATAGTCAGTATATATGAGTGTTGCCCTATCTTTTTAGCTATTGCTTCTATACGCGTATATGTGTGCATGTTTTTTCCTCATTTTCATGTTCTACTTTAGTTCCTTTATCCCTAAAACTGCGTGTAATATGATCTGTTTTGCTTTTTTAACAGACTTATAAAATGTTCTTCAGATTTTATGTGCTAGAGATAATGATTTTAGGGCGTCCAGTTAAAGAGCAGCTTTTATAAGGGACTTTAAGTATCATCTAGTCTAGCTTCTCATTTTGCAAGTGGGGAATTGCACTAAGTGAAGTGAGTGGGTTGTAAGTTGGCTTGAATTTTCAGTGTTAATCTGCACCTGAAAATAGGCCTCTCAGTCCAGGGTTGCAGCCTGTGAAGGTTGACCAAGGACAGAGGATGTAGCTTAGTGGTAGAGGACTTGCCTAGCGTGCATGAGGCCCTGGGTTTGATGCCCAACACTGCAAAAAAATTAATTACAACTTTAAAAAAGTTGATCTACTGTGAGTTTCAAGAGTCACAAACCTGGTCCTGAATTGTGGCTCTTCTGCTAGCTGTGTGTGACTTCGAAAGTTAACTGAATTTCTCCAATTCTTGATTTGTTTTTCTATAAGATGACAATAATACTCCTTTGGAGGATAGTCATGAGGATTAGAGGAGGTAAATGTAGACTGCAGTGTTGAAGACGTTTAGATGTTTCCAAACCATTTTTCTTTCTTTCTTTCTTTCTTTATTTATTTATTTTTGTGGGGCCAGGGATCAAACTCAGGTCCCTGTGCTTGCAAGGCAAGCACTCTAATCACTGAACTAAATCCCCAGCCCCTTTCTTTTCTTTTTAGATTCCTGGTCTTTACCATTTGCAGAGAATGTAAGAATGCACATTGATATGGAAAGACTTCCACTATTCTGTAAACATAAGTACTGTGTCATAAAATTGACCTAAAATTGATGGCCTTTGTAAAAAACTTAGCAGTTCGGTGAATAACAATTGCTTGTTTAAAAATGTAGTAGAATTTTAAAGAAATAATTCTGTTGGCACGTGTCCCTTAAAAACTCTTTAGTGGAACCATGCGCTGTATTTTTTCTCCTGGCGAGTCGCCTGTGGAGCTGTGAGCCACAGAGACACTTCATTTAAAGGGTCCTCACTGAATTCTCAGTGGTAATCTGTGAGGAAGGATTTTGTTTGTTGAGTACCGTCTTTTTTATACCCTAATTTATTTAAAAGTAGTATATTCAAGGAGGATGGATAGTGGAGTTGCGGTTTTACTTGCTAACTGCAGATATTCCTCATTTAATGACCTACCTGTTTAGTGACTGTTCGGACTTACCACCTGCCCCTTGGACTTACGACCTGTCCTTTTTTTTTTTTTGTACAATTCTGTACATCTTGTTCGTAGAGCCTCAGTGTTGTCTTTTGTACAGCACACCCTTTTTATACAGTATGGCAGTTTCTGCTGATTGCACTGTGTAGTATAGTACTGTAGTTTTATGTCCTGTTACACATTACAGTACTGCATGTAAGAGTTATGCAAATAAAAGCGAAGTCATCAAGTTGGCATTTCTTTTAACCATTTCTTTGTTCTGAATGTTTTAATGTGTATACTATATATGATTCCTCATTTAGTGACCAATTCTTTTAACAAAACTATTTGCAGGAGCACATGCTGTTCATTAAATGAGTGTCTGCGTTTGATTGGTCCCATCTGTTCACCTGGATTAGGCTTGTGTGTGCTACTGTAGAAAATGGAATGGCCAGTGGACCTCTAAAAGCTCTTTTAGGTCAGATGCTCTGTGGAGTGTGACATTGTTTGTAAAAATTTAGGAGACAGAATTTCCCTCAATCTACTGTTTTGTTTTTTCATTTCCTTACTTGCCAGTACATCAAAGAAATTCTTGAATAAAGACTTACTCAAAGGTAAGGGTAGACAACAAGAGAAGGATTTGTAGAAGGCATCGTGGCTTGAATATCTTATCTGGTTTATGGGTGGAGAGCAGTCCTGGCTTTTGATGTTGCTTCTTCTTGCTTTGAGATAAGAGATGATCATACTAGTACCACTAGTAATAGCTGATACATAATTCTTGCTCTGCGCAAGGCACTTTGTCAGTAATTTAAAACTTTTAGCTCATTTAATCACTACAACAGCCCCCCCGATGTGCTGTTGTTATCCTTGGTTTACCATGAGGAAACTGATTTGAGGCTCAGAAAAGTTTTAAGTAACTTGTGTAAGGTCTACACAACTAGTAAGTGACAGATCTAGGATTTGAACCCTATCAGTCTTGCTTTGGTGACTTTGCTGTTAATATTATCCTCTATGGCCTCTAGTTTGTGAGTATTTTGAGAATTGAAGTGTTACTAACACTTGCATTCTACTTTTGCTAGAGGAGTGAACTCAAGGCATGAGTCTGCGATGCACTGAGGATATTAGTTCATGTACTGTTTACTGAGTATCTCCTTGTGTGAGGGATATGAAATAAGTCAGACAAGGTTCCTGCACTCCAGAAGCATATGTTCAAGGGGAACTTGACAATAAATAAGTAAACAAATGGAGAAGGTGACTTCACATTACCAGTGTCATAAAGAAAATTAACTGGTATGGTAGATTGCAGGGATGCGGTCCTACTACAGGCAATATGTCATACAATTTTAATGTCACGTAAATTTTGTGGTGTTTACTACTATCTCCCAAACTTTTTTCCCCTAATTAAGCCCATATTTGCTGGATTAAGTGGTAAATGTAGAGCATGAATTTATTATGCATTTCTATACTTTCAAACTTGTAATGTGTACATTTTACCACTGAAGAAACAGAATCAGAGAGAAATAGTGTTTTGAAAATTTTTAAAAATTAAAAAAAGACCAGCCACCCACTACTATGTATGTCAGGCTTTAGCATGCCAGGTTGTTAAACTGATAGAATGGTCCCTAGTTGCTATCCATAGTGCATTATTTGCAGTTCTAGTTTGTTAGAAAGACAAGGTCAGCATATGCCAGCCTATATATTTGTTGCCATATAGTTTTCTTAGGGTCTAGGGCAAGCCCCTCAATTCACACTTTAATTGAAAGGGGTTCTGATGTTACCATAGTTTATAATAACAGCAGTTTTTGTATTGAATGTTTCCTGTGTGTCAGACGTATTTCATCATTGTGGTTTTATCTGTTTATTTATGAAAAGAGATAGTCTAAAGGAGTTGAGTAATTTGTCCAAGGTCACAGTTAAAGGTTGTTAAAGCCCTGATTAAACTCAGGTCAGTCTGCAGTAATAATTCATGTGATCTTACCTTTTAACTAGATGGGTTTTCATGGTCTGCTTCACATTGAAGAATTTGCAAGAGCTTTAATTTCAACTTCAAAGAACCCCCTTAGCTTCATACAGTGGAGTCCTTTATTGTCCAGTGAGCTCTCCAGATTTTCCAGTTTTAAATTTCTAGAGTAATTAGATTTCAAAGAGCAATAGTAGAACGAAGAGTACTTTATGTCTATGTCTGTGCAGTTAGTATGCTCCTGACATATCTTTTGAATAACTGGAGGGGACACCCAGCCATTTTCTATTTAAATCATTTAATAGAATTAGACTTAGTTTAAGAAAGTCATAAATTAACTTATAAAGTAATGGTTTAGATTTTTGTGTTCTTTATTGGATTTGGTGTCCCTCTTAATGCACAGTGATCTAGTCTTTAATTTGGTACTAAATATAAATTCTTACCTTCCAGCTATTCATTTTCTACTATTTTACATTAAATCATTGTAGTGCTGTGGTTGGTTTTTGTGGCCCTTAATCACTAAAAACCTCCCATTATGAATTTTGAATTTATTTGATCTAAAATTTTGTTTTCAGTTCTCTATAATCAGTTCATTTTGGTGGCCAGTAGTCACATGAAGCACTGGAACTGTGGCTAGTTTGAGGTGTTTTAAATAGAAAATATTCAGAAGCCAAGCGTGGTGGTAATCCCAGCACTCAGGCGGCTGAGGCAGAAGGATTGCCATGAGTTCGAGACCAGCCTGGGCTACGTTGTGAGTTCAAGGCTTAAACTGCATAGTGAGATCCTGTCTCAAAAAACAGAACAAAAAATTACTCAGCCTATTGTTCTATTTTCTTGGATCCTGGAGATTTAATATAAGAAATGTAAATATCTCAAATTGAGTGTTGATTGCATTTCAAAATATTTATGTGGCTTGTATTGTGATTCGCATTATACTTCTCTTGGACAGTGTCACTATGTATACTCATAATATCAAATGAGTTCTATGCTACAAGAATTCAGCAACAGTTACACAAGCCTAGCATATCTGTGTGTGCTGCTATTTTTTCTTCTTCTAAAGACTCAGACTCACTTAGACAGTTCTCATAATAAATTTGCCTATTTAAATACTTGTACCTGTATCTCATGGGCTTAAGGAAAATCCGGTGCTGAATAACAAGAGTGAATACAAAAGGCTCTTATGGAAACTTCCCCCTGAGAAGTGTAATCTATAGTATTCATTAGCTTGATAGGTGAAAGAAGCCAAAATGTTTGAAAATAATTAGTTTAGTGTGATGCTAGCAGTGTAAGTCATACCATAGTAAATCACACTTTTTTTTTTATGGGAAAGCATAAACCACATTAATTCTTTGTGACATTCTTTAAAAATGTTTCAGATGGGGGAATACCAAGATGTATCATGTACAGGTACAAAATAACCATGTTGATTATGATCATTATATATACAATGTACCAATACATGTTCTTGGTAAAAATAATAAAAAAATTTAAAAAAAAGTTTCAGATACTTAAGATGTTTTGTATAATTTATTAAGAATAAATTAATTTGAGACAAAATTGCAAGGAATGTCATTTCTCAGTCTATATATTTGATATCGGTATTGGCGAATTTTTTGACATTGATGCAGTTTCACATTGGAGAACTGGATATGATTAACTGATTAACTTTAAAAAAATTTTTAATGAAAAAAATTATTAAGCTGTGTAAGAGCGGCCTATTAATAAATTGCAGTAAGGCAGCTTATGCAGTAAGTATGAGTAATTTATCTGACTACTTGTATATTATTCTGAAGAAGTTAAAGGATTTAAGTCTTGGAAAGTAAACCATAAATGAGTTTATAGTTAATTTTTTTAAACAAGGACATGTTCTAAATGTGGTAAAACATTTAAAAAATATTTGTTCTTAATGTATTTGATTGATTACTCGAGGTCCTTATTTGTGTGGCATCTCCTGGCAGTAGATGTTTTTGTGTTGATTGACTGTGCAGCCGGGAAAGAGGGCATGCTACAGTTTGTGATTTACCTCCCAGCTTTGTTCGATGGCAGCACAGCCAAGAGAAAGTAAAACAGTGATGTTCTAGAGTTGACCTATTAAGGACCTAGTGTTCTACTTTCCTGTATACAAAACTCAACAGATTTGTGTGTTAATTTTGCAGATCCTTCTGCTGAGGAATTGCGAAAGCTAATGATGCTGCATGGAGGCCAGTATCATGTGTATTATTCCAGATCCAAAACAACACACATTATTGCCACAAATCTTCCTACTGCCAAAATTAAAGAATTAAAGGGAGAAAAAGTAATTCGACCAGAGTGGATTGTGGAAAGGTAAGTTTAACTTTAGATTAAGTAAGTTTTTAAAAATTGAAATGCTTTTCTGTTACACTTACCCAATCAACAGGATAAGAATAATGTCTTAAACACCACCTTAACCCCACATTAATAATTTGAGTAGCCTAGGATTTGGCGTTCTGTTTAAAGTAGTGCATTAGCTTTTTGTCACTTTCTGTGAGAAAATATTTGAGATAATCAGCTTAAAAGGAGGAAAGGTTTATTTTGGTCCCTAGCTTTAGAAGTTTTAGTCTATGATTACTTGTTTCTGTTTTTTATGGGCCTGTGGTACCTCAGTACATCATGGTAGGAAAATGTGGTGAAGCTGCTGCCACCTTATGGGAAACTGCAAACAAAAGGAGAGATAGGAAGGGACCAGAGTCCCAGTGTTTGCTCCAAAGGTGTGTCTCCAGTGACCTAACTTCCTTTCACTAGGTCCTCTGTCTTAAAGGTTCTACCACCTTCCAGTGGTTCCAAGCTGAGAACTATGCTTTTATTATTATTATTACTACTACTATTATTATTATTACTATTACTATTATTATTATTTGAGACAGGGTCTCACCATATTGCTGGTGTTGAACTCACTATTTAGCCCTGGCTGGGCTCAAACTCATGGCAGTCTTCCTGCCTTAGCTTCCCAAGTGTTGGGATTACAGATGTATGCCACCTTGCCTGGCAAGGATATGCTTTTAAAACATGTCTTTAACATATGCCTCTGGGGGACACTCTAGCTCCAGACTACATCAAGTAGTATGTTAGTATTCTTGCAACCTTACTGCCAGGAAGCAGAGGCAGTGACTCAAGCAGCAGAAAGCAGTTATGGGAGGAAGTTGATCAGGTATGTTGTTTCTTCAGCAATATCCGCCTACTGTGGTTATGTGAAAAATAGAAATCATTTAGGCAAATTGCTTAGCATACTGCCTGGCGTGTTGTAGAGACATAATATAAAAGAGGCTGCTGTCGTTATTCTATAAACATAAGGGCTTTTTACAAAATAAATTCTAAAAGTTCAAAAGTACTTTTACAACTTCCAGAAGGCCAAATGTATCTTAGAGATGAATGGTTTTTCAAGGAGTTATAGTTGAAAGCCTGTGCTAGACCATCCCACTGATTCTATCCCTCGTGCAGTGCTGCCATGACCCAGCTACTGTCCGTACTGTCTGTTATTTGGGTGGTTTCATGTGGCTTTCAGCTATGTGTCCTTTATAAAAGACTTAGAAAGTCTTCAGTATATCAGTATAAGAAATGTGTGCCACTCCATAGTTTAACTGTATTGTTGTAGACAAGCCTGTCATTGTGTTAAGGGCTAGAATTTTGATCTGAGGGTAACAGTTTGCTTTGGAGGAAGTGGGGGAAGCCTATAAACAGTAGAGAAGTAGGGATGAAAAGGTGCTTGCTGTGTGGGACTTGACTTGCTTAGAAAATGGTGATTTTTGTTACAGCTATTTTCTGTACACCTGCTCCTCCTGCTGAATTTGGCTAGGGATAATATAGTAGAAGATGCAGCTACAGTTGATCAGTCTGGAATGAGTGCTTAAGCATTTTTTTTTTAAGTAATGGAAAGTGACTTTGGACATCATGATTATATGGCCTCCTGAGGCCTCATTTCATGTATGTAAAGGCCAAGGCCAGTAACTAGCCCAAGAATGTAGATGTAGAATCTAGGTTTTTTGACTTCTGTTTGGGTCTGTTCTTTGCCATTTAATTAAGCTTGTTATAGGTGAGTAGACCCATATGGAAATGGATCAGTTTGGGCATATATTTTAATAATATAAAATAAATACCAAGTGTCTGTTAAGTTATTACAGCATGGAATCCTTTTGGTTAAAGCACAATACTTTTTTCTTTCACTCTAATACTAATTTTGTTGATCTCAACAATGTCTTAATAAGATTTTGTTATACTTTAAAATTTGAACAGATATTTAATGAATGATACACATTAGGCTATAATTAGTTTTTCTGTTTCCGTTTGCACAGTTTAAAAGAAATGGCAGCTTCTCAGTGTGTGTGGAGGGTTGTTTTCATTAGAATTCCCCAGTGCCAGTGTTTGTGCTGTCAGCCTGAATTAAAGTAGACATGCTTATAGGGCCTTGACTTCCAAGGGGCAAGGGAGTCTGTTAATTAGAAATCTGTGTACATTAGTTGAAGGTATGAGGTTATTTTGCTAAAGCCTTTGCCTTCTAAATTTTATGCTTCGTTATTGGTTTTCAAGTTTTTGTTATAGTCCTTTCCTTGAAACAACTTTGAGTTGAAATTTATTACAATGTAGAATAGAGAAGCTGCTGAGACTTACCCTCCTGGCCCATCAAGCTTGAGGTGTGCTATGGGACCACAATTTAAAAACATGGTCCTAAGTTACTACACAAAAATACAAGGAGAACTTTTAAGAAATTCTTAAGGATAATTAGACCCCAGTCAGTTGGCATTAGATCGGCACAACAAATCACCCTGAGTCTCAACTCAATAGCTGACCTATGTGCGAACCTGTTATACACAGGTCATGTGCTGTAAGACTCAATACAAATACCAAGAATAACAAAAATAAAACCAACCCGTTGTAACTTCGGGCCATGTTTTTATGCTTTCTTTGTAAACTCCCGAACCGTAACACATATTTAGCATGTACTTGTGATACTCTGATGATCTCATATGTGTTGTGGACTAAAACTTGGGTTTCCAGTTACATTCAGGATAAATATTAGAGTGTTTAGTCAGCTCATCTGAATAAAAGCTGTGAAGTTTTTTTGGTTTCGTTTTGTTGTTTTTTGGGTTTGATTTTTGTTTTTGTTTTTGAGACGGGGCTTGCTGGGTAGCCCAGGCTGGTCTTGAACTTAGGCCTCCTGCCTCAGCCTCACAAGTATTGAAATTACAGGTATATGCCACCACATCCCACATCCAGCCCAAAAGTTGGGCTTTTCTCCCTTTCTTAAAATTTCCCCTTTATTTTTGTGTCCTGCCTCAGTTTAACCTTCATAGACTATTAACATAATTCTGATAACAAATTTGGCTTTTTAAAAAATTTAAATCTTCATGGTGTTTATGTTTTTCTTTCATAGCACTATAAGATGCTTCATTTTTATTAGACTAACTCTAACCAATCCTCATATTTCAGGCCATTTCTCAACAACTCACATGTAATATCTTACTAGAAAATGTATTCTCGGCCTTTAGGAGCTAAAGAATAAATAGCCTCTCAGTATCTGTAGTTTTTAGAAAAAGAAAAAGAAAAACAATCTAGACCATGTAGGAGCAAGGGCACGAGGTAAAGTGCATATTTTCATACTTCTGAGTTCATGAACCCTAAATTTAGGTAATTGAAGGCGGGGGTAAAGGGAATTTCAGTTTTGATGTTTACACATTCACAATGGGACCATAATTTGTATGTCTCACTGCCAAGCAGCTTGAACCTGGTACATGCGCAGCTGTCCCATTGGACAGCTTTTTATTAATTTTATTAGTAAAACAACTGATAAAAGTGTTTAGGTCTGTTTGTACCACCAGTGGTACAAGCTGCCTGATGGGGCAGTTGTGGATCAAGCTGGCAGGAACATGTTAAGGCTGAATTTTGCCTAGTGATGAAATAGTGGGCAAAGAACAGCTCAGTTTTGTTTTGTTTTGTTTTGTTTTTCTTGGCACATAATATCATTTCTTCACTTAAATCCACTTTTGAAGGAAAATGAATTCCTCAGTGGGTGTGTAGGTGAAGGTATACAGGTGTTAGATGCTATTTTTGTAATAAAGATGACTGGGATATTGACTGGAACTATAAAACATTTGATTTACAGGGGCTGGGGATTTAGCTCAGTGATTAGAGTGCTTGCCTTGCAAGCACAAGGACCTGAGTTCGATCCCCGGCACCACAAAAAAAAAAAAAACCAAAAAAAACATTTGATTTACAGAATTATTTCAAATAAAAAACACTACTATTACAGACTAAATTAAATAGGATACAACCCAAGATAGTGAATTATTTTGTATCTTTATTTTTGAAAATTTTCCGGAATCTGATTGTAACTGCCAGTATAGTCATTGGCAGTTGATTGAAATAGGATACGATTTTAGAAGACTGCTAGACACAAAGTTTTCTTTGAGAGATAATTGTACCTGGGCATAGGACAAAGCAAGAAGATTCCCCAGCGTAGATAAGTATTTCACTTGGTGATAAATATGTCTGAACCATTGTACAGAATGTAAACCCTTTACATATATCAGAATATATTTTAAATGCAAATCAAAAATGTAGGACATAAAGAAACCTTGTAGTATTCTATAAAGTGAAAGATTTCATTGTATCACCTCCTTTTGGTTTTGAAATTTGAATTTTAGTATTTGGATTCTTGCCCTCCTTTTTGTATGTAGAACAGTAGAAAATGAACAGTAGAAAATGTCTATACAGTTCCTTTGTATTTAGGATAAGCAGAAAAATTAATAAATACTAGAAATTAGCCCCTGAGAAAGTTTTTAAAAAGTCTTTTAAAAATGTACTTTCAGATAATGTTTATATATCTGAAGATAGATAAAAGGATAATTACAGGTATACAACTGATAGTGGTTTGCATTTCAAATTATAAGGATTTCTGCTCTTAACATTACCATAGTGCTTTAATGCCTTTTTGCTAAGGATCTCTTAGGATGCCTGGCTTGAGACCTGCAGTATTTAAATTGCTGTCTAGATTTATAATAATCTCTGTGGACTTACTTATACAAGTTTAAGTGTTCTGCTGGGCCACATGACTCTTATTAGAAGTCGGACATGGTGCTGTACCCTTGAGGGCCATCAGTGTTGACCATAGAGAGCACTTGTAACATCTGTACCCCTGTATGTTGTTAGTAAGGTAGAGAAGGAAACATGATATAAGGACATTTTTTCCTCTTTTAACACTTGGTGTTACCTAAAATGTGCAGCTTGCACACTAGGTATGGTTTTTGCTCACTACTTATCCCTTCATTACATCTTTCCATGTTGAAGAGGGTAGACATTTCAGGTGAGATTCTACCTTAGATGTTAGGTACTCTGTTTCTTGGAAAGTGCTGCTGTAAGGTAGATACCACTCTATAACAACAGAAATTCACTTTGGCAACTGAGACCAACTTTGAAAAGGAGAAAAGTTGGTTTTGATTCTAGCATTTGATCGAAACCTGTAATTTTTATTTAGCCTGACTCATTTGGGTAAATGAAAGTTGAAATGTCTTGTGGCTAGTATGTTCTTTACTGTCGTAATTTAGTAGCTTTAGCATCTGGGTATACGTTATTTTAGGAAGAATTATTAAATACCTGTCGATAAAATTACATAAAGGGCATAGGCTGTACCATCCATCCATCCATCTTTCTGTGTAGGTATAGATATGGATATAGATACATATTTAAATTTTAGGACTATATCATCAGTGTTTTCCTGTATTCACAGTCATCGACTCAATTTTTAAAATCAGCTTTCTGTAAGAATTCAGTTGTTTCTTACAGGTTTTCTTACATAAAATGCCATTTAAGAAAATAAAAGTACTAAAATTTTGAAATAGTGAAGACAGTATTTTTAGTCTGTTATGAATTTTTTAACTATTTGCCTAAACAAGTAAGGGGTGACTTCCACAGTGTATGTTTTAGGATTGAAAAGCAAAGACTTTATTTTGAAATACTTTCTGATAATTAAGGAGCCACCTGTTTTAAAATTTGGATATTTGCATAAGCATATTAGTTGATTATTTTAAAATTTGAAGTGAAAGTGATATTTTTAAGATAGACTAGCCATATATATAACTATTAGCAAATAAAATTCCATTTAAGACAATTAGGTTTAGTTTCAGAGTAAAAGAGGAGTGCTAGTACCACTTCGTATTACAATACTAGAGCTCCCCTGGACTTAGGGGTGGTATTTGATATTAGGGAACATTTGGAATGGATGTCTTCTAATAGCTTCTGCCTTTTTAAAGTTCATATCTTCAAATGACTTGTGTCTTAATGCTGTGGTACACAGCATCATATTAGTATATGCAAAAAATTATGTGACAAAATCCAATACCCTTTCATGGTAAAAAAAAAAGAAAATGAGAGGCATATATAAGAACCCAAATCCAATATCACACTTAATGTAAGAATAGTGTAAATTATTCATTACTCGTATGGTTGAAATTTTTAAATTTTGTCCTACATTTTTAATTTTAGTTTTCTCCCATTTAGTAGATCTTACATGAAGTGTAATTGAGAATCCTCATTGAGTTTACTTAATCCTGAAAACACTATGTGAGATGGAATTTGAGAAAATGTCAAAAGTTCTCTGTTAACAGTTAACAAAAGGGAAGTAGTGGTAAATATTAGTCATGAAGATTAAAATACCAGTGAACTTAGCTGGTGCTTGAAAATTTTTCATTGTGCTGTGTGGTTTTGGTTTCATTTCCTCTCTTGTAAGATTGTTGGCCACTAATTTATAAGATTTTTTTTCATGAGTAGACTGTTTTATTCTGAAGTGCTTTAGTAAGATCACTGTGTATTAGGACCACTAAAAACAGAAGGAGGAGGAGTAAACTAGGAAAACAGATGGTGATACATTTCTGTTTTTAAGAGCAATGCTTTTCCTTGACAGTTATTTTAATTAGGTGTGGAATTCTAAATTGATGTTGCTTTTTTGTTTCAGCATCAAAGCTGGACGACTCTTATCCTACATTCCATATCAGTTGTACACCAAGCAATCCAACGCGCAGAAAAGTCTCAACTTTAATCCTATACACAAGCCTGAGGAACCTGTACCAGGTCCAAGTAATGTAGCCAGACAGTTCAGCAACAAGGTGTAAGTTCTTCTGGTTTGGAAAAATGATAGAGAAGTTTTTAGCAGTGAGTGTGCCCCTGCTCTGCTGAGGACAGACAGAAACAAACAATAAGCATGTCAAAGTTTGTGTATATCTCTTCCATAAAAATTAATTATTTTTATGATGAAATTTCATAAGTACAGTGTAAGCAAATTTTATGATCTTAGCAGATTCTTACCAGATTCTGATGTTAAGTTAGTGGATCTTACGTGTGCAGTGTTTTTCATGAATTTTCATGAAAGTAATTATTTCCCTACAAGCAATTTACTGTGCAGTGTTGCTTCTTCAAAAACTGCACAATATATTGCAAAAACTGCACTATACCTGCTGTGCTTTTCTTGTATGCTGTGCCTACAAATACACTTAAAGAAACTTTTACATTTTTTATTTTTGAAAAATTTAAAATTCTTAACTATAATTCTAAGTGTGTAAATATTTTATACCAGTAGAAGTTTAGTTGATGATCCTTAGTTATAGAATTGGAACTAAGTCTAGCCTTTATTACACATGGCTGAATTTTTAAAAATATATTGATTTAAGGTTTAATTGCAATAATCCTGGGTAAATTGGTTTCACAATTAATTGGTATGTTGCTTTAACTTGTCTGTCAGGTGGTTCATTATCATTAGCTTTCTCCTTACATATGAAATTGCTTGCTTTGGGAATTGGATTTTTTTTTCCTAGAAGATCAGGAGTCTCATTAACCTGGGAGGATCTAATATCACTGCCTTCTATAATTTTGTTAGCAGTTGTTTAAACATGTATTCACTTGTAAACTTACTCAGATGTTCCCATGTTACCTTAAACTTTAATTTTGAAAATACTGTCAGAGAGCATATCAAGTAATATAAAATCTGTCCACAGAATACACAGTCTTTTCTTCATTACACTAGAAAAAATAGAAAATAAAGGGTTGGAGATTTAGCTCAGTGGTAGAGCACTTGCCTTGCTAGCACAAGGCCCAGAGTTTGTTCCCCAGCACCACCACGTCCCAAAATACAAAATAGATATGTTTTTTAAAATTTTTTCTTTATTGACAATTTTAGGAAGAATTTACACATCAGATTTTACTTCTTAATACATTGATGCTATTTCTTAATAAATGTATATCTACCAGTGATAGTTCCAGGACAGCTACTTAGGAGTTGTTCATTAGTCTGTGAAACTAGTACAGAAAAAAATATATACTGACAGTGTATTTTCTCACCAATATATGCATCTCTGTTGCATATGTTCCTTTTATTCATGTAAAAAATCTCATCGTTGACACAGAAAACTACATGTAAGACTTTTCTAATGTAGACCACTTTTGTTATTTTCTGTGATTGTGGGAGTGATACATTCAGTGCATTTGTAGATTTGTTTGAAGGGCTCCCTTGTGACTTTGCACTTCCTTGCTTTCTCCTTAAGGAGCAAGCTTTCTCTGATGGGGCAGATTAGGTTTTCTTTCCTTCCTATTTTATCATACCTATTTTGTCATTTTCCTTTCACTGGCCTGGTCACCTGCAAGTATTGGATTTACTCAGAATTGGCTGTCATGGTACCATAAGATGGTTAGCCAGAAGCCCAGCAGACCCAGGAATGGGTGTTAGTGTTTTTCATCTCACTTGTGTGCCTTTTCTGTGTAGTTAGAACATTGTTACTAATAAACCAAGTTAGTGTTAGGATGAAGGGATTGAGATAAACCTGGACATACTGTAGTGTTACCAGGGCCTGGTACTGTATGTGTAGCACACACTCATCTGGAGCTTGAACTGTAATTGGGTTAATGCTATGGAATTTTTATTTATTTAATTATTCATTCATTCATTCATTTATCTTTATATGGTAAATTGTACCCAGGGAACACTGATTTATATCCTTAGCCCCTCCCTATCTCTTCTCTTTTGAGATGGGTTCTTACTGAGTTGCCCATGCTTGGCTCAACGTTGTGATCCTCCTGCCTCAGCTTCCTGAGTTGCTGGGGTTACAGGCTTGTGGTGCTACCACACCCTGCAGCTGCTGTGGACATGTATAAGTAGAATGAACTACTGCTCTGTAATCCAGGTTTTTGCCTTTGTTACATGATTTTTATGAGTTCAAGTAAATTTTGTCTTTATCATAGAGCATTAGTAAACAAACACCTCCAGGAGCCAGGTCGTAAATTTGATATAACATTTGTCATAGGTGCTACATCTATAAGCCTGTCATCAGGAAACTTGGTCCAGATTGCCCGTGGTCCACCCTGACATCCAAATATGCTTTTCTTAAAAATGAAATGCCGAGTCTGTTTTGCTAGGGCAAGCATCAAGCATCCTTTTTTCCCTTGATGTAAATTTTATTAAATTACCCCCACACATTTACCTAGACATAAAGTTAATCATTTTAATGAAAGTTATATTAATTTAGCAAATATTCATTGAGTATATAGTAAAATGCCTAGCATTGTGTTTTGGAACTGGATGTTTAGAGTTCATAGGTTCTGATTAATTTGTGGAAAACGTAATTGAAAAGTTACTTTCCTGCTTTGGTTTGGACAAGATTTAGCTTCTGTTTAAACCAAAATAGAGTTTGTGGTTTAGGGTCTGGAACAGTGTTGAGGGTTGAGCTCAGGGATGCATGCATGCTGAACAAGGGCTGTTTAGCCTGTAGCCCTAACTTTCCAGTTACTGAGCATCAAATGCCAAAGCGTGTGTCCCTAAGAAAATGTTTAGGGCTGGGGATTTAGCTCAGTGGCTAGAGTGCTTGCCACACAGGAACTAAGCCCCGAGTTCGATCCCCGGCACCAAAAAAAATAAATAAATAAAATTTGAATAGGGTCCTAAGAAAATGTTTAAATGAAAAATTGTTTTTTTCTTTAAAGCTGGACATTACTAACTTAAATGTTTTCCTACTTTAGAAATCACATCATTAAGAAAATTGAGACAGAGAATGAAGTCAAAGTCAATGGAATGAACAGCTGGAATGAAGAAGATGCAAATAATGATTTCAGTTTTGTGGACCTGGAGCACACCTTTCCAGGAAGGAAACAGAATGGAGCTCCACATCCCAGAGGCAGTGCTGCCGTGTTTAACGGACACACGCCTAGCTCTAATGGTGCCTTAAAGACGCAGGATTGCTTGGTGCCCGTAGGCAACAGGATTGCCAGCAGGCTTTCTCCAGACTTTGCCCAGGAGGAAAAGAAGGTGGAGAAGAGCAACACTGACTTCAGAGACTGCACCCTGCAGCAGCCGCAGCAAAGTACCAGAAATGCAGAGGCTTTGCGGAATTCACACAGAACTCACTCACTCTTGCCATCTTTGCACAGTAATGCTAAAATCAACGGTGCTCACCTCTCCACTGTTCAGGGGCCTTCAAGCACAAAAAGCACTTCTTCATCACCTGCTCTTAGTAAGGCAGCACCTTCGGTGCCATCCAAGCCTTCAGACTGCAGTTTTATCTCAGACTTCTATTCTCATTCAAGACTGCATCACATATCAACGTGGAAGTGCGAATTGACTGAGTTTGTCAATTCTCTACAAAGACAAAGTAGTGGTGTCTTTCCAGGAAGGGAAAAGTTAAAAAAAATGAAAACAGGCAGGTCTGCCCTTGTTGTAACTGACACAGGTAGATACTTATTAAAATTGTTTTCTTAAGAAGTAGTTATATTTGATCATTTTGTTCTTGTCATTGGTATTCTGGTCAATACTTAGTTCTCAGTGTGAAAGAAGTGTATAGGAATGCCAGGTTATGTAAGTTAATGTAAGTATAATAGATTATAGGACACTTTCTTCTTATTAAATTTTTTTCTTTAGATTTAATTGTAGCAAACTAAAAATTGTCAGATCACTTAAACAGTGTCACAGTTGGAACACAGTTGGAATTTTGAGCATTCATTCCTTATGTAGACCTTATCAGTTGTTGAACTTTTGAACTATGTAAATACAATGTTTTTCATACTCAGTGCATACTCTCCTGTACAAATGAAATTGATTTGGTAAGTAATTGTTAAATTTTAGAAGCCTGCATCATGATTTTTAAGTAATTAAATAACTTTGACATATGACTGTTGTAATTATAGTGCTAAACATTTAGAGAGTTTAAGTATTTTTACTTCTAAGTAGATTGCTTGTGTTTTATTTTTTAATACTTTCTTTGACATCAAAACCACACAGACCCAGGTTGTTCTGTGACAATCATTATAAATTAGTACCTGGTGTGAAGTTTTAGTTGCTTTTGACAAAGGGTTTTTTTTAAATTGAAGAGATGTCAGAGATTATCTAATACTGCCCTTTAGCTTACAGCTGTGGGAACTGATGCACAGAGAGAAGCTTGTGGTTCTGTCCTAGAAAGTTAGGACTACTCCATATGGGGTTTTTCTGTTACATTTTGTTGTTTGGTGTGTTCCTGCATTCTTCTAGTCAATGTTTTTGGCATTTATGAAATATTTAGAATAATGCTGTAAATGTTAGATTATCTTTACATTATGTCTTGGCCTTGTAACCTGAAGGTCATTTAATTTTGAAAGCTTCAGAAGACTATTTTGAATTAGTTACACGCATGGGAATAAAATGAGAAATTTTTATATTGTATATAAGCATTTGGGAAGTACTTGGTTTATGCATTCTACACTCCTTGAATGTCAAAAACCGTTTTGAGTTGTTTATATTGTTTATGATATTTTTATATAGCAGAATTGTGATTGTTAAAGAGTTACTTTATCTCTCAAGGTGATATAGAGGGTAGCAAGGATATATGTGGCTGTGGAGATAGGTGGCTTAGCCTGAGTCCAAATCCTGGCTCTGCCAGCTCTCTGCTGCAGGACCACGGGCAAGGTGTTTCACCTCTCTGGGTCTCAGTTTCTTCTCTGCAGCAGAGTGATAGGAATCAATGATGCTTGCCTCCTGGGCTTGTGAGTTTAAGAAAAATAACACAAAGGTTTGGTGCTTTGTACATAGAACTAGGTAAATGCTGTTGTAAATGGAATTTAGTAGATGGAGTGGTCTGTGACTTTTAGAGGGTAAATGTAAGTTTTCAGAAGACTGTTGGAATGGCTAATGATCAATATTAATATTCTTAAAACTGTCAGAATACTGAGATAATTTTTTACAAGCTCAGGGTTCTCCCTTTTTTTCCCCCCCTGCTGTGGTACTGGGGATTGAACCCAGAGCCTTCACACAGAAGTCACCACCTCACCACCCCCGTATTTGTTTTTTTGCTTCTGTGGGGTATTTTGTTTTGTTTTTAGCCATGAGATCAACCTGAGTTGCCTCGCTGGGTTCAAACTTGTAGTCCTCCTGCCTTGGCTTCCCAGGGTGTGGGGGTTGCAAGCTAACATGTCCAGCTAAACACAGGGTTCTTACTTCCAGGACCTGTGTTATCTTAGAGGACCAGGGGAACTAACCCTAATAATGCTATTTTATTATTATAAATAATAATCCTAGTATTTTTTAACCTGTTAAGAGGTTAAAATAACCCTAATGAATTCATGAAGCTCAGGGAGATTAGAAGCCATTGTCCTTAGGAAAGGACTTTCACTTTTATCTCCTTAAATACAGTATATGTGCCGCTCATGGCTTAGAAGTATCTAATGGTGCAAGGAAAACAATTCCATTTGTATATAGATTTTTGTTTTATGGACTGTTTTACAGTGGATTCACTAAGAACAGCAGCATGTTAGTTGAATCCCAATTCAGGCGCTAACTGGCTATGTGACTTGAGCTTAAATTACTGATCTGTAAAATGGGGACAGTATAGTTACCTCCCTCGCGGTATTAGAAGAATTTGAGTAAATTAATCCCTGCGAACTTCTGGTGCCTGACACTTCCAAGTACTGGATAATAATATCCATTGGAATTGTTGCTTTATCAAGGAGTATTGTGGACTGCATGGAGTGATGATGATCAAGTTGCTTAGCTCCATGTGACAAAATGAATGAAAACGTAGTTAACACATTTTATAAAATAACCACAGACGTAATTTTAAAATGAGCTTTTCGACAGATTATTGTAATTACATACTATTAGAATGTAGATTAGAAAAAGATACCATGGTATTATCATAGTTGAATTAAAATGTTTGAATATTAAATGTGTTCTGCCGCATAACTTTTAGAACAACAACCAAAAAAACCCTGAGATTTGACTTCTGTTGAGGTGGCAGAAATAGTCTAATATATAATATAGTCTTTGTTTTTTAAAGAGTAATATAGTCTGTATTTTTTTAGAGTTCATTCTCCTTGTAAGCATCTTTTAAATATAATTTCTAAAATTAACTAGACCTGATTTTTTAATATGAAGAATTAGTTTGGGGTTTGAATGTTCTCTTTTTCCTTCTAGGAAATATGTCAGTATTGAGTTCACCCAGACATCAGAGCTGTATAATGCATGTTGATATGGATTGCTTCTTTGTATCAGTGGGTATACGAAATAGACCAGATCTCAAAGGTCTGTATTCTTGTTTACATTCTAAGAAAATCAGCGTAGTGTTATGAATATATATTCTAAAGGATAACAAAATGTTTTTTTGAAGATTATTTAATCCGATTTTCCTTGGCAAAATCAGTTTCCAGTTTTCTGTGTTCCGTTATCAAGAAAGTTGAAAGGAAATTAGGAAACTTTTCTCTCCTTGGAGAGATGAAGTCTTCAAGGATAAAAAAAATATGCACCTTCAGTTGAGAGATGCGTCATCTAAAACAGAGGCAGAGACCTGCATTGGTCTTTTTTGCTATTTTTTACTATTCGTTACTGTAAATTTTATGGAAACCTGTGTCTTTGGGACTTGAGTCTACAGGCTTTCTCATGAGCAGATAACTTGATTAGCTGTCCTGGTGCAAGTAAGCATCCGAGCTTTGGGTTGTAGAATAATTTTGTTTCATTGAATATGGCTAAAATATGTGAAGTCATCTGGGTAGTCCGTGTTTTAATGAAATGTCAGGTATTTGTGAACTAGTACTTAACATTCATTCTGAGTTTCCAGTAAGTATCTCTCTCTGAAAGAGACAGCTGTCTCGACATTGTCTCCTGCACGCAGTGCTTCCCTCACACAGATGGTCACTAATTAGGGGACAAAAACTGCTGAGGAGATGCCAGGGCTCTATTTTTGTTAGGGGTAGTTGCTGCCCTGGCTCTGAAAGAAGTTTTTAGAATGTTAAAGAACTGATTTTTAGCTTGAGAGTAACTTAGTAACTTTTTAAGTGCATGGTTTTTTGTTTTTGTTTTCTATTTTTGTTTCCTCTTGGCTCTGGGGATGGAACCCAAGGCCTTCTGCATGCCAAGCATGCGCTCTACCCCTGAGCCACGGTCCGCAGCTGCGCGCAAGTGTTGTTAGGGTGCTGGTGATTGTGTGTGTGTGTGGGTGGCCCTCACAGATACAATCAGTGAATGTGCGGGACTCATTTACACTACTGCTTCACAGTACAGTGATCTCGTAACTTAATATGCATGTGTGTGCACACAGAAATTATACATAAATGTAATTTTCTAACTAATGCAAAAACTGAGGAACTATATACTCCTGTTTGGTCATATGCTAGGTCAGATTGTGATTCTTATGCATAATACTTTATTTCCCTTGTTGTAAAATCGAAAGATAAATGTACAAGTTGAGCCTGCTTTTTGGATACTGGAAATACAAAGTCTATATATACTCAGTTTCTCTTACCCCCTTCCAACCCCTCCAGTCCAAACCTAGGATCTGAGTTGCCTGCTTTCTGCTGTAAGAAATCATACATAACCCATAGACAGCTAAGTGACAATGCTGCTTTTATGGTTAATATCAGAATTGTTGCCAGTAATTTCCTTTTGAAGGGGAGTTGAGAAATGTAGATGACATTTGCATGATGATTGGTAATCTTAAAATGTATTTGCTTTTGTAAGGATTAGCACCTTAAAAAGCTAAAGAAAAAAAATGTCATATGTTTAAAGTCCCTTAAAAAAATTTCTTTTATGTATTTAACATTCCTGGGTGCTTAGATACAGAAATAATTCAGTCTTTTCCTCACAGGAAAACCGGTGGCGGTTACAAGTAACAGAGGCACAGGAAGGGCACCTTTACGTCCAGGTGCTAACCCCCAGCTGGAGTGGCAGTATTACCAGAATAAAATCCTGAAAGGCAAAGCAGGTACACACGAGCTCTTTGCAGTCATAGTACTCCTGCGGATGGATGACGTCGGGATTTTGCTGTTGCTGTTCACTGTTTAGAAACGAGCTGCATTGCAGTCGTTCTCTCTTTCAATAGGGAGTTTTGAGGCTGTCATTGACATCCTTAAATCTCAGTATAATACAGACGACCAGTTTATATTATGCTTTGTCACATTGGCTAGTGATAGTTCCCAGGAGAAGAGAATAAAAAATGTTTTAAAAAGTGATTAATTTGCTTTTTATAAATTTAGTTTGGGGATGCTAATCACGGACATCCATTTTGTAGAAGCCTTTTATCTAGGCTTGAGATTTGAGGACTAGGCGTTTGGTCTTTATTTCACAATAAGGGCATTATAAATTCCTGTTCTTTAAGATTTGTGTGAGGAAGCGGGTAATAAACAGAACTTTAATTTATTAAATAAGAATATAAATGTCAGTAATTGATCCTCATCTTTTATTGAATCTGTTTCCCCTGAGAAACATTTGCTTAGCCCTCTAAACTGTTAAACTTTAAGTGTTGATAAGCAAAAATTGTATGTTATACTAAACATAATACTTACCAAGGTTTTCATGTTTATTTTTTTCACACCTGTGTAAATTCCTTGAGAAATGTTTGCCTAGAAATGGAATTCTTTGACAGTGATCAGCTTCCTCATGGATGTCTTGCAAAGCCCAAAGAATTTTTAAAAATTACACTTGCAGAAAAATAGAAAGTAGATATACCATGGAATGCAAAGTATGCAGTTTGGTTTTATCCCAATTATTTCAGCTTCCTAGTTTGTCAGTTATAAAACCTTGGACTTGTTTTGGATAAAACCTCTTAAGACACCAGAAAAGTCAGTGGACATCTCTGAGGATCTTTTTTGGAATTACGGGTTGTGGTCATTTGTATACATGACATAAATAATAAAGAAAATAACTACAGATGTAGAGTTATATTATATTTGTACATGTAGTTTCCAAGTTTTTTAAGCCTTTTCTTGGTATTTAAGTCTTCTCAGAGATTTTTGAGAGTCTAGAAATTGTATCATGAGTAGATTTTGTGGTAGCTATTGAACTTGGTGAGATTTAGTTGTATTGTGGTATGGTTAGCTTCTTAAATAATGTTAGTGTGGTTTTGTAGTTCAGTTTTTCATTATTTTCTGTGTGGTATTATTAAAAAGATGAAATCTGAGGTTCTAGTAAATAAGAAATAAGTAACTTTAGGAAGTACATGATACTTTCCGCATACTGGTTTCTTAGAAAATACCGAGAGAGTGTGGAAGAAAAATATCCCAGGTGTGTACATTTGGCAGCATCTGCCAGTTATTCAGTTCTCAGTCTCTGCTGGGTAGTAAGAGTTTGCTACATGCATCCTTATTGCAGCAGTCCGCATCTAGATATTTACCTCAGCAGTCATGTATTGCTTAGAGATATCAGGGGCCTGGTTCTCTTTGGTCTTTCTTCCATCACTGTCTGACTGTAGATGGTTTACTAACAATATTGTAATTGGTTGCTTGGCTTCATCTGTATATTCACCGGATTTTCATAAAGTTTATGACCTTTTATAATTCATATCCCCTTCACCTCTAAATGTGAGTGATACACCAAAAGCAAATATTAGAAGAAATACTTAAATTTCATTTACCATTGAAAACTCAAAAGTAGATTTTCCTCTCACTGGAAAAGGTGATGTTGATACTTTGATTTTAAACTCTTGCTTTAACTTGATGTCATTCACTTTCATATTCTAAGCCTTTTGGCCCATTAGGAGCTTGCCAAAAATATTTGCTACATAGAGAAGGAATAGATTGTTCATTATTATAAAGTTTGTTTACAACTAAGGTTGTGGTCAGAACTTGTTTTTCCATTGCCTTTGTTCCTCTTTTCTTGTTATTCCCCAGTCTTTCTCTGGATCATTATTAGACATGACACCAAAACTAAAATATTATGGATCAGTTTAGAAATTAGAATCTTTGACTTCTGCACACTAGCTTAAAAAAAAATCAATTCTAATGTTTTGGCTTATATGTCTGCACTGTAGTAGGACAAATAAGCCTCTTCGGTCCTTTTTAGAAATTTGGCTTTCTTAACATATTCAGAAACTCTCATAACCAGTGTATCTCATCCATCCGTGGCTTCCTTTGGAAGCTGCTTCCTGAGCAGTGCTCAGCAGTGACATTTCTTGTTGATCTTATATTTGGAAGCATTTATATTCAAGATAGCATGGTTGGGGCCTTTGGCCCCATCCTGGATTCCCAGGATATAGATGTTTTCTGTCCCTTCAACAACTTCAGTTTTCATTCTAAAGAACAACAGTTTTAAAAATCGTATTAGTCATAGATTTATTCTCAGCGATTTCTTTTTCACAGACTTGGGTCCTGGCCTCTGATTTCTCCAACCGTTCCTCCACATTCTCCATGTGCCCGTCTAGTTTGTCAAGTTTTGCTGAGCAGTTCTCTACTTTGCCCTCCAGTGAGGACAGTGTGTCCCTGCATTTCCCTGAATCTCACATGAAGCAACTCACTCCGCTGGTGGAGGGACCCACGCACTCTGCTGCACTGTGGAACAGGTCAGCCAGCCCAGTGAAGAGGAACACAATGGTGCTACCTCTCAGGCCAGGGCATTGGGGGCACACGGACCACTCTGTTCTCCACTTGAGCATGAGCTTTCTGTAATGTGCAGACGAGGGTCTCAGGTTGACCAGCCTTTCCAGCACAGAAGTCACACAACTCCTGACTTTTAGGGTGTAACTTAGAGTTACACCGTTGAAAGGCAGCTGATGGTGGCTTTTCGGGCTTCCACACTTCTTTTTTTGATATAGTAGCACCCTCTGTTGGACTATTACTGACAATTCTGACATTCTTACAAGACTGGAATAATGGACTATTACAGAAACATTGGATAACCTGCTTTGGATTCTGTCTGAATTTGTAACAGTGTAGCATATGTTACTCATGCTTTATCAGAGACCTTAGCTCATATTACCTATTCTGCTGTTTTTATTTTTTGATGCAAGTAGGATTTTACCCCCACTGAGATGCCAGTCCTGGCTTTGATTTGCTTTCATGCTGTCTATATGGGTACCGTAATCCGGAAATGCCTGTGTGGGTTGCATAGTCAGGTAAAAGATGTTAATGATTACTGGTCAAATGAGGAAGAGTTATTTTAGTCCATGAAGCCAGATGCTTTGCCATGTTTTCCTGGTGGTGCATTAACGTGGCAGCTTTTTGATGGAACATTGAGTCTTTTAAATAAATAGAATGCTGATTTTGTTAGCTATGTATTCTTACAGTATACTCTTACAGGTTTGTCTGTAATTAGTTGAAGTGGTCTATTTTGGTTTTGTTTTACTAATAGTATTTTTGTTAATATGGTAGAGATACAGCTGAGATTGTTCTTAGAATGTGGTGTATTATATACAGCATACTTTTCTTGTAACTTAGTAGTATCATCCTGAGACCTATGACTAAAGTGTTATTTTAATCTATTTCTCAATTACTAGCAAAGTCAGAAAATGGTAAAGAAAGTAAAGTGGCACACAGCCAGTAGGCTCTCTAGACCATATACTTTTATATTCTTGTGTAGAGTTGTAAATTTGATTTGGATATTAAGTACTGGTGAGCTGTATTATTTAGGCTTAGAGTTGGGTTTTTATAGCAGTTGATATTCTGATTACACATGAATGCTTTTTAATTGAACCTGCATTGTTAAGCCAAAAGTATTACCTGAAAGGGGAAGTACTGTAATGTTGTGAAGTTCTCTTTATGTGAAGTTATGTTCAAAATAGATAGGACGAAACCTCTTTATGGTATGTAACCCTCTAAATTATTGTTTGATCAGGTGTCAGTAGGAATTTGATGCTTGTTGAATATTTTAATTAGCTCTAAATGCTGCATTAGTTCTTTTAGGAAACAACCAAGAGCATTTCTATTTTCCATTAACTTTTTCCCACTATAGAAAGCTGTATAGTCTTCTTCAGACTGTAGAAGTCTGATCACCCTGATCACTTCCTATTCTTGTTTATCTCAAGAAATTGTGTTACAGGATATTTTATTTTTATCTTGGTGTATATTTTTTAAATTTTTACTAAAACGACACTGAATTTATTATGGTACATTTTCATCTGACTACCGATGAGTATAGTGGAAACAAACCATTTTAGAGTTAGTTTTCTTTTATTAAATGAAATAATAGTAGAGAATATTTGCAATTTAAACATTTGTATATGAAATAATGGAAAATAAATTTCTCAAATACAAGTTAAAGAAAATCAGTTTTTAACATATAATTATTAAATTTTATTATTTTAAAGCAGATATACTAGATTCATCAATGTGGGAGAATCAAGATTCTGCACAAACAAATGGAATTGATTCTGTTTTGTCAAAAGCTGAAATCGCTTCCTGTAGTTATGAAGCCAGGTATGTAGAAGTTGTGTTATAATTATTAGTAAATAGTTCAGTTAATTAAACATTAAATAATTTAATAGTTCCTTGTGAACCTATAAGTCTTACAGTAGAAACCAAAAGAAGTTGGGCATTGTCATTTTTACTGTATTTTGAAACATGAAAGTAAAGAATTAGATTTTTTTGAATGGGAGAGGATCTTAATATTTAGCTATTCTGATCTTTCCTTTTTATTAAGAAAAACCTCTTATAAAACTCATGGTAATTGTTTTTTTCTGTTACAACTTGTTTTTCTATAATTATAAGTAATTTCATACAGTCATACCAAGTAATCTCTTCACTTAAAGCAATAGGAAAACTGCTAAAAGTATTGTCAGTTTGTTGGCACCAACTTTGTGGGTCAGTCTTCATCTTACAGTAAACTTAAACCATAGTTAAATTGGCTCTTTTGATAAGAAAGGGAAAAATACATGCATATATTTTCCTCATACTTTAAAAAATCATTTAAAAATAATCATAATAGTTGTAAAAGTAGAGTGAGTAATAATTAATTAGAAAGACAAATCTTTGTTTTTCTTCCCTAATAACTCAGCCCAGGCACTTTTACCTTTGTTACACAGCAAGCGCTTATACGTTGTTGGTGTGTGTTAAAAGTATTTGATAATTACAAAAAGAAAAAGTCTTAAATCAGTTGCATTTTTCAGTCTTCATTCAAAATAGGAGTTATTGAAGCAAAACTAATCTCAACGAAAAATATTTGAGCTCAACGTCATTAATCAGAGTAGTTTTTGTAAACATCATTAACAAGAGTAGTTTGTTTAAAATTTTGCTAATAATTTTATCAAAAGAATATTTAAATATAAAAGCATTATGTTCAAATGTGAACAGTTATAAAATATGTTAAGTTCTTTATGTCACACTTTTACTCCCAGGCTAACTTTGCCTTTCTCATTGACAGAAGTGTGTGTAACCTTTCTCCTTGTCAGTTAATACTATGGCCAAAGAGTTGACCCTTCAGTTAGTCGGTGATAACTGAGTGAAATACAGGTCATGGGAGGTTGTCGGTGCTGCACTTCATTAGCCCACGCTGCTGCGAGCTGCATTTATGGTTCTCAGTAGGCTCTCTTTTCCTCTGCTCCATGACCTGATGGTGCTTCTCATGGCTGGACAGTGGTGTTCAGTATCTGGGAATTTGATGATGCCCCAAATACATTCCCGGGTTTTGCTGCTTGGTGAAATGAGAGCCCAACCTTTGCCGAGCTGCCTTTGCAGGGTCTCCCTCTACAGCAGCACTCCCAAGATGAATGCTGGGACCTGTTTTATAAGTAGAAATGCTTCCAGCTCCCAGTGGCTTTGCATTCGGTGAGCCACACTTATTTCTGTGCTCTAGGCCTCTGGTGTTTGGATGCTGTATTTGTATAGATCCACAGATGTTGACAGTCACGCTGAAGGCCTTACAGAATAATTGGGGTGAGAATACATCAGTGCCAAGTACTAGGTAGAAGACCTTTTAAGTGCCAGTTAAATGTCAAGTGTTTGTATTTAAAGAGAGGAAGTTGAAAAACAACAAACCCACAACTATGGGGTTTTTGTCCTGTAATTACAATTTTCCATTTTTGAGAAAGTTATTCCTAATGAAAGTAACCTCTGGGGACTGCTGCCTCCCCTTGTGACTGTCCAGTAGGTATATTTTCTTTATGTGAGAAGATGGGGGGGGAAGCATAATAATTGTATCTGAACTGTTTTGAGATTGGAGTAGGGGTTAGGCTGTGGCGATCGCTATTCCAGTTCTGTGCATCGGTGTGTTTTCCATCGATGTACTCTAATAGTGAAGTCAGCACAGGGCAGACTGTGCATACAAGATGGTAAAAGTCATACAAAAGATGGAATGTGCGTCGTGGGTCACCTTATGCATCCCTCTTAGCAGTTTTACTCTTACTTACTGTAAAGAACAGACTGTGTGTGTAGTAAATGGGAAGGTGGATATGTGGATGCATAAGAAATGATACACAAATAATCTAGAATCATGGATTTTTAAAATCAATTTTTAATCCTCTATTTCTGTGTACTTCTGTGAAGACCTTTTGTCATTCGTGTTCATCAGGGATATGAATGTCTTTTAGTATATCGCATGGCCCATAGAGTGACATAGGGTTAATTTTTTATACTGTCTAGTTCATCACCAGATACCATTATTTGAGCAAACCTTATTGCATGAAAGAGTGTGCTCTGTGGGCTTGCAGTGGGTAAAAACTGTGTTTTGCAGCATACACTTAAGGTGTGCCAGGTTGGTGACTCATCCTATGTGGGGTTTTAGGTGCAAGGAATAGATTAAAACACATTCATGATGTGGCTATAGTTTGTATGCTTTGCTGCCGGGTGGCTTGAACCACTAGTGGTATATGCATGACTGTCTTATCAGGTGGCTTTTTATTAATTTTATTAGTAAAAAGACCGATAAAAGTGGTTAGGCCCATTTGTACCACCAGTGGTTCATGCCACCCGATGGGACAGTCGTGCACGTACCATGGTGGTTCATACTGGCCACAGAGTGCTAACCATTCCATCAGAGGGCCACTTTAAACTGTTTCTGTAATTGTCTTTACTTATTTATTCTCTGTGAAGCAGATCTTCATTTCTCAAACATCAGTTTAAGGTATTTTGCTTCTCTTTGTTACGGGAAATCTTTGTCTTTCCTATAGTGTCTAGTGGCTCTTAAACTTCTCTTTCCAGGAAATGTGCATGAGTACCTAAGAAGATGTACTGTATTTTTCCAAGTAATGTGCCTCTGAAAGTTTTTATATAAATGGAAATTTTGAAAATGAAATTATAAGTACAAGAACATATTATGTAACACATGCCTTTAAAAGTGAATAATTACCTTTAATTCGTAAGTTTAGATTTTATGTATTGAACCTATAAATGTTACATTATTATTATTTACTTGAAGTTTATCCTTTTCAGTGCTAGGCTTTTTTTCTGCTTTAGCATTTCTGACAACTTTTTCAAGCTGTTTGTTTCTTACGTACCTACCCACACTGTTACTTATGCTCTCCCTGCATTCATAAAAAGGCCTGTTGTCTGTAATTCATCCCTTACTGGAGAAATGCAGGCTCACCTAAGAACACCAAGAGATCTGTTTTCCTTCCCATCTCACACCAGCACCTTACAGAGTACCTGAGACATTATTTGCTAAAGAATGAAAGAACTGTTTTATTATTCTCTTTGTCAGTCTTCACTTTCTTAACTATCACTTTTCCCTTGTTTGTTATTTTTCATCCACTAGAGACTTAACAGTGAGATAGTTTATTATTTTTTTATATATAAGAAGATGGATGTAGTTTTTGCATTTACTTCTGAGCGGCTTGGAGGGTTCTTCCTTCTTGGCTCTCAGTGGTGGTCTGAATGTTGAGGATGTCAGACCTGTGAGTCATTGGAGAGTGTTTTGTGTCTGTTTCTGCTCTGTACTGAGCAGTTAGTAAATATTTATTGAATGAATTTGTAGACTAACCATGATCAAACTATGTAATAATATCGAATAATCTGCTATAATATTGCTTCATTATTTTGCTTGTGTTTTTACTGTAATATTTTTTCTTGGTTCTTTACAGAGTGATAAAATGGAATTTTACTACTAATTAATGTATAATTCCATAATTATAGTTTTGTGCTGAATGCTCCAAATATCAAAGGTAATGTGGGGCATTGAGACACGCAGTAGATTTAAAATTTACCATTTTCAATTAGGTCCCTCAAAGTTCTGGAACCCTGGCTCCTGCCCAGAGTGATGTCCTACCATATACAATGCTGTTGGCATCTCAACCACTGTGGAGCCACTTGAGGAGCATGGAATTGGTCAATTGGGAATTGGGTGGTAATAGGATGAGTACATTTTGTCTGTTTGTCACATAGCACTGTTTTGTGTAGTTCTTGCGTTTATATTCTTTGTCTTTGGGGGATGAACCCTAGCCAAACTGTGCCGTGTATTAGGGGAAGAAAACCTTTTTGACAGCACACTCCTGCTCTGTGGTGGTTGTGATATCACCAGCATATGGCATGCTGGCATCTCTGCAAAGGGGCCAGAGGTCACGTTTCAGGAAAAGTCTGCAGATACAGACAAGAGATGTCATTTACACAAATCAGGCAATTGTGTGATCTTCTTTTGGGGGGAAATAAACCTGTAAGTTTTCTTAACGCTTATTGTTAACCCCTAATGAGGAAAGGAACTATTAGTGGCATGGGGAAATAGCAACATTCTTGATACTTGGTTTTCAGTTTAAGAGTATAATAACTTCCACTGTGTCTTGTTTTCTCTCTAGACAAGTTGGTATTAAGAATGGAATGTTTTTTGGACATGCTAAACAGCTGTGTCCGAATCTTCAAGCTGTTCCATATGATTTTCATGCATATAAGGAAGTTGCACGTACGATGTATGAAACGTTGGCAAGGTATAGTATGTAATACCATTTTCATGTCTCTTATCCCACTTCTTTTATTAATGATAAACCTGTTTTCTTTAGCAATGTCACGGTCACTTTTGCTAGACTTTTATGTCTCTCAGAAGCCCTTTCCTCAGCATCCCAGTTGACACCGTTCTTTGGGCAGTTTGAGGTGGGAACCGGAATCTCTAGGGGCATTTTTACCTTGCTGAAGTTGTTTGCACACTCCCTGGTGGTGATATAAAGTCTGATTCTCTGCCTGTATAACTTCTAGTCAGAGGTCCAAGTTTTTTTCTCGTGAAACCAAATAAATGAAGGATTGGGATTTTTTTAAAAATCTGGTTAGTCTTTTATTGTTACATTAGAATTTCATTTTGTTTAAAATTTGAACTGATGGCGGTAGGTATGGTAACAGGTACCTGTAGTCCAGCTACTCGGAAGACTGAGGCACGAGGGTTGCTTGAGCCCACGAGTTCAAGACCAAATGGAGCAACATAGTGAGGGCCCCACCATGTCAGAGTAAACGAATGAAATTAGAATTACTGGGTTAATAACAAGTAGAGACACGTTAAGTCCTGTTATCGTAAAATCATTAGATAAATATTCAGTAACACCTTCAGAATGCTTAATTGGTTTGAGAACAGGAGACTAATTTTAAAAATATTTACAGATGTGCTCACTTCAGCAGCACATGTACTAAAACATGTCTACAGCTTAGGTATGTTTAATATTAGTCCAGCGTTTGGAAATGTATGTCATGCGTGTGCTAGAGCAGGAGGCAGCATAGTTTCTTGGTAAAGGGCCAGTTAAGGTCTCTGTCCTAACCGCTCAACTCTGTACACTGAAAACAGACCCAAATGATAGAAACGAATGCCGTATGTATCGAAAGAGGTATCTGGACATTGGGCTGAGGGTTGTCTATACATGGGCCGCATTGATGTCTGAGAGGTGGACTTCTGTGCCTCGTGTCTTTACCTCTGTCTCTCGCTTCGCACTTTATTTCGAACATCAGTGATACTCAGTAGTAAGTATGGATGGCTGCTAGGTGCTGCTGGTATTATCAAGATGAGCAATAACCGATCCCTTCTCTTGTGGGAACATCCATTAGTAGGGGAGGAAAATGTAAAGAGACATTGTCTGGCATTGATATGTAGGGTTGAGTGCTGCACAGCAAGCCAGTTAAAATCACTGCTGTCCTTGAGATCCCAAATGCAGGAATGGTTGAGTCACTGAGTGGAAAGGGCTTTTATCCTCTTCCAAAGCTGAGGTTCAGCACCTGGGTGAGGGCTAGGAATGGGCCACTGAGCTGAGCAGTGTTGCTGCCATTTTTTGGGTGTCAACACTCTGAAGCAGACTGAGGTAAATAAACTTCAGGCCAGGAAGACTTGAGGGAGAGCTGTCATTCATACCAGTCCTGAAGTAATTTTAGTCTGTGAAGACATTTTTAGTGGCATTTTCAGGGGGAAAAAAAAATTACACCATTATTCTAATACCCTTTGGAAATCCTCTCTCAGGTTCAGATTCTGTCTTTGTTAGGGCATCTTCCACTCTGAAGCAAAATTCTTTATGTCAGATACACCCTTCTGTTCTTAATTTTACTCTTTATTTTATCCTAAACAGTACCTACTCATTTCTTGAGTGAATAGAGATTCGACCTGCTTCATAGGTGGAAATGAGACTGGCCTCCCAGTGCGCATTACCAAGTGGATTATTGAGGACACGTTCTCAGTTATGAGGCCTCTGGTTGCTTCTCATTTCTGGTCCACTTGTTTTGTGGTTTCATAGTCATCGTGTTTAATTAGTACAGGAGCCACCTAGCAACTCCTGTCTTCCTTTGCCTCTTCTTTAGCTAATTAAAAGAAGTTCTTAATGTGAGATCGAGAAGCATGATAAAAGAAGAAAAGGGCTTCCACATGCTGGCTTGTAGCTAGGAGTCTGCTGGACAGGCATGCAGGTGATCGGCCACTCTGTCCCACTGCATCCCTCCATCCTAGGTCTCTTGTGGTGGATAGTAGTTGCGTGTGTGTTTTTGTTTTAGGAGAGTAGCAATTACTTATTTTTTGGACTGATTTGTGTAATTTTTCTGTTACGTTTTCTTATAATTAGTGTTTAAATTTTCTGAGATTAAATATTTTGACAGTTCTAATTCATCCACCACTTTGGAACTATTCAAAGGTTTACATATTACCAATGTGGACGAATTAGAATAATTTCTGCTGTGTTTTTAATAGTTAATATGGAAAAGGAGAGCATATTAATTAACTTTGCAGTCTAAAGTTAGGTGACCAAACGGGCACTGTGGCCTGTTCATTTAAAGTGCTTATTTTCTTTAGTATTTTAAGCCTCGTGAAGAAATGTTAAGGAAAGATAGCATAAGAAGACTTTACTGTGCAACGTTTTTGTCAACCAGATGGCGGCTAGGCTGTGATTCATTGCCTTTGCTTTGTGTTGATAGCTACACTCATAACATCGAAGCTGTCAGTTGCGACGAAGCCCTGGTAGATATCACCGAGATCCTTGCAGAGACAAAACTTACTCCTGATGAATTTGCAAACGCTGTCCGTATGGAAATCAAAGACAAGACTAAATGTGCTGCCTCTGTTGGAATTGGTTAGTAATCAGGCTTATCTTGTACTATTCATTACTCAAAATAGTTGGGTTTGGATCCTTGAAAATCACTGACTTTTATGGGGTTACTAGTGGTTTGCTGCATGTTGCACAGTGGGGCTGGGCCTCCGCTCTAAGCCAGGACTTCACCCTGCTTGCACCTCTGCAGTACATAAGATAAAAGTGTTAGAAATGCAAATAAATGGCTGATAATCAAATATCTTTGCATTTAAACAAGGTAGAATATTCCTCACCTGTTCTTTAAAAATGGAATTAGATTCATGAACAGTTTGTACTTTCAGGAGCGAACAGAAGCTGTTCGTAGAGCAGCGTGGTGCTGTGGGGTTTGGAGTTAGGTGCCAGGCCTATTACTTCCTGTCCTTCAGTTCTAGGAGCGGCAGCTGCTCGTGCCCCGTGCTGCAGGTCACTGTACCGCAGCCCTCTCCGTTCCGTCTTTGAGCTTGTAATGTGTTTCCTCAGCTGCTCCCACCACCTGGCCTTCTTTTGTTGCCTCTTCCAGCTGTGCCCTCTGCAGCCATCAGACCTAAGCTTCTATGTGGCTGCCTTCCTTTCTCAGCCCTCTCAGAGCCTGCCTGCTACCCAGATAGCCCTTTTCTTGCCACAGCCTTGGGAAACTGAGGTAACGTTCTCTTAGCTTGCCATTGTCACTTCCAGCCAGTATTCTTCTGTTCTTGTTCAGAAACCCTTCTTGGCTGACATTCCCTGCTCCTTCGTACCCATGGGCTTAACAGAGGTGGCTGACCATAAATGATGAGGCTGAAGGCAAATCGTTTACTTCATTTCTCGAGTGGAGGGGTGAGCAGTGCTGCAGGGCTTTGGGGACCCTCCCAGGATGGTGAGGAGGCCATGGCACTGGTTGAGGCCAGTGCCAGGGCTTTCTGTGAAAAAGGCAAGGCAGGGCAGAGCAAGCAGGACGGGATTGGATGCTTTGAATCACTCTGGAAGGCTTTGGGCCCCTGCTGGTCTCTGGGCTCCCAGCACCTGGCCTCGGGGTAGTTGAAGGGAAGAGCTGGTTAGGGAACGCCAGTCTGCATATGGGATGCAGGCTGCTTCTTGGCGGGCAGTCTCTCTTCAGCCAGCAAGATTTCTCAGGTGTCAGAGCATCACGAGATTCTGAGACTAAAAGCAGTATAGTTATGACCTTGGTATTATATCCCTGCAGCTCCCAGTTGGTTTGTTACTTCTGCTTCCTTCACAGGACTTGCCTTCTGTGTTCCAGTGTCAGGCAGTTTGGGTTTTTGTTTGTTTTTAAGTGTATTTATTTTTAATCTATAAGTGATAGTTACAAGTACATTGTTCAAGTTGAAGCATATAATTAAAGCCAAAATCCCATGTGATGTTTGCATTCTTGTTCCTTCCCCTTCCTCAAAACTTAGCCCTTTTGTCATTTTGGTGTGACTTTCTCTCCACATAAACCCATATCGACCCTAGGTAATAAATACATCGTTTTACCTGAGTGCTCCCCACGTCCTCGATAGAGCTCTTCCTTAGAGTGTGGGAGACGAGATTTGTAGAGAAGTAGCTGCCCCTCTGCTGCTCTTGTGGTCGGGCTCCTCCCTACAGCCTGGGCCTCACTGCCTGTCTTCAGCTGCGTCTTGAAGCCTCTGCTGTCTTGTTTCCCCTGTCCTGCAGCCTTCTTTCCCTAGCTAGCTCAGATCTTGAGGTTGAGAAAACTAGCAATATTCTGATCCTCCACTCTTAAGATCAATTCCAGTAAACCTCTACTCTCAAGACCCGAGCTGCTTTCTCTGCCTGACTTTGAAGTCGATCTTGAAATGGCCCTTGAATTAGAACAAAGAGAAACCTTTGTTTAGCAACCGTCTTGGCCATAATCTGGATTAATTAACCAGACTCCGCCAGGTATATAACTTGTTTGAAATGATCAAAGCTGTATTTAGTTTCATTTTTGTTAGAAATTTGATATGAAACCTGTCTATAGATAGATGTCTTTGTTAAAAAATACTACAAACTAATTTTGGGTATTGAACAACATTTTTTTTTTCTTTTTAATTTCATAGGTTCTAATATTCTCCTGGCTAGAATGGCAACTAGAAAAGCAAAACCAGATGGGCAGTACCACCTAAAACCAGAAGAAGTAGACGATTTTATTCGAGGTCAGCTAGTTGCTAATCTACCAGGTAAGTACAAGTTTTTTTGTTTAAAGTTTTATCTAGTATTGAGTGGGTTTCATAGTTTTAGAATCTTCTTAAAATTATAATATTAAGTGTCATGAGAAACAAAATCTGAAATTCTAAATTGAATATCCTTTCAATTGATTTTCAAGACCTTAATTGGTATATTATAGTTTTGTGACGAATGGATTTTATTTTCAAGTATTTCTCAAGTAGCAAGATCAAGAATTCTAAGAAATAATTTTAAAGGGAATATGATGAAACTGACTTTTGGTTCTTTAAATAAATCATAGTTTAAGTAGTGTACCTCTAGGCCAAAGATAAAGTTTCGAGAATCGGCAGACTCTTCTGTTCATAAAATCATGCTGCTAGTGCCGAGCCCTTGCCTAATGTGCGAGGCCCTGGGTTTCATCCCTAGCACTGGTGAGGAAGAAAACAGGTCATGCTGGAAGAGAAGAGAGGAAAAACCCACTACAAAATACAGTCAGGCTGCAGATGAGGTGAGAGTTTTCCAAGTTTAGTAAAACAGAGAGTTTTAAAAGTGGAAAACGTATGAACTATATTAGGAAAAATAAAACCTACAAATGAACTACTGTTGTTGTTTTTTTTAACTCTAGATTCTGAAGGACCGAGGGGCAGGATTTGAGTTATTTTATGTTTTTGTTACCTATTTGTTACGAAGCAGGCTGTGTCAGCAAAGCTGTCATATACATTTCTTTTGTTTTATTCACTTATTTCTTGCAATGTTGGGGATTGAATTGAAGGTTTCGTGCATGTTACTAGGCAGGGGCTTTACCACCAAGCCCCACTCTCACCCCCTGTGTACATTTATAATGAAAGTTTAAAATTTATCTGTTAAAAGTAGATTTAATAGTATTTTACGTGCATATTTTAACCATAGTAAAAGTGTATCTAAGTATAGAACTTTCTGTAATAGGTCATAAAATGTTAGGTGACCCATGTGCCACTTCAAGTGAGTTAGGTTTAAAGCTTCCTGACCCTAGTAATTCATATTGGGAGTGTGAAATAAGGTATTTTTGTGGTCAGTTTGGGACTTAATTTGAACAATATTAAGTGTTATGAAATCAGACTAGCAAATTGCCTTACTGGACAGCAGAATATGAACAGTTTTAATAACAAATCTTACAGTTTTATATGAACTGGAACTAGTATTAGCCACATGTAATTTTAGGATGATTTTACTCTTAGTTTGCCAGGGCTGCTAAAGCAAGTGCCTTAAACGGTAGAAATGTAACGTCTCAGTTCTGGAACCTGGAAGGCGAGGCCAAGCCGTCACTGGGTCTGGCCTCACTGGAGGCCTTTCTCCTTGACTCGTAGATGCCGCTTTTCTCTGTTTTGATAGTCTCCCCTCGGTGTGAAGACTGTCCTCCCTCGTCTGAGAAGGCACCGTCATACTGCCTGATGCCAGCCACCATGTGCCTTCCCTGAGCCCCCTTAAAGACCACCACACGGAGAGTCACTGCAGGGGTAGGGCTTAGGACTTCAACACAAGTTTTAGGAAGACACTGTAACCCCAAACAGCATTCTTTCAATTAAATTGACTGTAAGTTTTTAAAAACTGAAATAAAGAATTCTTAGCTCCTTGACCTAGTATTCCTACCATTCACCTTCATTTGCTCAGTGGCTGGAAAGATTGTTTCTTAAAGGGCAAGTGCGAGGTCATGCGTCCCGTCTGAACTCTGAGGCATCGCCTTGAATTTCAGTGATGTCCAAAAGGGCAGCAAGATTGGCTGCTGCTTCTGTTTTTTAGGTCCAGTCATACACTGCTCAAAGTGGTTTGTGTGTTGACACTACTGACTTCTATAAAATTCCCAAAGTCTTAAATCTGGTTGATTTGGAATATTTCAGGTATGGGAAATGTCAGCCTTCTCCATTGTTACCCTGTCCTGAAGATGGCATTGTGGTCCATCTTCTCCCAGAGCGTGTCCCACAGAATATAAGCTGCTTATTTAAAAAGGGCATTCATTCATGGATGTGTGGGAACCTTCTGTAGGAGAGCACCCAATGCAGTAAAAGTTCTGAGACTTACAGTAAAGACCCTTATTTATTTTTGCCAAAGACAGCCATTTCCCAAAGATACTAGACAGTGATAAAACAGTACCTATTAGTATCTTGTAGAACGTACTTTGGGGAAACCTGGCTGTCTAAACAATAACCAGAAAAAATTCATAGATCACTCTCCTCACTCAGAGCCTGTCTGTAGTAGACATGTGCCCATCAGTGTTTTAAGCACATAATATGCCAAACCCAATAATAAACTTTTAGAGTAGCTGCTTAAATAGGAAAAGCATAACAGTGAGTTTATAGGGGATTGTACAGAATGATTATGTTACACTAACAGATGCATTTCTTAGCTTTGCGTGGTGGTATACACAGGTAATCCCACCTCTCAGGGAGGCCAGGGCAGAAGGATCACAAATTCAAGCCCAGCCTGGGTAGCTTGGCAAGACTCTGACTCAAAATAAAAAAATGAAACAATTCAGTTATATTAGACAAATCATGATTAATTCAATGATTTTTAAAAATAACACCTTCGTTTTGTACCCATCAGTGAATTATAATTCTCTTCCGGTATACTCAAGATGCTCTCAACACTGGGTTTCCACCCCCAGCACACGCACACATACACAGTTAATCCGAGATTATTTTCCAGGAGAACAGATTGGCTCTCCAGATCTGTAAGACAAATCTCCAGGCCGGGGGGCAAAGCAACAGTGGGAGAGAAAAGAGAACCCAAGCCTTCTTTGAACACAAAGCCCCTGCAAAGTGTATGTCTGCCTCGGACCAGCCTCGTGGTGATTTGTCCAGTCCCTCAAGCTGGGCCATTTGGGAACAGTGCTTGTGTAGGTTTTCACTGTGAATCCAGCCCTGCTATTCTTCCTTGCCCCTTGTTTTTACTTGGACTTTAAAATGGCACAGATGGGAGCCAGCACTCTAAACACCGTTCATCTGACTTTTAGGAGGGAATAAATCATCTTGGTTTAAACTTGTCTGGTTCACCTCCATGTCATGTATCTTCTGTAAAGATCTTTAATAATCTCCTAAGAGGTTATTAAAGGCACATACGTTGCTGCTTCCAGAGTTTCTCCAGCAGAACCTGGACTGACTGCTTGTCCCTGCCCACAGAGCAGAGATACCAGACCTCGCCCTGCTCACTGAGCAGACCAGAAACACACACGGTCTTTTCACTGATGGGAAATAATTGATGGTGTGGAATCTCTGTAGTAAGAATTATAGTTTCCTTAGGTTACTCTGAACCACTTTTCTAGGTGCACATACCTTTCAGAAGCATTTAGGGCAAATTGAGGAAAATGAGGACCCCAGCTTAGAGCAGCAGAATTCACTGAGCATCCATTGCGTGTTGGCTGGCGGAGAAGGACTTAGGAGCTGCGGCACAGCTCCCGAGGGAGGGAGGTGCCATTTTCCTGAAGGAAACGTGCCCTTCTTCTCAGTGCCACTTGGTTGCTTAGAAGCTTCATCTCTGGGTCACAGTAACTATTTGTTCATTATCATCTTAAGTTACGTTTTCAGTTTGGGGCTATTTTGTAAACTTTTATTTCCTGTTCAAAGAAAACATGGCTGAAACCAATGTGAAATGTGGTAATCATCAGAATCCCAGTAGAGTCCCCGACATTGTGCATCTGGTGGTACTATGTGTCTGTGACTTGTTCAGACAAGAATCTGTTATTTAGTTGATTTTCTGTATGATACTATTCACTAATAAATAAAAACCACATTATTTTGACAAATATAATTGTTTTAAATTGTTTTGTATACAAATGGTGGTTATTTACTGTTACTGAAATTATTTTTAATAGTTTATCTGCATAATTAAAGAACTAAAAATTTCCTTTCTTAGGTGTTGGACTTTCAATGGAATCTAAGTTGACGTCTTTGGGAATTAAAACTTGTGGAGATTTGCAGCACATGACCATGGCAAAACTCCAAAAAGAATTTGGTCCCAAAATAGGTCAGACACTGTACAGGTTCTGCCGTGGTTTGGATGACAGACCAGTTCGAACAGAGAAGGAAAGGAAATCTATTTCAGCTGAGATCAACTATGGAATTAGGTTTACCCAGGTAACACATTTGACCTTGTGTTGTTCTTCATAAACCTTTCTCTCTGCCTAATGTGTAAAACTCTTGCTTCTTGAAATTAAGTCTTAAAACTGTTGATATTCCCAGAGCCTCAGGAAGGTCTTTTGAAACTGAGTGCAGTGGCACATGCCTGTAATCCCAGCACTCTGCAGCAGCATTGAGGCCAGCCTGAGCAGTTAGGGAGACATCTCAAAATCAAAGGTGAACCCAGGGCAGAGGCCCTGGTTTCAATCCCCAGTACTGCCAAAAAGTCATGGAAAGTCATCTGAGGAAATGCATGTAAAGGAACAGCTCCAGGTAAGACTGATGAGACCTGGATCTTAGGGACATCTACTAAAAGATTGTGCTTTGAGGGAAAAGAGATGGATGATTGTAATTAGTCTAATTTCCAAAGAAGGATAAAGAATACCAACGTAGTCCCTATCCTCCTGCCCCTCGGTACTGGGGATTAAATGGGGGGCCTCGTGTGTGGTGAGATAGGGTCTTACTAGGTTTCCCAGGCTGACCCTGAGCCTGTGGTCTTCCTGCCGCAGCTGCCTGAGTTGCTGCCGTTACAGGCATGTGCCACCAGGATGCAGATGTATTTTTAGTGTGGAATATTTTTTAAGTGTAGTTACAAGTAAGTTTCATCTAACTATTTATGCACCTAGAAAGTAGTAGCACTGGTGATCGGCTAGTTTTTATTTTCCTTCAGAATGTGTTTGAATTTGGATCAGCAAACACCTGGATAAGAATTTGAAATTTGATGAGTGCCTGCTCTTTGGAACTCAGCGGTTCTTGTTTCTTTAGGAACGGAAAGGATGCTTGGACATAGGAATATAAGAAAGTATTAGCACATATTTTTAGTAGAATTTAACTTCTTAATAAAAGCTAAGTATGAAAGAATTTCAGCAGGTCAGTGATGGTGTAGGAACAGCAAGAAAGGAAGAAAGCCTTTTTATTCTCATTACTTTTGTTTTTGGGGAAAATGGATATTTATTTTTAGTAGATGCTTAGCATAGGAAATTAAGAGACATGTTGGATATTAAAAGTCCAAATATTGAGAACTGGTGGGTATTTAAGAACATGACACGGAAGTCTCTCCATGTTTGTCTTTCACAGCCAAAAGAGGCAGAAGCTTTCCTTCTAAACCTCTCACAAGAAATACAAAGACGACTCGAAGCTGCTGGCATGAAGGGTAAACGTTTGACTCTCAAAATCATGGTACGAAAGCCGGGGGCCCCTGTAGAGACTGCGAAGTTTGGAGGCCATGGAATTTGTGATAACGTTGCCCGGTAAGCTTGTCTTGAAAAACATGTTACTAATGATATATCAGTGCAGTTGATTACAAGTCATAGGAAATGAAGAAAAAGAAGAGTTTTGAGTAAGTTAAAGAAAAAACACCCTGCACTCTGGTGTTATTAGCATTTATAGGCTGTACCTCTCAGTCCCAGGTCATGTGACTTAGGTTAACTGTATTTTGTTAATTTCCCATTGCTGTTAACGAAATGCTCAAGGCTGAGAACTTTGTGAAGAAAAGGTTTATTTATAAGCTCAGGAGTCTGAAGGTCCAGGGCCCTGACACTGGCATTGGTTTGGCTCTCCTGAGCCCGCCCTCCCTCCCTCCCTTAGCAGATGACAGTCACAGGGCAGAGCGTGTGCCAAGACAGGTCCCAAGGTGAGACAGGAAGCCAGAGGCTGGGGACGCATCAGACCTGGTCTTTGTTAACAGCCTTCTCTCGTACTTAACCAAGTCCAGCGAGAATGAGGGCTCAGGTGACTCAGGTATTTCTCACCAGACCCCACCTCCCGAGGTCCCACCCCTCCCCATATCTCCACACGGAGGACTGAGTGAACCCCTGGGGGACAAACCACGTCAAACCATAGTAGCACTCAGGTTGGACAGTTACAGACACACAGCATGGCCTGTGGGGTTCCTCGCCCTCCATTGGCGTCTTCAGGCTCTTAGCTTCAGTGCATGGACAGAAAAGAAGGGAAAGTCTGCAGGTCTGCAGCCCATCGGGACTGTTAGTTTTCTGAAAGACTCAGAAATTTTCCCAGAGGGATCATTCCATGTAATGTTCGGCAAAAAGGTAGAAAACATTTTTTTTTTTTAAACCCTGTGTTTTGATGTGAGGCTGTTCAGTGTTAAACTTCACACCATTTGTGACCAATATGAAGGTACTAGGTTTTGTGTGCCATCCTGTATCTTTGCTGTAACCCACAATGTTGAAGACTTGACAGTGCAAGCCACAGAGCGAGTTTGTCAAGTAGGGTTTCATTGAAGGGCAGCTCATACCACCGTGTCCACTGCAATTGTACAGTGGTGCTGCTGCACCCTCAGACAGCTGCTTGCAAACACAGACCTTCCTGTTTGCCCGATGCCTCTGCTGACTAGGAAAACAGGAAGTATAAATTGAAAAACATAATTTATAAATTACATTTTTGTGCCTGTAGTTTCTTAGACTGTAATTTTTACCTACTTTTGTAAGTGATACGATGTGCATCTTTCATACGATAGTGTTATCTTGGTTCCTTCTGAGGAATGTAATTGTCATCTTCAGTTTGTCTTTTTGGGGAAAGATGAGTACTTGTAACCTGTTATTGAACTGAGAATTCTGTTTCTAGTGGGATATTTTGCTTATGCCAGAGAAGCCCAAAAGGAAATAGAAGGTGGGTTCAGGGAGCTTTGGTACCTAACAGTGCTGGCAGACCCCTGGTTCTCCTCAAGAGTAAAGATCCAAGACTTATTTGTTCTAGTCTTTGGTTCTTAGCAGGCTGTCACCATTTCCTTCGTCTTAGGGGCCACACATTTTTGGTCCATTTGAAATACCTCTTTGAGAAAGCAGTATGGCATAAAGCATATTCAAATGTTGAAATTGTTCGGTGGCTTTAAACACAATGAAAGAGCCAAACTGTACCTCAGTATAATCTTGTACACTAAAACTTCTCTTGGAATCTGAAACCTTGGATCACCGCGCGTTCGTGCTGTAATAGCAACACATACATATATATATATGTATGTATGTGTATATATATACATACATATACATATACAACATATACATATGTTTATATGCATTAACTAAAATTTGTGGTTTTCTGAATTTCTCAACTTATTTTTAGTTGACCAGATCTCCATTAGTGTTTAGACCCTAAAGTCTCAGTGTGCTGTTGTTGTCCTTTATCCTCCTTGTTGCCAGGTAATTCATTTGGTATTACTGGCTTCCTGTAAGGGAGAGTGTCTCATTCATTTTTATAAACATGTTTAATATAAAGTTTGCTGCTTTTCTGTAACTCTTTAAACAATCCATACTATTGAGGTACTAGTGACTATATATAGAATGTAGCTTTTGTTTCTTTAAAAAAGTAATTCTATCACTTACAGGACTGTAACTCTTGACCAGGCAACAGATAGTGCAAAAATAATTGGAAAGGCTACACTAAACATGTTTCATACAATGAAACTAAATATATCGGATATGAGAGGGGTAAGTGTATAACATTTAAAAATTCTTTCTTTAAGGTTGCAAGCTGATCTGAGACTGGTCATGGTGGGATGCAGGTGTTTGTGCAGGTCTTTAGCTCCTCTGAGGTAGTCTGTGGAGATGGTAAACAGAAAAACCTGACTTCCTATCTCTTTAGTCGTGAGAAGAGTCAAATTTGTTGTGAAAACTTTTCAAGATTTTTTTTTGGTGCTGGGAATCGAATCAAGATTTTTATATACCTTTAACGAAGGGTCAGTGTTCTGTATGTTACCTTGTTCCTTCTGTTCTCTAGTAGATGGGGCTGTGAGTGTCAATCTGTGTATCTTGTACCTTTGAGGACATTTTTGCATTCAAAAACTTACTGATGTCTGCAATATGATGATCAAGGAGGGAGGGTGACCACACACACATGAAGATGTGCTAAAACAAACAGGCTGGAAAAGCATTAAAGCATCAAACCCTTAGAATTTTCTTCTTAAAAGATTAACCTTTGTAGGTTTAGTTGTGCACACACAAGTGAATGAATGAAGGGAGTTTTTTGGCTTAGGTGGATTTTATTGAAGGATTAATCACTAGGCCAACATAATGGAAACTTCTCCCTGAAATACTGTTTAGTTTTATGGTGGGAGGTGATAGTGGTGATCTGCCATGTACTTGCTGGCTCACACTCCTCACCTTTTATTTGAAAAGCATCCATTTTAATAGAGAAAAGTAAGCAAAGTTGCCAAGTAGACTGTTTTCTACTTTGGGGGAGCAGGAGGCATGTCGTGACTTGAATCCAGTGCCTCACACGTGCCAAGCATGTGCTTTCTACCCATTGCCCTACATCCCCAGACCTAGTTCTTTTTTTTTAAATCCTACTTTTAACCCATTTGTGTCTAGTGCTCCATTTTTGGAATGGCAAACAATGGAACATAATATTTTTCTCCTCAATGAATTTGATGCAAAAAATTGCAGCCCTCAGTATAAATGGGTTAAAGCCTTAGTTGACTAGGACCTCAGTAGAATACAGCATTCCATGTCTCAGGATCTCTCAAAACACATCGCACTGTTGAACTGGATATTTGTGAGACCATCTTGCAAACGTGTTAATAGCTGGCCTAGAAGTAGTTTTTGTAATACACTGTGTCCCATTTATTTGAATGCTTTGATCTGTCCCTTTACTCAAGAAAGATGATTTTGAAGATAAAGGATTAGTTGAGAATTTTGCTTAGTAGGATTCATATTTTCACTTTAGTTTTCCTAGAAAAATACTCTTTATTTTGGTTCTAGGTTGGGATTCAAGTGAATCAGTTGGTTCCTACTAATCCGAACCCTTCCGCATGTTCCAGTCGCACATCAGCTCAGTCAAGCCACTTTCCCGGTGGGTCACACTCTGTCCGTGAT
>PVJO010001226.1:46342-182314 GCA_004026905.1 Hystrix cristata
AAAAAAAAAAAAAAAAAAAAAAAAAAAAAGATTTTCTTTGTCATCTTCTGTACTTGCAGTATTTCTGGCTGCCATGGACATGGAAGCTTCATCTGCCCATAGAACTTCCTCTTTCTTGCCATCCTTCTCTACACATCCGCCAGCCACTGTCGGTGCTGACACTCATAAAGGCGAGTCTTCACGGAAACTGAACGGCTTACATTCACCTGTCGGTGTGCAGTCAAGATTTAACCTGAGTATAGAGGTCCCGTCACCTTCCCAGGTAGATTTTTATAGTCTTAAAAGTACAAAAGTCCTGTAGCCAAAAAGTGGCTTACAAGCAGAAGTGTTATTTTTTCATTTTATCAGTATGAGCATGGGAGGGAGAAAAGGCTACCACTTAGGGTAGATTGCGATATTGCTGGATTCTAAGTGAGCAGTAAGTGGGTTTGGGGAAAATGCTGCTGCCAGGATTTGCAGCTCTTGCAAGTCACGAAGGGTGGCTGAGAGGCAGTCTCCGAGACAGTGGTGTCACGTGCACCTGTTCTGCTCAACAAAGCAGCTTTGGTGATCTGTATGAACTGGAAGCTTTACATCAAAGGGTTTTGCAGCATTTGCAAACAGTATTCTTTGTGGAGTGAATGGTGGTGATCCTGTAACATGCATGCTACAGTGGGCTATTTATATCACTGAAATCTCTGAAAAGTTCACTGTCACGGACCTAAGCTGTTCAGCTTGTGTAGGCCTAAATGGGGCCCACTGTTGGCTTCTCTTACTCCTTGAAAATAAGATTACACTCTAAGCTCCATGGGAAGTTTGTGATTCCCCGTCACCCTGGAAAGAGGCAGTTTTTAAATGCTTGCTGTGAAGTTGTTGCCAGGAACAACCAGAAGTAGCACTCACAAACTGCACAGCCAGTAATACCTTGCTGGGAGGGAGCAGCATGTTTCTGAAGGGTTGGGTGTGCACAGACTGTGGGAGGACCTGTCACAGGAGCAGGAGATCCCGGGATTCAGGCAGAGAAAAGGTGGCTTCTAGAGCCCTTTTCCTCCAGCTTGCTGCTTCCACACTAGAATTACAGCAGGACCTCCATTCACCAGCACTTTTCTTTGCAAACTCTACATTGGGTGACAAGCACAACTGCGGCCATCTTTTCCAAAATCATAGAACAAATTAAGTTTGTGAACCAAGGCACTGCTGTATTTGTGTTTTTCAGCAGTCTTTCATTTCAAAGTTGAATTTCTGACCCAGCACTCTTACCTGTCCTGGACATTTAACGTTGGCTCTTGCTCTGAGTGAGCTCTGCCTGAGTACCTGCGGACTAAGCTGATCTGGTGGGACCAGACAGTAGTGAACACTTGCCCGTGACTTCAGGTTTCTCTGGTAAAAGGCCAAGGCCAGGCCCCTTGTAGAGATGTGCTGCTTTCGGGGAATGGTAGCTTCTCCAGCCTGGCGGGCTGCACCTTCTATTACTTAGCTTAAAGTTCACTCCTCACACACCTCATCTCGGCACATTTACGCTGGCTCACATGTTTTTTGCTATTTTATAGCTTGATCAGTCTGTTTTAGAAGCACTTCCATCTGATCTCCGGGAACAAATAGAACAAGTCTGTGCTATTCGGCAAGGAGAGCCATGTGGTGACAAAAAGAAAGAACCAGTAAATGGTTGTAATACAGGAATTTTGCCACAACCAGTTGGGACAGTTTTGTTGCAAATACCAGAACCTCAAGAGTCAAACAGTGACACGGGAATAAATATTATAGCCCTTCCAGCATTTTCACAGGTAAGTTAAACTTAGGGACCTTCTGTCATGAAGCATTCTTGTCATTGGCGCATTTCCCTTTCCACCTGCGCCCACAGCCCAGTAGCTCACACTGTGTCCCAGGGAGAGGGGCAGGGGGCAGCCGGCTGAACCCCACCGCCTCTGCAGGACACAGTGAAGCAGCCAAATTTGGTAACAGGAAAGAGAAGGGGAGGAGGGGAAGGCACATCGTAGGTGCACACACTGCCCGGAAGGCGGAAGTCATAGTGCTCCCGGCGCTGCCTGACCACTCGAGTGCAGCAAGGTGAAGGTGAACGTAGTGATACCCCCTGTGGTCCTGTTGCCTTTTCTTGCTTCTTCTATAAGCGTGTCTTCTCCTGGAGTGTCCCTGGAATGATTTTATTTTTGAAAATCAATTCAGGGGGCTGGGGATTTAGCTCCAGTGGTAGAGTGCTTGCCTAGTAAGTGCAAGGCCCTGAGCTTGATCACCAGCACCAAAAAAAAAAAAAATAATAATAATAATTGGTATTCACATTTAATTCCTTATTCTCACCCTGAGGTTTCTGAAGAGTTTGTGAGCTTTGATATTAAGGACCTATTAAGAATTCATACAGATCACAAAAGTATGATTTGAAAACCACGTGCTTTGTGAGAAACACAAGCTAGCTGCTATGTAGAGTGAACTCAGGTTTGACTGTCACCTTCCTTTTTCCACTAGGTGGACCCGGAGGTGTTTGCTGCCCTTCCTGCTGAGCTGCAGAAGGAGCTGAAAGCAGCATATGATCAAAGACAAAGGCAGGGAGAGGACATCACTCACCCGCAGCCCTCCAGTGCATCCGGTGAGCCCAGGGAGTGGCGTGTCCCAGAGGGAGTAGGGCAGCAGCATCCCAGTGGAGCTGTCCATCCTGTGGGGGCCTTTGTCTGGAGAACAGACAGTATGAATAAGTGTTCGGCAGGACTGAGGGTGGGTGTGGTCTAGTTGGAACAGTAAGTGTGTTCTGGGCTTACTGAATAAAGTGTTACCAGGAATCCTGTGAGCACTTACCAAGGTAATTGTCCTTTGATACTGTTACTTGAAACAAAGGATGCAGGCTCGAAACAAAGTATGAAAGCTTCACGCACTTAGACCTACATTTACTATAAAAATAACATTTTTTTGAGCTTATAGTTTAGAAGGTACTCTTTTGAATACTTGTTCAATTTTCTTTTAATCCCTAATGACCACCCCCCACCCCGTATAGATAAGCAACATGCCAGTGTCCGCTTAGTGAGTGGCAGAGTTGAAGGGGAATTGTGCAGCCTGCTCTTTCAGTCACTGCTGTTCACGGCCCCACTCTTGGCAGGTGTTTGGGGATGGGGTGGGTGGGAGCAGGAAAGGAAACTCTTGGGACTGTCCAAACTCATTTTGTTGAGGACCTTACATCTCTTCTTTTAGTGCCAAAGAACCCTTTACTTCAGCTAAAGCCAGCAGCAGTTAAAGATAAGAAAAAAAGCAAGAAAAAAACTCCCATGACTCCCCCCAAAAAGATTCAGAGTCCTTTGAAAAACAAGCTTAACAGCCCTGCAAAAACTCTGTCAGGGGCCTGTGGGAGCCCCCAGAAGTCAGTGGATGGGTTTCTAAAACATGAAGGGCCTGCTGCTGAGAAGCCTCTGGTAATTTTTTTGAAAATACTTTTTAAAAAGTCACCTTTATTAGCACTAATGTACCTGGTACTGTGTAAATATAGCACTTTTGTCCTTTGTTTTTTGAATAGGAAGAACTGTGTGCTTCCACTTCAGGTGTGCAGCCTGACCCACCCAGCTGCGTCAGACCTGCAGTCCCCAATCTAGCTGGAGCTGTCGAATTCAGTGACGTGAAGACCTTGCTCAGAGAATGGATAACTACGATCTCAGGTTGGCTTGGCCTGATGTACCCTGATTTGAGAGCATGAACAGGCTGAACTAGGAGTTGATCTGAAAGAGCTCCTCCCCACAGCCTGTTCTTTTGCTTGCTCTTAAGACATAGGAAGAGCAGTATAGATGGCAGTTCTCCTTTATCCCAGCAGATCTCTGCCTTTCTCCTTCAAAAACATGCACTAGTCCTCATTTGAGGTTTTTTCCCCTCCCTAGATCCAATGGAAGAAGACATTCTACAAGTTGTGAAATACTGCACTGATCTTATAGAGGAAAAAGATTTGGAAAAGCTGGATCTAGTTATAAAATATATGAAAAGGTAAACCTACTCAATTAAGATAAGGGGAAAATGCCGGGTCACATCTAATTGAGAATATATGGAGCAGGCTTTGAACTTCCTGGCAAATCATATTCTTCAGGGTTCATGATAAAATGATGCTCTCTGGAATCCCAGAGATTGTCACAATGGCCACAAGGCACAAAGTTCAAAGTGAGGTGGTTACCCTCCAGGTTCACATCTAATATGGAAGAAATTCCTTTTGAGTGGTCTATCTAGGATTTTACTTTTGGCCAAAAACAACTTTCATAAATTAAAAAAAAGTAGACAATGGACGAAGATAATGCCTGATTCTGAGGAAGGAATTAGTCTTAAAATATCTTTACTAATACTATTTTTTCTCTCCCCACCTTCAGGTTGATGCAGCAATCGGTGGAATCAGTTTGGAATATGGCATTTGATTTTATTCTAGACAACGTTCAGGTGGTTTTACAACAAACTTACGGAAGCACATTAAAAGTTACATAAATAGTGCCAGGGAGCCTGGTGCTCTTGGCTGGCTGTGCCATAAGTGCTTGTGAGGTATTTGCAAAGTGCATGACAGTAATGCTCTTTCAGTTTTTATAATTTTAAATTTCTTCTTAAGCAAGCGTTTTGTACATTTGTTTCAAAAAGTGCCAAATTTGTCAGTATTGCATGTAAATAATTGTGTTAATTCTTTTACTGTAGTATAGATTCTATTTACAAAATGTTTGTTTATAAAGTTTTATGGATTTTTACAGTGAAGTGTTTACAGTTGTTTAATAAAGAACTGTATGTATATTTTGTACAGGCTCCTTTTTGTGAATCCTTAAAAACTCAACTATAGGAAACACCTAGTGTTTGTTCCAAGAAAGGATAAAGTTTCTAAGCCATCTTGTCCAGGGTGGGAGAGTTATAAATTTTCAGACTTACATTTTTTCTGTCGTAACACTTAAAAAATATAGTTCTTTATGTTCATACTAGTGAATACTATAAACTTTTTTCCTTCAACAACCCTAAGTGACCTAAACTCTATTATATACAGTATTACCAGATTTCTAACTCCATCAAAGTTTCTTAGACTGGGAAAGTCTGTGTGCTCACACAGACCCACCTTCCTCAGGACAGTTACCACCACATATCTGCAACTCAGAAGAACAAACCCCAAATAGTTAATTTCCTATTTGTTGCCACTTACATCTTTAGGAGGAAACATACGCAGTATTCTCTAGAACAGAATTCTCTAGGATAAGTTAGACAAAAAAAAAGAAAAACTAAAGTATCAAAAAATCCCTCCTCATCCTGAGAAGCTGTGCTGTGCTGAGGATGAGAAGCTACCTACCAGCAAACCTAGCAGAGCTCTCTGGTTATTGCATTGTCTGTTTCCTTTATTGGTACTTTGGAACTGTGAGGGTTACAATGGACTCTGGTGACTATACAAGCAGTAAAAAGCAGCCAGCTATGCTTTACACCATGGTTTCACACAAAGCAGATAAATATCAGAAGGCCTAATTTTCTATTTAAAAAAATTCCTAAAGGCATATGGCAGAAGTATGCTGGAAAAATCAAATGTGGGAGAGAATATATGCATAAAGATGTGTTTCTTACATCAAAAAAGTCCCAAGAGTCACAAAATCTGCAGAAGCTTGGTTAATCAAATACTGCAGGACTGATTTAATCAGTATAAAATTGAAAGAGCTTTAGATCTGTAATAAAAATCCAAATTTGGGGAAGGGCAAACTTTAAAACAGCAGCCAAGTAGGGAAAAGGGGAGGGCAAGTGAACAGGCACGCTGGAACTGTGGGGACAAGTAACTGACCACTGTCAAACCAGTGTAAGTTTCTTGGTTTCTCATGGAAAACATTTTATACACCTAAATCCATCCGTGTCCAGAAACGTCTGTTCCATTTTTTGTCTCGATGGTGGTATTACAACATAATATTGCATTACTTCAACTCCTGCCCCATGTGGAAAAGTTAGATGATTTCAAACACTTTCTTCAGCTCCACGATAAGCTGCCAGTCACTCTTCTGCATTTCATCTCGGAACCAGTCTTTGAGGGCATCAATGGACTGTCGGCTGATCTGCAATGCCCGAGGCACAAACAAAATGAACAGAAGACATCAAACACAGGCCAGAGAAAGCGTGAGCAGGAGAGAGGGAACCCAGCCCACACCACCGTGAGGTGTGGATCCGGTCTCCCGGCACCATCTGTGCTCTTCTGCCCAGGGCGCACAGTCCTCACCGGGATGAGGCCCTACCACAGACCAGACCTGGGCAAGGCCCCGGTGCACGGGGGGCTACAAGGGCCGGACGAGCTACTGGCACAGGTAACCAAAGAGAAGGAGCTCCAATTCCCTGTCACTGGACACTTGCCACCGTGGCGAAACACTTACCTTACTGACTAGAATGTCTGTAGCTTCAAAATGTCTCCCAAACATCTTGGGAGATTCACCAGGGATAGGTTCTATTTTGACACAAACTTCTTGTCCTTTTTTTGCAACATCCACTTGTTTGTGGTTTACTTCAATACTTGTGACTATTCCAATGTCGACAAACTGTAAAATAAGTACAACGTATGTAGAGGATTCCTGCCCTCCATGGGCACAAGACAGCTGAAATAACCGCCGCCGCCCAAGAGCCTGCTCTAAAGCTTCGCGATGTCTCCTGCGGTCATCACCGAAGGTCTCCACGGCAGGATTCCCTGGCACCTACATCCACCTGCCCCTCACGAGATGACTGAGGACAAGACATCACCGAAGTGCTGTATGCAGCTTCGCTTGTGCTCTGTGGGCCTAGTGTCATTTTCGCTTTGTTCTGCCCTCTCGTAGGACAGCTGCCAAATTAGGAGGGAACCAACGTTCTGAGTCAGGAATGAGGTCAGAGCAATCAGGAAGTCAGGGACAACGAGTGACGCAATCCTGGGTACAAGAAAGTATGAGTCAAAACAGGGAGAGCTCAGTTTAGTAGAGAAGGCCAGAGCCACAATTGCCACAGATCATGTCCTTGCTCGGGCCACTGAGATCTGCACAGGGAAAGCGCCAGAGGAGCCCACAAGGGTGGGCAGGGGGTAGGGATGTGGCGAGGGTTACCAGTGGCCAAACTGGGTACACAAAGTAATGGGAGGACCAAGAGAATAAAATAACACTTGTGTCTACGGGAAGTGCCATAAAAAGGTCCCTGGGAAGGGAGGAGAACACCACAATTTTGCAACCATTTGGGTAATCACTGACTCAAGCAAGCATGGATGCAAGTAGGCATTGAAGCCACCGGGATAACTGAGAACTAGGATGTTCAGAGAACTCCCAAGTACTGGAGCAAGTTTGTCTTGGCATCTTCCACAGGGAATCGCGCTTCTCAGGGACACCCACCCAGCAGGAAGGTCAGCCCCGGCATCAGGTGCTACAAGTGAACATGTTTAAGGACTGGTATTTCCCCATACAGAGGCACAAATTACAGAAGGTGGAAAGCACTGCTTGTTGTAATGTTTTGCTTCCACATTTTTGGTTTTGTTCCCCCCTCTTAGAAAACTTTTTTTTTACACTGTTTAAGTCTATATAACGGCCTGTTTTCACAGAGTGGAGAACACCAGAATAGGTTAGACTTTCTTGCTGTAGCAAGCTCAAATTGTGCCAGACTATTTCGATAATCTGTCACAGAGTGCTGCTTGCAATGAGAAAACATTTTTAAGGACAATGAGAACTTACATTCTTGCTGGGGACGCACATGGGTGTCCCTTGTTTCACCTGTCCTGCTTCCACGGTCACCCCTATCACTATTGGATCTCGGGAATTGAAAACGTATTGAGGGAGGATTTTCATCTTGCAGGGAAATACTGCTATGTGCCTGGAAGGAAAAAGCAAGCAAGCATTTTTAAGCTTACAAAATCATTTCGACAAAAAAAAAAAAAAAAAGGCAACTGACCGTGCAGCTCCTGTGTTAGGTGGACCAGCTGCTCCCCCCGCCCCGCCCCTGCTGTGCCTCCTCCTCCCTGCCTGTACTGCAGCTTCCTGAACCTTCACTTCTTTCTCAGAGTCAGCCAGTGCTAAGTGCAGCATGGGGTGTCGTGTGCGCAGAGGCAAGGCCTGGCTCCTGAGGGACCTGGGGCAAGTCTCGATGGGCACATGGGAAGTCCTTGCTGGGGATCATGGGTGTCCATCCACAACCGCCTCCTCACTACGTCCCAAGCTGTTGGCCCCTGCGAGACCAGTTTCCCTGATACGCTTCTCAAGCATGTGTGAAAGCACTTTAATGAGTCCTTAGCAGGCATCCTAAGGAGTGCGCATCTCTGCTTGTCAGGTTTCATGGTCACCGGTGATCACATTCCAACTTAGGGTGCAGTATTCACCAGTCAGTACTACTTCAGAAGTGCATCCAAAACCAAGCCAACCACTGTCCCAGGCTACAGGAGCTTCCTGAGAAGTGCTCCAAATTGCCCACAGTCCACGGGACCAGCACCCTGGCTACCAACAGCTCTTCACAACTCAAAGCGAGCTCAGCCCTTCCCACAGCCTACCGGCTGCTTCCTCTACCACACCAGCCCTGTCGGCTCTGAGCTTGGTGTCCACTGCAACAACTTCCTCTGCTGCAGCCTGTAGGGCTGCCTCACACACTGCTCTGCCTGGAGACTGCGTGAGCCACGCGGACTGTGTCCCTAACTGCGGCGCCAGTGAGGCTAAGGACACGGGATGCTTTCCCCACTCCCGCAGCCCCTTCCCACTGCTGCTCCTGAATCTGCTGCTTTCCTCTCCCAGGGAGAGCTGGGCCCGGGACCCTGTCCCCTCCTCCAGCCCCGCGGCAGGACAGGCACACGAGCACTCAATGTTTATGGAAAACACTTTTCTCCCACAGATTCCATCCCTTGGCTTGTATCCTAATTTTTGCACTAATTTTATTAATTCCATGCAATCCCAGATAAATTCTAGCCACATAGTGTCCCTAAATTTAGCAAATTATTAACCCATTAATGAGATCTAAGCCTGTTAAATAGCGTATCAATAAACTGAGAGGCCACAGAGGGAACTTCACACGCTGCTATAACAGAGAGACCTGGGGCAGGTTTGCATCCGAACAACTGCTTCAGGAAGTAGCCTCGGGTACATGAACAAATGCCGCTTTTGGGGGCGGGGTGGCGTTGAGACAGGGCCTCATGATGTAGTTCAGGCCGGCCTTGAACTCGGTATGTAGCCCATGCTGGCCTCAAACTTGTGATCCTCCTGCCTCAGCCTCCCAGGTGCTAGGATTACAGGCGGGCACCGCCATGCCTGGCTAAATGCCACACTTTTCCCTACACTCTTTTTTTAGTATTTAGTAATTCCCAACTTCACTACCAAAGACCCAAAATTAACAAAAACAACTTACTTAAATTCTTCTTGTTTCTGTTTCTTGTAGTCCTGTCTATATTTCGTAAAGGCATCAAATAAGTGATAAATAATTTCTGCACTAAAAATTCTAACTCCTAAACTATCAGCCATTTCTTGTGCATCCCGTTCGATTCTCACATCAAAAGCCAAAATTACTGCATATCTGAAAGGTAAGAACACAGGAGAGATCACTCAGTGAGAAGAGGACGTCACGGGGCAGTCTGGAGAGAGCAGGCGGCGAAGGGGCTTACTCACTGCGGGTCATGCTCCAGCATCACCGACGCCTTCATGACATCCTTCTTATGCACGGGGCCAATGTTGATTCCTGCATACTGTAAAAATGGATTTCGGGTATGTCGGTGGTACGACGGCACCACAGACTAAGGCTACCACAGAGTGTGGAGCTGAGCGCGGTTACTTACGGGCACTTCTGAAGTCTTCAAAAATTCAAGTAGAGCCTCCAAGGAGCCCAGTGTAGAAGCCTGGACATAGACTCCTTTTTCTTCTAATTTGATAGCATTTAGAGTCTGCTTCAACTCATGGATCAATTCATCCTTGAAGTAAGATTTGACAAGCATGTCAACACATCTCTTATTCTCAGCAGCCTAGAATCGAACTTCTTTTTTTTCTTAAGTACTGTAAGACTTACAGGGAAAAAAGGTATTATAACCTGTCTCAGCAAGAGAGAAGGGAACTGGGCAGCCATGTGCTAGCCTCTCCCACTTCACCTTATATTTATTTTCAGCAGCACTAAGGATTGAATTTAGGGTCCTTTAACTGAGCTACATCCCCAGTTTTTTTAATATGAGACAGGGTCTTGCTCAGTTACCCAGCAGGGCTCAAACCTTGGATCCGCCTGCTTTGGGTATGCGGCACTACGCCTGACACCCCTGTTTTAGGCTAACTTCGAATTATGTTTAACCTCTGCTCCAATATGGTTGATGGGTGGGCAGAACACAGTAGATAAAAATAACATAAAATTTAAAAGTACACATAAATGTTATGGCACTACAAAAACTGCTTGACTATTTCAAATCAGTGTAAGAAATATACTGATGATTGATGATTAATGATCTTGGCAGCTCTTCCATTTTAACCAGAGATAAGTGCCATTTTAAAGACACATAAATACAGTCCCTACTCAGCAGTGGCCAGACACATCGGCCCTGCAGTGCGGCCTGACTAATAAAGGTGGCCCAGCACCAAAGAAGAGGAACAGGTAACAAGCTGTATTTTTTCTTCAGCAAGCGAACAAACTAAGGCTAGAAGTACCTTTGTGAAACCACGCTGGATACCGGCCAGCTGCTGACAAATGGACAAACAGATTTTCACACGTTCACAACAGGACACACACACATCACTGCCCCACCGGGCGGCTGGTATCATCTGATGGGACTGTCCCACCCACCTAACCCCGATGGGACAGGCATGCATGTACCATCACTGGGTCAAACCAGCGGGAATGGTAAGATTTTTAGTTCTGTCTACATACTACGGTTTCTAAAATAAAACCCAAATGAACACCTTCTAGCTTCTGACTGTATTATACCTGCCACTTCCTATGATGGGAACTCAAAGCCATGCTCACTAAGAGGTCAGCAGATGACGGGCTTTCCTCACAAAGAGAGAGGTGGCCATTTGGTCACTGCTCCTGCCACGCACTCTGCTGACAAACAGCAAAAGTCAACTAGCTTTGCAGAAGAAAATTCACAGTAAACTTACTTTAAGAACAGGAATTTCATCATCTTTGTAAGCCACCAGGAGGGGTAAACCAGCCAACGTTTTCTCCAGGTCTTTTCCAAGAATCTTTACTCCCTGAGCTGCTTCTACTTCTTTATGCTTTTCGTACTGGTTCTATACGAACAAGAAGAGGTTTCCATAATGTTTATTTGAAAAGTGACAGCACCGAGCGGCGATAAAACAGAATTTTCATGACCTTGGGGATAGGAAAAATTTCTTAAACAAGTCCCAAAAAACCATTATCACAAAATAAGACCGATGAATTCAGCATTCAATATTCCCATCTCACAAAATACAACAGAAAAAGTAAAAAGACAAGTTACAGAATAGGAAAAGAAATTGCAACTCTCAAGTAACAATAGACTAGTAAGTCCCCAACTTAGGAATAGTCAAGTTGTGAACTTTCACTGATATGTAGATGTGATCACATCACAGAAGTACCTCAACTTGCCTCCCAGACAGTGTCACAGTTGTGCTGCTGTGTGCTGTACAGTAGTACAGCATTCAACCAGAGCCTGGGATGTCTGGAAGCAAGAGGAAAAGCAGTGGTGATGTGGAGGGGACTGCTAGGAAGGCACAAAGCAATAGCCGTGGAAACAAAAGTGAAAATAACTGAGAGACTGGACTGAGGCTAAAAGATGGCAAATACCACCTGTTCTTATGACATGAATCGTTCAAACACTGGCACAATTCTAAAGAACAAGGACAAAGTCATGGAACATGTGAAGTCTGCTGTGCCAATGAAGTCAACAATAATATCCAAAAAGCATGGTAAATTGATAGAGGAGATGGAGAAGCTTCTCAGTGTGTGGAGGCAGGACTGGCATCAGCATTTAGCCCTACTCGGCTTAATGCTCCTTCAAGAAAAAGCTAAAAGCCTGTTTGAAGACTTGAAGGAAAAACAGGGCGAACAGGGTGCATCCTTTGTGAAAGGCTTACTGTGTCGAACTTACTAATGAATGTGACCTACAAACATTTCTTCTGGAATGGGACTTGTGCGTAAGTGGGGAACTTACTGTATCTTAAACCTACAAACAACTGCTATAAGTCTGTAAAAAAACAGAGTGAGGGAGGAAAGTAGAAGTTTTACAAAGGAGGAAATAGCTAATAAATATAAATGGCCACACTAAATACAAACAACACTGAGCTATAGACCTACCAGAAAGGCAAAAAATTTAAAAATCTAGTGGCATTAAAGATCTGGTTAAAGATGTTTATTTACCTATACCGACTCCCCACAATGCATGTAATCATTATGTACTGCAAATGTAGTAATAAAAATTTTAAAAACAAGATCCAGTGAAGACGCGAAACAAGTAAAATCAAAAGACTACAACTGGGAGTGTGACCTGTTGCACCCACAGCAGGGCACGGCCTTATCTATCAAGATGGGCCCCTGCATGCCAACCAAGTAACGCCCGCTGCACACAGGACAAGGGCACGTGCTCACCCACCAAAGGGGGAAGGCAGGAGGAGGACGCGCGCAGCCACAGCCTACACTTCCCACCAACAGAACTGGCAGATAAACTGTGATGTATTCACACAATGGAATATAAATCTTAAAATTATTTTTCAACTGAAAAGCCAGGTACAAAGACACACACTAAGAATAAATCTATTTAGTTCATAGGTTTTTCTTTTTGAGAGATACACAGGTCCTCAACTATAAAGAAAGGCGGGGGTGCTCCTAATCAAAACAGAGAGCAGAAGGAAGCGTCTGGGTGCAACCAGCAGGGTTCTGATTCTGGATGTGGTTGCTTCCTCGACTTTTAAGAACTCTTGTTCTATGTCTTATGTACTCTGCAGTATGAATGTCTTCTTTCAGCATAAGACAATGTTAATAAAAAAAAAAACTAGTCAGACGTGCAGAAGATGCTAGTGTAGGAAGTTATCTTAGGAAAAGTCTACTTTGGCCAGCAGGTACATCCACACATCCCCGCCCTGACGCCAGCCCTCTCGGATGAGGACATCTAGCCAGGCGGGGCACGAGGGCATGTGGGGGGCAGACAATGCTGCACAGCTGCTAAACACACGTGACTCGACGTTTACCTTCACTCGTAATTCCTTCATAGGAGGAGGTAAGAGGAGGCCTCGGATCTGAGTGACAATGGGCCCTTCCACTCCAGGAACAATGATCGTGTCCCCTTCCTTCAAACGCCCATTGATCAATATGACATCTATAGTGGTGCCCATTCCCGGGAGAGCTTTAACCTAACAGACGTTATTGCAAAGAGAATAAAACATATAATGTATCGTGATCATTAAATCTCCCCGTGGTGCACATCTTCCACCAAAGGGACACATTACTGCGGGGGAGCATTACCTCCATCACCTGTGCCCGCAGCTCTTCACAGTGTGCAAGTCTCTTGCTCAACATGGTCTGAGTTAACTCAACAAGAAGGTAGATCAAGCTTCCCATGCCATCACCGGTATGTGCGGAGGTAGGTACCAAGGACACAAAAGTGCGGGGATCTTTGTTCTCATAAAACAAAGCAGCATTCAAACCCTGGAAACAAAAGTCATTCCAAAATGGCAAGGCATGAAAGGAGGAACAAGGAAGACTAAAGAGAAGAACAAGAGAAGACTAAAGCTAGATGAGCAAAGAGCCAGTTCTTCTGAAACACCTCAAAACAAGGCTAGGGGACCGAGGGTGCAGTCCAGGGCAGAGTGCTTTCCCAGCATGAACAAAACCCTGGGTTTGATCCCCAGCAACAAACAAATAAAAATAAAACACTGCAGAAATGATTTTGTAAGCACTTATTACAGAAAGTAAAGTGATTTCTATGTGGGCAATTTATTCTATGCTACTTAGTAAGTAGCATGGGTGGGAAATTTAAATTCTGCTGGAAACATCTAGCCCTTAAGTACACACATGTAAAAGGTGAGGGCTAATGTAATGCCCTTTGGGTATGGGGGGGGTCTTTTTTTGAGACAGGGTCTCACTACGTATTTCACACTGGCCTTGAACTTGCCACATAGCCCAGGCTGGCCTTGAGCTCTGGGAGATCCTCCCACCTCAGTCGCCCTCCCTCCTCAGCCTCTCCAGTGCTGGGATTCTAGGCATGCACCATCACAATGGCCCTTTAGGTATTTTCATTATTCCACAGGAATGGCTGCACTGTGGGAGTGCAACTGTTAAACCTGGTGTCTCAGAGAGGGCGCTGACTGGTCAGAGGGTGGTGGGGCAGGATGCAGAGAGGGACTTGCCCGTTCAGTGAGGTCACACTGTCTTGCCGTGGTTCTATATGCGTATCTTAGTTAATACTGCTGGGTATTAAAGGAAAGTCTTAATGCCCAAGCTATATTAGGAGTAGCAAAATAATTTCTGTATAAATGTCCTTTAGTTTGTTTTTAGGAAGAATTGTCCTTCTAAAAGTGATTTTTGCTAAAGCCACATCTTAGAGCTGTGCAGACTTGGTCCTAACTCAGGCACTGGAGTGAAGAAGACAGGCGGCAGAGGGCAGAGGACGAGGGGCAGGGCTCTCTGCTCGGAGCTCCATGTTGGAAGATGGCTTCAGAGCCTCACCACAGTTCTACATGTGCATTTGGGTAAAGTGCAAAGTTCATACTGTACGGCACAATGTCTAAGCTCTATAGGGACGTCCTAAGGTGACACTGTCTTGCATGATACAACTAGTGAGATGGCCAAATTGCAAGAATCTTTCTTATAACTGGTGGTAAAGATGCATCCTGGACGTGGAATTGTTGTATCACCTCTGCGCAGCACATATCAGGACCTATCAGTAGGCCAGCAGAGAAGGGGCAGCAAGAAGACACGAAGTAATGAAGTATGTTCAGACCTACATTTTGGTGTTCTCTGGCTGTACTATAAGAACAACCTTCTCACTAGTATTTTAATAGCAGGCGTGTGATAAGTCCACTTGGTGTACTTGGATGCATTAATGGAATGCAGTGTTTTAACTGTAAGGCTGCTAACACTTGTGGAGGCCTGTTGCCACTTTCGTCTTCAGTAAAATTTCTGTCCCCAAGTAAGTCAGGATTAAATTTTTTTCAAATACATTGGTGTAGTGTATTCTTGGTTATCAAAAAAAACTCCTGTAGCTTTGGGATTTTGAAGTAGCGAACATCTGCGATGTGTGGGACAGCACGACAGACACCATACGATCTTGGTCACACAAAATAAGATGCTGCCTTAAGTACACAGGGACAGAAAGGACACATTAACCTGAGCTGCTAAGTTTGTAAATGCATTTGCTCTTTGTTTCTTGTTCTTTTGTTTCCTATAATGTGTATATTAACTTTTAAAAAATAATTATTCTCCCCCCTCAATAAAACAAAGTGATTCTAGGTCAGATTATTTTTTCGAACATTCAGACTGCACAGGCGGATGCAGCTACAAAGTCACGATCTCCTGTATCGAGAAGGGAGCCAGACGTATGGTGCAGGCTTGTATTCCTGGCCGGGAGGCAGGCAGGGGCCAAGTTTAGTTCAGGGCCAGCGGGGCAGTGTAGCAAGATCCTGTGTCTCACAAGAGAACAAAAATAAAACCAAAGAAAGAAAAATTTAAAAAAAAAAAAAATGAAAAGAAAAGAAAAAAAAAAAAATGAAAAAGAACAACCAGGACTAAGACAAAGGCTGCTCCACGATAAACTAGAGAGGCCTTCGGAAAGCAGGACCGTCTTCCTACCTGCTGTGCAAACTCTACCACGATGGCCTTCGCCCGCTCCTCGAATTCATCTTTCGTATTCTTTTTCTGCTTCTTTAAAGTGGCAGCCACATCAGAGTCAGGACTCTTTTTCCAATCATATAACCTATCAATCTGGAAAAGGGTTTTCATAAGAAACACTTCCAAAAACACTGAACATCCAAGAATTTAAGGTCAGTCGCTGTGGAAAACTCCTAATGTATATCCAAGCTATTCAGAACAGTACAAATTTCTCAGATACTGCATCCTAACAGAGACCCCAAGCAAGCTGTAAAACTGCCCTTTTGGATGTCAGCCTCCAGGGGCGCACAAGAGGCTGCCGTTGGTCTGCAAAACCTAAGATCCTAAAATTATCTTATGCCCGTGAATGTGTGTGGTCAAAAGTCCAAAACAATTTTGCAACCAGCAGACAGGAACAAAGATTACTTGCATTAAGTACCATCGTTAGAAAAATTACGTATCAAAAAATTAGAAAATGAAAAACAATTATTTCCTTCTTGGAACAGCTCATTTTATTTTATTGCTCAAATTTGGATTAAATCTGTTTAACAATAGAATGTATTTTCCCTCACTTTTCAACAAGAATAAATGATCAGAAATGTTTGAGGTGGTTAGAAGATATACTAATCACTGTAAATTTGACTGTAAGTTGTACACATGTACTGAAATCCATGAACTAAAGGCAATAAATATGAACAACCATGTATCACTGAAAACATTACTTTTCTTAAAAAGTAGGAAAGAACACAAGGAATCTGTAGCCCCCCTAAAGACCTTAACAAAGAAAAATCTACTTAACAACAAAATTAATCTAAAGAAATGCGCACACTGCGGGTGATAATGTAAAGAAGTAGACCAATCTGAATGCTACGACTAAGAAGAAACATAAGTAAGAAGAAACAGACCCCAAGATGACAATGATGATGACATTAGCAAATCGTGTCCTTAAAGTAAAGGAAAAACTTAAAATTTATAGAGATATAATGAAAAATGCACTAGATGAGCTTAACAAATTATATCTGCAAATACTCAATTATAATCTTACAATACAAATGAATACAGAGCATAACAGTATTTAGAGATAAAACTATTAAGTGAAAAGTACACACTGTAAACCGCCTACAGCAATCAATAATAAAGAAATAGCTAATACTCCAATACTGGCAATAAATTAAAGTACTCAAAAACATGCAATTAACTGCCCAAAAAAGGCAGGAAAATAAGGAAAAGAAACAAAGTTTATCTGAAATAACTAAAAAGAATAGTAAGATGGTACAATTAAATCTAAGTACTGTATGCTGGTAATATTCAATAAATGTAAATGGTTCAAGACAGGGATTACTGCCAAAAACAGACCAAATATATGCTGTTTACAAGAAATACATTTCATTTGTTTTTTTGGTGGGGGAGTGCTGGGGATCAAACTCAGTGCCTTGTGCTTGCTAGAGTTCTACCCCTGAGCTAAATTCCCAATAAGAAATGGATTTTAAATACAAAGAAATAAAGATGAGAAAAAGTAAAAGGGTGCCATGCAAATAATACTAATGAAAAAACTAGATATGCTCCTTCAACACCAAAGTAGACTTGACATAGTAAACAAAGACATAGTAAAGATACACGATATGACCAAAAAATATGGTTAATTTAAAAAAATGTACTGCAACAAGAGACACATTGTCATTAACCACTCTCAAAAACTTCCCCCTTGCTTCAAACTTCTCCCACCATTTTTGCCCTTTCTGAAGTACTGCAGCTCTGAAAGTCCTTTTGCGTGTCTTCACTCGTCCTGTCGTGGCTGCTTTCATGTCCTGAAGTGATTCACGACATTTAGCTTCCATGGTCATTTTGACTCTGGGGAAGAGCCAGAGATCACACAGTGCCGGACTTGGTCAATGAGGTGGATGAGGACACACAGTAATGTTTTAATGAGGCTGCTTTTCCGTCTGGCGTGCCCCACAGCAGCATTCCCCAAACTTGTGTGCACGCCTCGTAAAGACAAGAAAGAGGACATCCAGAAGGGCTTCGGAAAGTCTTAAGAATGATGGGATGTGTGTTGGAAGCAACAGGGAGTATGTGAGGAGTTAATGGAGATGCATCTTTTACTATAACAAACGTAAGCACACACTGCATTGTCCTATCACCTCTTACAAACAAAGTTAGTGCATTATGAAGAAATAATAATCTTAGCTGTGCATACCCCAAACTAGAGCTCTCTAAAATACATGAAACATAAATGTACAGAATTGAAAAGGGGAAAAAATACAGAATTCAAAGGACAAACAGACAAATCCACAATTACTACTGGAGCCTGAACACACCTCTAACAGAGCTTTACAACATCAGCACACTTGGGGTCAGTAAGCATATAGAAGAAGACTATCAAAAAATCTGACCTAGTAGACTGCACAGAACATTAGACTCAACAAAAGCAGAATACACTCTTTTCAAGTGTCAACAAAACATATCAAAAGAAATGAAACCATACAGAAATCAGTAATATTTGGGAAAATCCCAAATATTTAGAAATTAAAGAACATTCTCCTAAATAATGAATCAAAATCACAAGATAAATCAGAAAATATTTTGACCTACATAATGACAAAAATGAAACATAATAAGTAGTACTTAAAGGGAAATTAACACCTTTAGAGGCTTATGCTTGTATCAGAAAAAATAATAAAATGAAAAGTAGTTTTTTGAAAGATGCAAATTTATAAGCTATCAAAATTTAAAACCCAAGTAGCCTTATACCTATTTAAGAAATTTCATGCTGATGTGGTTTGGTTTCATGGTGAATTCCATCTGACACTTAAAAAAAGAAACACCATTTGCCACCAATCTGTCAAAAAATGGAGAAAGCATTTTTAAACTCATGAGGCCAACACTATACCAAAATAAGACAAGTCATTACAAGAAAACTACATGTCAATCTCGTCTCTCTAAAAACATACCATTAAGACGGAGTCCTAGACTGCAAGAACGCAACTCCAACCCACATGACTGACAAAGACACCAACAGCACATGAACAACTCTCCATCTCAGCTGCGAGCCACTTGACCCCATTTAACCCAGAGCCGAGGCTTCTGAACAGACGCTTCAGAGAGAGATGCTGCCACTTCTGGAAGTGTACGAAAGATGCACAAACCATTCATGCCACTGAAATGTAAATCAAACCCAATGATTTACAACACACACCTACTGGAATGCTAATTGCAGGGCAAGTGTTGGCGAGGATGTGCAAAACCGAAATTGTTACACACAACTGATGAAAATGTAAAATGGTATAATCTCTAAAAAAATTTGCCATTATGTCAGAAAGTTGAACATATACACATCACAAACCAGTTCTAATTTACTCAAAGGAAACAAAAGTAATGACTACTTTAAGACTTGTACTGGTATGTTCTAGCCACTTGATTAATAACCTAAAACTAGAATTAGCCAAAATGCCCTAAAACAAGGGAATGGAGAGTATGGTGGCACTTTCCAGATGATGGAAAACTACTCAGCAATAAAAAGAAACAACTTATGCTACATATAACTATATGAACTAACATGAATAACAATAAGCCAGAATCAAAAGATTACACGCCATATGGTTTTGTTCACGTGAAATATAACACAGGCAAAATACTCTACCATAAAAGGAAGAAGAGCAGTGTTTCCCTGGGGCTGGAGAGGACAGCAGAGTGACTTCAAAGGTCTATATTCCAAATAGTCACATATGTATATGAGTCATCAAAGTACACCAGACACTGCACATCTCATGGAGTACATTTTCTCATATTACACTACATAGAGGGGGTTATCCTAAAAGTGAGTGTCTTGTGCTCCCTGGCCATTGTGACAATGGATAGCTCTGCTTCTCACCACTCCCCACCATGAAGCTCTGCCTCACCAAAACCCAGATCATGCAGGCAAGAGACCACGGACAGAAACCGCTGAAACTGCAAGTCCAAGTAAACTGCTCCTCCTTAGAAGCTGATTGTCCCGTGTATTTTGTCACAGCAGTGGAAAGCTGACTCCCACAGAAAGGTGTCTTTGAGAAAAGTCTGTTGTGGGTGAAACAAAAGGTATAAAAAGGGAATAGAAGATGAGATGGGAGAAGGAAGTTAGGTTTATAGTGTAAAGAGCTTCGAATACCATATGAGGAGTTTGGACTGCAGCAACATATTTCTACTGGCATACTGTGATTTAACAAAACCAAAACCTTTCTAGCAACATTAAGCTGCAATCTTTATCACCTAAACGGAACTTCACTCAACAGCTACCACAAACCTCTCCCACTTCTGTAATCCTCCATGGCACCACCACTGGCCCCTGGCCAGCTCTGCAAGGAACTGGATGGGAATGGGGACTTAGCTCAGTGGTTAGAAGGCTTGCCTAGCAAGCACAAGGCCCTGAGTTCAATCCCTGGCACACACACACACACAAAAAAAAAAAACACAAGGAATCGGAGACCCTGTTTTGATGTTTCCTTCTTTCTGTCCCCTCAATTTATCTCCAAGTCCTGCCAAGTTGCTTCTACAGATACTTCTAAAATCAGTTCTACTTTCTGGCAAAACACCAAAGCCTGACAAACTTATCTTAAAATCTAAGTGACTTGTACTAGAGATTGCAGGGTAGGGCAACACCTCACTGTAACACAGAATGATTGGATGAGCTGAGCAGAGCCAGGTATAACTAACTTAATATGCAGGAAAGGGCTGAAAAAATCAAAATAAGAAACAAAACCTAATCATTTTTTAAATCGAAACAATAAAAAAGCATTTTCCCCAATTAAATTTTTCAGGACCTACCTTATTGAGTGCAACAATGAAGGGACATTTTTTAGATTTCAAAAGGTTGATAGATTCAATTGTCTGGGGCTCCAAACCATGCATAATATCAACAACTAAAATGGCAATGTCACAAAGGGAGCTTCCTCTGTTTCTCAGATTACTGTTGGAAAGAAGGAAAAATGTATAAATAAAAAAGCATTATTTTTCTTAGTTTTAATTGCTGAAATCTAAATGAAAGAAAAAATAAGTCATTTGGTATCCACAAAGGACTGGGCCCAGGACCATTCCAGGATGCCAACCTCCATGGATGCTCAAATCCCTCAGTACAGTGCTGTCGTATCTGCACAGAACCCACTCACAGGCCCTACAGACTTTACATCATCTCTAGATGACTTAACACAGACAAAGCGTTCCTGCTCCAAAACTCTAAAATCAAAAAATCTGTCAGCGCCAACCAGATGCTCAAAAAGTTTCAGATTTTTGGACTAGGGATATTCAGTATGCAAATACTCTAACTCCAAAATGTAAAATGCTGCTGGTCCCAAGCACTCAGAAAAGGGGTGATCACTCTTTAATGTCTATACAATGTAAATGCTGTATAAAGAGTTGTCACAAAAAAAAAAGAGTTGTCACATTGTATGTTTACAGAATGACAGCAAAAAAGTTCTGTACACATTTAGTACAAAGGCAATTTTAACAACTGTTTTAGATCCATAGTTGTCTGAATTCACAGATATGGAACCAGTGGATAAGGAAGACCAATATACAATTATGTATGCAATTGCTGAAGTACCATTAACCCTTAATTTGACAAATACTCATTGGACAGACACACAGAATGGATATCTGTTACAATGAGTTAGTTCTAAAAGTTGCTTTAATATTTCTGCCAGTTTTACTGATCTAGTTTTCTGTGTTAAAGAATATGGGCAAGAGACAATAGAACATCCTCCTTGAAGGAGACAGACCAGGGATGTAGGACAGTCTCCTCCAATTTCCTCATTAGGAAGATGCTCTTTCAAAGTAGAAGAGACATTTTTTGTATAAAAAACAAAGATCCAAATAAAAGACTACCAGATCAGTGATGCAGAGAAGAGAAACAGCAGTTCCAGATCTCAGATTTCAGATGACTCCCCAAAGGCCAACCATTCCAACCTCAGACTCACTAGGTATCAAGCGCTTGCCTTGGTCTTACCTGAAAGACTCATGTCCAGGAGTATCAATAATCAGCATTCCTGGAATCCGCACGTTCTCTCGGTCAAACTAGAAAAAGCAGGAAAATGCAGACTTAAGGAAGTGAAAACAATGACAGTGTCCTTAAAAAACAATTCATCTGTCATGAAAACTAAAAAATATCACTAAAGCTTTTCCAATTAAGTGATTTTAAAAGTCAGTGAGTCAACTAGCAAAGTGCAACAGTTAATATTTTTATTAATATCAAAAGACATTTTACAGAAAGAAAGAAAGAAAGAAAATATCACCTCCACTAAGTCATACAACTGTGGCACTGCCTATGTATGAGCAGGATATTAATAAATGTGATAAAAATTTTTCTGTCTTTGTATCTCTAGAAAGCTAGTAAAAAGAGGTTGTCCTCAGTATTTGAAAACTGCGTCTGGTCCAATTTTAAAGCAATTCCAAACTACCAAAAATATACCTAAGGTATGTTTTTTTTGTTTTTTTGTTTTGTTTTTTTTTTTGTGGTGCCGGGGATTGAACTCAAGGCCCTTGTGCTTGCAAGGCAAGCACTCTAATCACTGAGCTAAATCCCCAGCCCCCTAAGGTATGTTTTAAAGAAAATTACCACACTGAAAAAAAAAAGTTAAAGAATAAATGTGTATGTGCTTTATTAAATTAGGCCATAAGTACTTTGTTTTCTGGTCAGAAGCAGTAAAATGAATGGAAACAACATGACAACAGACATCACTTGCACATGCTCCTTTTAGCCTAAAAGGTACTATGTACTAACCAATAAAAGGTACTATGTACTAACCAATAAATCTCACATTTTTTTTCACTATGTTTACCTACACTTTTTCCTAATCTTCAAATGATTTTTCAAAATTTTACCTCCTGATTTACATCTAAATGATTCAAACATATAATGTTTCAAATATGCATTCTGATGGTCTTAAACCTACCTTCCCTGGGCACTATAATGCTTCACTCTAGCACCCTGAACACAAATAGTAAGTAATTACAATTGTCATCTAAAGCTAATACCAAGAACCTTATTTCAGGACCAATAATCTTTCTCTTTATGCTCTAAAATAACAGAAAATCTTAAGATTTGGAAACTACTGAATAAACTGTTAAGGACTCTTCAATGATTGATACATAGAAATACTATTTAAATTAGAAATGTAAAAACCTGTAAGTTTTTTTAAATTCTTAACAATTCAAAACTATATATTGCAACAGAGCACCACATAACTGGAAAATTAACCCAGAATAACCAACACCAAAATGTAAAAGGACCACACCTCAGAAGATGCAAACTGTGCAAGAAGAAACCAAACATTTAAGATACCTGAGCAAGAAAATGCAAACCAAGCATTTTATATGTGGCCAAGTGATCTTCCAGTATGAAGGCCACAAAGCGTTCCACATTCAAAAATTCAAGCAATATTATTCCTATAATCCCTCCTTAGGAATCTACTAGAAAATGAGCTTCATAAAACCCGATCTCGAACAAAAACTAGAGATATGGCTCACCAATTCTTTTCATCTGCAAAACAAAACTAAAGTGAGATACTCACATGTAATGACACTGGCTCTGTTTTTACCACTTTCACTTGGTCTGTGATCACGGAACTGGGGAATTATTTACAAGGCCAAGTTCCAGGTCTAGAGCAGTTTCTAACTGAGGAGCTGGGACATCCTACTATACCAGATAGCTCTGATGCAATTAAAAACTGGGACTACCAGAATTATATCAAAATGACCCAGGAACCAAATAGTAGGCAAAGATGGGATTATCTCAGTACAAGAATAACTGAAACAAGGGCTGGGGATTTACTCAGTGGTTAGAGTGCTTGCCTAGCAAGTGCAAAGCCCTGAGTTTGATCCCTGGTACCAAAACAACAACAACAACAAAAAGAGTAACTGAAACAGGCTGAAACAGTAAATACGTTGAACTCCATGAGTCCATAGTAGAAAACAAATTGGTCACTGTCTAGTTTAAAAGCTGGTATATAAAAAGCAAAGGATCAGGTATTAATTCTGCCCTTCTTATACATAACTGAGCAATCCAATGGTATATTAGATAAAAGTTTCTCTATGGAACTAAAAGAAGATGGATGACAAGACCGAAATATCAACATTTTGAACTCCGAATACATTACAGGAAAGATATTATCTTAAAATGACCTACAAAGGGAGAAGTGGGTTTTGCACGACAAGACTATCTGGGAGGCATCTGAGGTTAACTACAAAGGTTCTATCTTGTAACAGGGTGACTTCAACAGTGCTTGTAATACAGTGAACGATCCATTAAGGCTCACGTTTTACTGTGTTGTATTTAATACTTAAAAAATTAGATACCTTCAAACAAGTAAGAAAATATGGCATATAGAGAAAAAAAAGAGAGAAAACACAATCTTCAAACATGGAGATCAATATTAATATTAAACCATGGAGGGAAATGACAAACTTTAACTCTGGAATAGTGGTTGCCTCTGGCAGAACAGGAAAAAAGTGTAACATTTTATATTTTGGAAAGACATAAAACAAAATAGAGCAAAACTATTCAGATGTTAATTATGAGTGGTGAACATATGGGTCTGATCTAATCTCTATTCCTTTATTTCAATGTTTGAAATATTTTACATCTTAATTTATGTTAGGGATTAAAATGGATGACATACAATGTAACTTACATTTTTAATCATCTTAGTCTGCTCATTAATAGCTTCGAGGGGAACATTGGTGGCCCCGATTTGCTGTGTGATACCACCTGCTTCACCATCTTGGACATGTGTATGACGAAGCTGGAAGAAAATGGCAAACTTGGATTGGTGTTTTGATTCAGAAAAAAAATAACAGCAGAAGCAATAAAAAATTAGCTACTTACTGCAAAGAGAATTGTCCATAATATGCTATGAATTTTTAAGGCCTTTTAAAAGCAGCATTCATTTGTTTTTAAAGGTGTACCAATGTACACCATATTTTCCTCTTACCTTATCTAGAATTTTTGTCTTCCCCGTGTCCACATGGCCAAGTACACAGATAATAGGGGCTCTCAGCTTTTCTGTATTTACATTTTTACTATGTTCAAGTCGCCGTTTCTAAATATGAAAAAAGAATCCCAAAGCTTAATAACAAGTGGGTGAGGGGAAGGGGATCAAAATAAGTAAGATGTCATATTCATGTACCACTCTCCCAAAACAAATGTAAATTTCATGTACTGCAAACATATACCAATAAAAAGTTAAATATTATTTCAAATCCTCTTATTCTTGTTTCTTTCATTTTCCTTGGCATGAGAATGACACAACATGCATCCAAGTATTTTGTTTATTTGACTACATTTTACAGCGTGAACTTTAGTCCAACTACCCCCACCAGTACCTCTGGATAAGGATAAAGCTGTCAGAATAGATGTCAGAGCAGCACCACTAACTGTGAATAGGAATGGTGTAAAATGTCACCTGCAATGTTTGGACCATTTTTGCATGCAGCTAATTTAATGGAATGTAATAAATAGTGAGAGCCTGTCTCAAAATGAAAAATAAAAAGGAGCTGGAGTTGTAGCTTAGTGTGAAGGACCTGGGTTCCACCACCAGTACCACAAAAAAAGGTAGAAGACAAAAAGTAAACTTCCTCTATTATCCCACTCCATAGATTCGTTAATAGTTCTATGTATGATCAAGATTTTAAAAATGTCTAATTGAAAATTTTTAGATATGTATTCTTTTCTTCTTTCATGAAACAATATGCTATGGGCCTCTTTCTGTTGAGATGTAATTTATGTACCATGACTGGCCTGTTTTAAGAATATAATCCAATGATATTTTATCAATTTATACAGCTGTGCAACCATCACTACAACCCATCTTAGAATATTTCCATCAACCCAAAAGATTCCTTGTACCTATTTGCAGTCACTCCCCATTCCCAGTCCAGGGAAATATTCATCTAATTTCTCTTTTTATTACCAAGTGGCGTTTGTATAAGCACAAGGATGGAGCATTCCTAATCTGAAACTCCAAAGTGCTGTGAAGTCCAAAGCTTTTTGAGTACTGGTCTGACACCCCCGGTGGCCTTGCCCATGCAAGGCAAGTGCTCTACCACTGAGTTATACCTGGAGCCCAAAGTACTTTGTTTGCCTGAGATCGGGTCTTGCTACATTTCCCTGGCTGGCCTTGAACTAATAAGATCCCTCCTGCCTCAGCTTCCTGAGTAGTTGAGACTACTGGTGCAGGCTACCACGCCCAACCACGAGAATGTTTTAAAAGTGCAGTTTTAGACATACAGTTTTAGATGTACAGTACAGTCCTAATGAACACAGAGGAGTGAGGAGGAAAGGAGGAAAGAGAAAGGGAAAACAAATACCTCAATTCTCCGTTTTGCTTTGTCATAAGCCCGTTCTTCTTTAGTTCGATCATCATCAGAGTCATATTCAGAGTCTGAGCTTATTTCCTTACTTTGCTTTGTATCTGTTTTCCCTGAATCTTTCTCATCTGACATCTTCTCATCCTCCTCATCGCCTTCACTAGCTTCACTTTCTCCTTCATCTTCCTCTTCTTCACTCTCCTCTTCTTCATCTTCCTCTTCTTCCTCTTCCTCCTCCTCTTCAGGATTTTCTTTTACTTCTATATGAACTGTATTTCCTTCTTTAGGAGGCAAATAGATTTTAAATTAAATGAGTCAACATTATAGATTTGCATTAAGATACCAGAGACCCTAAAATAAGAGAAAATAATACTGAAAGGCACTAATTAAGTTCGTAACACTGTATTTTCACACAATCACAAACGCAAAGTGTTTGTCCATATACTACAGTGAAGACTGTTGTGTAACAGTAAAAACTTCAGGCAGTAATCCATACTGAAGTTTACAGAACAGAAAAGCACCACGGAGGAAGATGAGAGAGAACAAGGGAGAAGAGAACCACAGGAAGCTGAGTTCTGCCTTAGCCTTGGAGATGCTGCTGATTCTGGAGGCAGCAGCTGAAGGTAAGCTGCCTCAGTGCCAGGGAACAGCACTGGGAGCCCAGCCCTCCTGAGGCCTGGAGGGAGAGAAAAGCATTGGGCTGCACCTGTATATGGGGTAAAGATGCTGAAGCACTACGTTCTAGGAGGAAGGGATGAGTAAGAAATAAACAGGACTTCCCTACTACTGGTAGAACACCTTCAGATCCTCTCAACTGTAAATTTAGAATAGGATGACTCCATAGTGGCTACTTTACTCAAGATTCCTGGTGTAAATACAGATTAAATATTCCTAATCCAAAATCTCAAAGTCTGAAACCCTAACCATCTCATAAAACTTTGTTTCATTTAGCAATGTATTAAAAATACTGTATAAAATAACCTTCAGGGTATGTGTATAAGGCATATTTAAGATATTAATGGATTTCACCTTTACACTTGGGTTCCTTTCCAAGTAGCTCGTGTACATCCAAATATTCCCAAATCAAAAGAAATCCAAAATCTAAAACATTTCTCATCCCAAGCATTTTAAGTAAGAGGAACTCTACCTACAGGTATAAGTCTACTCTAAAGATGACATAATCCTTTGCTTTAAATTATTTCTATATAACAGTAACAGTAACAAGACATATGAGGAAAAAATTTACATGACAAAATCAGTAGGTAGGAAACTAAAATTGTAAAATGAGTAAGTTTCTAACATTCAGGGAATGGCATTAAAAATCAACAATCCAAAAATGGTTAGAAAGGAAAGAAAAAGAAACAAAACAGGACTAGGGTGAAAAACCTAAAACCAGTATATTTCATTAATTACACCATATGTTAGATGCAATGGGCTGTAAGTATTCTGAGTAACAGCTAAATATTGACAAACTATGGTTGCTCTGGTTTGAACGTGGCTTCTTCACCATAATTCTGAGGGAGACATAAATCCCGCTGACACAGAATTAAGAGGGGGTGTCTTCTGAGAAATGATCAGAAAGAGTCCAGCCCTCTAGCCCTTCTTCGCTCCCACCATGTGAGAGCAGAGCGGTCAGCCCTCTGGGGGGATGGTGCGGCAGGAAAGCCACATCTGGAATGCAGAGTGCGGCCCGCACTGGACACCAGCATCACTGCTTTGCTCTCAGCCTCCCAGCTCAGCTCCCACAAACGTAAAGAATTACTGCTGTCTATCAATCACCAATCTGTGGTGTTCTGTTACAGCAGCATAAACGGACTAAATGCCACTTAAGGATACAGGAAAATAAAGACAGAAAACAGTAAGTCAGAGCTGGTATAGCCATATGAGAATCAGATACAGGACAGCGCTCAGAACAGTGCAGAGGTATTGAAACTAAACACAGAAATGCAAGGCAACAAACTAAATGCTTCCTGATCATACATGAAACACAGTGACTGACCATGTGGTAGGCTGCAAGAAAGACTACAGATTTCAATCATGTATTCCTCTGATCACCCACTTTCATAAATTAAGAAATATACTAAATAAAGCACAGGTAAAAGCTAATAAAATGAAAATTAGAAAACAACATTATTAGAACCTGTAGAATTTGATGACAGCCAGACTTAAAGAAAAATTCAGACCAAGATGTATCATGTACAGGTACAAAATAACCATGTTGATTATGAACATTATGTATACAATGTACCAATACATGTTCTTGGTAAAAATAATAAAAAAAATAAAAAAAAAAGAAAAATTCAGCTTTAAAAATAAGGGCTAAAAAAAAAAAATAAGGGCTGCGTGGTGAGGGAAGGCTAAAAAATCAAATAGTTGAACACTACTCTCAAGAAGACAGAAAAATCACAAGCAATTAAACCAATGAAGGATTTTAATAACGAAGTAATGACAATAAAATATCTCCTATTCACAGTGAGCAGGAATTATACTAGCCATCTTTTCATTACATTTTATGTTAACAGGCTTTAGTAACAGGCATCTTCCCAATATCGTCAGTTGGGAAAGTGCATTCCACACTCCTACGTACAATGTTCTAGGGACCTCCTGAAGCCATGTGGGGAACCATTTAGGAACCACAGCCATGGAGAGAGCAAGACTGACCCTAGCCCAGGAAGTCCGTCTGTCTCTGAGAACGCAGAGACTGACTACTCTCAAGTGCCTCTCTAATGGAACCACCAGGATCACCAACGTGGCCTTAGGAGTGACTCACCTTTTTCTCTCTCTTCATCACTGGCCATAGCTTCCCAATCATCCAATCCACCATCCTCACTTTCTTCTTCTTCTTCTGTAAATAAAAGTTTTCATTTAAGATGCAGAAATCATTTAGAAATGCAAGGTTGCTTTAAGGAAAAAAAAAAAAGGAAAATTATGCTGACATAAAAGAATCCTGCATGCAACTTTGTTATCTTTGTAACTCTTTTGAATATAGGTAACATATTATAATTTACTATTACTAAATGCTTTACCATTTCCTACTATACTTTCAATATACCACACTAAAACTTAACCCAGATTTCATATTTGAAATTAAAATATCAGAACCCAGACACTAAAATCTTCTCTTGGATCCTGGAAAGTGTATATGAATACATTCAGTTCTTAAAGACAAATGAAATTTTTTATCTACCTTATTTTTCAATTTTCAACTTACTTTATACAAAGAATTTATTACTTACTCTGCTTTAACCTTTACAGATATATCCAAATATTACTTAAATTCCAAAGCTGAAGATACACTGCAACTCCAGTCCAAAATAACAGCAGAATGCTGTGTTTATAATCTCCAAGTAGGCAGAAAGCTAAAACTTTTATTATGATTTGAGTATTAAAGATTTTAATACTCTCTTTAAGAATAATACCCTCTTCTTACTGAAATCCAACCAGGCAAAACCATTAATAAAGGAAAGGAGGACGACAGTGAGTATTTGCTTCCCTATAATAATGATTTACCAACAATTGTGGGTAAGTAATTTTATGGAGGAAATGAGACTCAGAAACAGGTACCCAAAGGACTCTTCTAAATCAGCAGTTCTTTCTGGTGTTATAAATAAGGCCTACAGTAGGTGGACTGCTATTATCAACCTGAATTTCTCTAATTTCACATTACAGCTAAGCTGAGAGCTACCCCAATGAAATGACCCTATTCACTTGGAATAGGAGGGGCAAAGGAAGGTCTTAATTATCATCATTCACCTGTATGTCAGTCTTGATATTCTCTAAGGCTGTTTCTCAGTCCTTATCCTATCTTAAACACTGGAGACCCTCTTGAAAAAAACATACATTTAGCTAGCCCCTCCTTCTCTTATCAGTCTTCTGAATTTCAACAATGTTTAATTTAAAAAACAGCCAGACTTTCCACACATCCCCCACCAAATGAGTTGAATCTTACTAATTTAGCAAATCGAAGCTGACCTCTAAGAAAGTTTTTAAATGCACATTTTTTACAGCCTTTTAAATGTTCTAATTAAAGATGTTTGTTTCTGAAGGAAAGAACTTCAGGCCTTTGGATTTCTGACCCATAAAGAGAAAATCTAAAACCTAGTCTCTCTATGAAACATTTTACTGACACTATTGAAAAGAACAAAACTGATTCAAGTCTCATTTGGATGTTTTTTCAAAGTGGAAATAAATACGTAAGAACTATTAGGCAATAAGGCCATCCATCAGGACATTTATTTGGCCTGAAAGTTAATAACTAAGATAATTTAGGATACAACAATAGCACTTGATAGAAATTAATTAACTTATCGCCTGAGACTACCGGCCTGGCTCAACAGGAGGTAGTGTTTCCTCTTTTTCTGGTACACCTTGTTCCACAGCTTCAACAGCAGCACTTAATTCCACTGCTTCAGACACTGGAAAAGGCACAAGAACCAAGTCAGCAATACTTCTTCAGTGTATAACTTCTGTTAAGATACTCTGTTCACTACAGGACAGAAACCTATAGTAAAGAACCCATTTTCTTACAAGTTTAGAAAATGTTTATCAGCCATATGTTGTAAATGGAACTTTCTGTTCTTTCTGTTGGAGGAATAGAACATAAAATCACAGAAGACTGGGAAAGAAAAGATAACAGTTTTGCTTTTCAGAGTTAACAACAGGTACTCACAGGATAGGACCCAAATTTTTCAAGGTAAATTATTTTCCACTCGCCTCTTATTTGTATCAGATGAGAATGACAACCATGGAGAAGGTGCACTATACAGTTCTAGAGGGCTAGAAATATCGCTCAGTGGTACAGTGCACACTTAGCATTTGTGAGGCCCTGGGTTCAATTCCCAGCCCCTCTGCCCACCCACACACACATGGGTGGGGGGATCTGATTTGTTGATTTCTTTTAAAAAGATACTATACTTTGAAGGTTGTGGGGGGGTGGAGGCGGAGCCAAACCGTTTCTAAACCACAGGCATCTAATATACAAACCTTCTTTATTTTCTAGCTGCTGTGGTGTTTTTTTCTTCTTTTTGTCTTCATAAATTGGCCTTTTCTTTGGCAAAGAGTCTTTTGATGGCACTTCAACACCTAAGGGATAATAAAAGAAAAACTTGAGGTTAAACTATTTACATGTCACCTGAGAAACGGTATTTAAAAAAATTAACGTTTCATTCACCTCAAAGACACACCCTAAAATACAACATTCACACAAAAACCTATCTTTTTATACAAGGTATTATAAAATTGACATGAAAGCGTATGACAGGAGTCTTAACAAATGCATGGAGTTACTAAATGACCACTGTGATGAGGACATGGAACAATTTATATCCTGTTCTGGCCCACACAGTCAAACCCATTCAAATCCTTAGCCCCTGGGTAACCAGTGATCTGTTGTCCACCCCTAAAGATTAGCTTTTCCTCAAATGTCAAACAAGTGCAATCTTTCAATCTGGCTTCTGTGGTCGCAACAGAGTTATGAGGGTCGACTATTCCGCAGTGCCTCTGTACCACCTTTTGTCTTATTGTTGAGTAGCAAACCAGAGTCCACACAGCCTGTTTATCCATTCAACAGCTGAAGGATCTCAACTGTTTACAGCTTGGAGCTATATGAATAAAAATATGAGAATTTTTACACAAGTTTCTCCATGAGCACTTTTCTTATGTAAGTATTTCAGAAAGGAATGAAAGCTAAAGTAAATAAGTACTTAATTTTATAAAAAACTGCCAGTTGTTTTCCAAAGTGGCCTTCCCACTTGATAAAGACAAGTTTTTACTTCTTCAGATATGTATTCTAACATGTGCAGCACTACCTCACCAAGGTCTTAAATTCTCTTACTAATGATGTTGAGCATTCTTTTCATGTATTTATGCCTTCTTGGTGAAAATGGCTGTTTTGACCCTTTGCCAGCTTTTACATGGAGTTTGTTTTATTATTATTGCATTTTGAGAAATCTTTATATATTCTAGATATGTGATTTAGAGGTACTCTCTTAATGGTGTCTTTTGCAGAAAAAGGTTTTAGCATGCTCACAGCAAGTCTCAAGTATGTATGTCTTGCTGCTGGGCAGCTTGAACCACTGGTGGTACATGCATGACTGTTCCATCAGGCAACTTTTTATTAATTCTGTTAGTAAAAAGATCAATGAAAGTGATTAGATCCATTTGTACCCTCAGTGGTGCAAGGTACCTGACAGGAGAGTCACGCACGTAGCACCTGTGGTTCAACAAGCTGGTGGGAAATGTTAAGCCAGACTTTCAAAACGTATCATTCTTTTCTTTTACAGATACTCCAAACTAAGCTCTGTCCTCAGCCTTTCGGGGGCTGTCCATGGTCCAAGTCACTTAGTTGCCTAGGCTGGGCTCAAACTTGTGATCCTCCTGCTTCTGGCTCCCACTGTGCTGGGATTACAGGTCTGCGCCATCACACCCAGCTCCTTTTACAGATACGTTTAAAGTCATAGCTAAGTACTCTTTCCTAACACAACATCATGAATATTTTGTTCTATGTCTCTGCTAAAAATTTTATAGTATATTTTATAGTATAGTTTTATTTAGTCTGTATACAATGAATGGAGATAAAACTAGGTGAAAGTTTGTTTAGTTTGGGGTTTTTCTGCATACAAATATCCAATTGTTCTAGTACCTGATGTTACAGAAACTACATATATACTTTATCCAATGAATTACCTTTCATTTATAACAGAAGGAAAAATATTAACTTACCATCTATAGGCTCTGTGTTCTCCCCGACTATTAGTCTATCCTTTCCTACAGCTTTAGTATAAGTCTTGTAATCAGGTATTGTGAATCTTCCACACTTGTTCTCCACATTCAAAAATGCCATTCTAATTCCTCAGCCTTCAAATAAATTTTAGTTCACAAATATCCGTAAAACATTATGCTCTGCTTTTGATGGGAGCTCTAATGAATCTACAGATTAGTTTGGAAGAACTGATTAACTTAACAAGTTTGAGTCTTACAATCCATAAACACAGTCTCTCTCCATTTGTATAGGTTTTCCTTGATTTATTCCCTAGCATTTCCATTTTAAGTAAATATATCTTACAAATATAAGATTTCTATTTCTTTGTTCTTTTTGGGCTGCTATTGTAAATGTTACAAATAGTAATTTTTTTTATTTTCAGTTGTTAATTGCCAGCATAAAGAAATACAACTGATACGGTCATCTGGCCCCATATCTACAACCTTGTCAATCTCAATTTCTTACTAACATCTTCTGAGGATGAGGAGATTCCATGAGAGTTCCTATACAGATAACTATCACCTGGGAACAGAGACTGTTACTGCTCTCTGCTCTGTAAGCCATTTATTTACTCAGCTTAACCGCACAATTCAGGACATTCCAGTGCAATGTCGAATGAGGATGGTGAAAGTGGACAGCTCACCTTTATCATACTAAAGTTTAACATTCAGTTTTTCACCATGAAATATAATAGTTGAACTTCTGTTGCAGATGTCTTTTACCAGGACAAAGAAGCTCGATTCTATTTCCAGTTTGTTAATTTTTATCATATGGGATGAAGTTTGTCAAATGATTTTTCTGTATTTACTGAGAAAGTCTGGTAATTTCTCTTCTTTAATACGATAAAATACATTTACTGATTTCCAAATACTGAATCAGCCTTGCACTCCCAGGATAACACTCACTTGATGGTAGTAATTCTACATAAATATATATAGAGAGATACACACACACACACTCAAAATGCTAAAGTTTTGTTGAGAGTTTTTGTACTCAAGTTCATGAAGAATAATGGTCTGCATATTTCCTCTTTTAAAATATCTTCTTGCCTATACAGTAATAACACTAATTGTTGTCCGCATAAAATGAGTTGGGTATTTCTGAAAGATGTCTATAAGTGGTCCCATTTCTTCCTTAGATATCTGTTGGAATTCCCTGGGGCTTGGAGTTTTCCTTCTTGGGTATTAATTTAGATAAAAATTTAACAGATATAGTTTAAATTAAATAGAGGTTTTAAAAACAGAGACTGGATTGTTCTGGCTACATGTGAGACAGTTTGGGTAGTTTGCATCTTCTAAAAAATGACTGCTCCACCTAAGTTTTTGAATAGCAACGTTTTATCATTATTTTAATGCCTGTAATGATACTTCCCCTCTTCACTCCTGCTACTGACTCTTGAGTTCCTCTTTACTTAGTCAGTTTTACAAATTATTTCAAAGAACTAGGTCTTGGTTTCACTATTATTTTTGTTTTCTCTTTCATTGTTTTTTGAACTTTATTATTTCTTTCCTTCTGCTTACCGGGCTCTTACACATTAAGACAGTAGCTCAGGCTATTGAGACCTTTCTTCTTTTCCTAAAAGGAGCATGTATTGCTATAAACTTCCCTCTATGCACTGTGTCACCTGTACCCTACAAATCTGGAGATGTTTGCTTTCAATCCGAGATGCTTTCTAATTTCCAATCACACTTTTTCTTTGGCTCATGGGTTAATTAGCAGTGTGCTAATTAATTTCCAAATATCTGTGGATTTCACACACAGGTTCATAACTTTGAAACACTGAGTTTTTACCGTTACATAAAATACCTTTCTCTGAAGTATACATTAGATTAATATAAGAACTCCAACTTTCTTTTGATTGTTAACACTGCATGTCTCTATCCTCCTAATCCATACCATTCTCTTTAAAGTGGATTATTACTCTAGCATAGATCTGGCTCTTGTTTTCAAACAATCTGTCTTTAATTGGTATGTTCAGATTAGTTATACATAATTAGTCATATAGCTGGGTTTAGGCCTATCACTAATCTATCTTCATTTCCCTTCTTCCCCTCCTTCCACTGGGGACAGCCAAAACCTTCACACATAACCATACCCCCAACTCTTACTTTGAGACAGGCAGGGTCTCATTTGGTTGTTAAATTGCTCAGGGTGGGTTCTTATGTGAGGATCCTCCGACCTCAGTCCCCCAATCTGAGGGAATTATAGCAATGCACCATGAAGCCCAGCTACTGGGCTCTGTTCTTCTTTCTTTGGAGTTACCTAATTTTTTTATTATTAAACTTATCTACTGATTTTAACTTAATTATAAAATGGCTGCTGTAGGGATTAGAATATTCATACTTGACTTTCCACACTATAAACAGAATCAGTATATTACCGGGCAAATCAGCCACTCAAAACTGTCTAAGTCTTGGTACTGGTTTATATCACAGCGCAGTTCTGGAAGCTGTGGCTATGCTTCTCTGGGTCTGTTTCAAGTGCGTACAGCTCCCCAGTGAGCCTGGGAGTTTTGTAATTTCTACACAAAACTGTTGAGACCCTCTTCCTCCAGCTCTTGATCTCCACAATTTCCCCTACACACTGTGGCTCCTCAAGCTCCTTTCTGGTTCCTTTGACCAAGAAGATGAGGCTCTTTCGGGGTTTTACGTCCTGAGATTGTTGAGAAGTTCCACCCAGAGATGCCACTTGGCCAAAGCAGTAAGAGAAAAGGGGTAAAAACCAATGGAGACTCCCCTCAAATGTTCAGACATCAGAGACCCCTGTCCTATCTTCTCTGGCTGAAGGGAAGTAACCAAAAGGGTGCATCATACTAGTGTTATAAACAATGCTTACATAACAATGCCCTCAATTCAAAGGAAACAAAATAACTTAAACATTTACAAATGAAAGGATGGAAATTCTGGAATTCTTTTCCCTCATATCCCCTAAACAGACCCCAAAAACCTCTACTATCATTAAGTAGTCCATAAAGTTGGGCTATAAATGACTGAACTAGAACACCAAAGTAGAAAAGCCCAACCCAAAATAGGCCATAGCTATAAGAGTAACCTCTATGTTTAGCCTATTTTTTCTTTCATTACCACTAAAACTCTCACAGGATACCTGCAAGACAAAAGCAACTTCTATGTTAACACACACTCTTTCAAATAGTTCTTAGTAAGAACTATTACTATCAATACTTACTAATTACTACTAGTGAGAACTATTACTAGTAGTAACGTAAAATTTGCTACCATTTATTTATCTCCTGATCATACTTATAATTAATCACCTACGTTTTGCCTGCCACTAGTATGTTAAGTGTGAGTGGTAAGACGTATGCCTACAAGCAAATAAATAGGATCAAGTAATGTCCTGTCCCTTGCAGAGTGATGTGCTAACTGACTTCTATTGAACAAAAGATTCCAGTCTTTGAAAGATATAGTGAAACATGACACAAATAAAATGTTTAATTTGCAATGAAATCAAAAAGAAAAACAAGTTTTAAGTGTATTGTAAGTGAATAAAGCTGCCCTGCCCCCCAAGATGTCCAGGTCCTCAACCCTGCAGCACGTAAATGTGTCGGCTAATACAGCAAAAAAAGCACCGCAGAAAGGAATTAACCTTTAACAGTTTACCCCGTGTCACTCCAGCAGCGTATTCTGTTCACATACCGACTACCCTGAGAGTCACTCAGGAAGGTGTCATTTCAACTAGTCAATTCTTGTTTGCATGATACACTCATACGTCTATTCATTTTATAGTGACTATTTTTTGCATACTTTTAAATTTAGAACAGTGTATTCGCTTTTGATGACTGTGTCTAATGAAATCTGCAAGTTCTGATTATTTTCTTTTACTAATCCATGTTTATTTTGTGAAAAATACCCTATAATTTTGTGCTACAATCAGAGAGGAAAGTCTGTGTTATGAAATGGAAAGACAAAAAAGACACCTTCTTATTGTCAACTACTCATAATACAGAAATGATAAGAAATTGAAAGAAGAAACAGAAAATTCCAGTAGTGGTCAATGCTTATAATAATTCTATGAGTGGTGTTGACAGAGCTGACCACATCTAATAAGCTATCCTGTAATCAAAAAACAAGGAAATAAATATTACTATAATATAGTTATACACCTTCTGGAGCAAACAATATGGAACTCATTTGTTATTTATTCAAAACAGAAGGGTTCCAAAAGTCATTTACAATTTAGATTAGGTCTAACAGACCAAATAATTGAAAAATACAAGAGAACAAAATGCCAGCCAGGATGTCCATCATTGACATCTTCACCATTACATTTAGCAGATAGACATTTGATTGACATTATACCACCCATAGGGAAAAAAAAGGCCAGCATGATAGTGTAAAGTGTGTTGTTCAAAGAAAGACAATAATGCAAAAAGAATTCAGAAAGAGACCAGATACTGCTGTACAGATTGTAACTGCTGTGTACTGTTGTGTACTGTTTAAAAATACACCATACACAGAAAAACTGAATAAATTTGGTAAAACTGTCATTTTTATATTTGCTATATTAATAAAAAATATGCAATTTCTGGTCATCCTGTATTTAAATGATTGGACTGGTAAGTGGTTAAACAAATCAAAGTGGGGATTAAGCGAGAAGACAATGCAGACAGAATCAGCTTGACTAGAATTTTCCCTGCCTCGGAGCCTAGATCTACTAAATCAAAAGCACAGGTCTGAGAGGAAACTGGAGGCTAGATAACTTAAATTTTGGTCCCCATAACACCTCACAGTTAATCAACTGACTGCTCCTCCAGTCAGGGACTCCTAAATAAACTACTGTATCTGTAATCAACGCCAAGACTTGTACATGCTCAGACAGCCCATTCACTTTGCAAACTGAGCAATCGCAATAACGTTCTTATGGAAGCTCTTCTCCTGGAGTTTATTCCAAATTATTTTTAAAGTACCCTCTTAATAGAATATGCTTAGTAGTCACAGACTAAAGACTGACTGAAAAGCTAATCTGCTGCACACTTCAGCCTACTCACACAAAAAACCCCGCAGCTAACTGGGCTGAGAACACATTCTGGGCTCAATGAGTAAGTTCTGCATCAATCTGAGTATCGAACATGGTAAATAATTTTTAATTAACAAGATAAGGGCAAAAAACCACTATAGAATCTTTTACTGAAAGGAGTCACATGAATGAACTCATGAGTGAAAGGCCTTTGAAGTTGGCTAAGGAATTTGGAACTTTTTTTTTAGACAGTCTTGCTATGTAGTTCAGGCTGGCCTCAAACTTGCAGCAATCCTCCTGCCTCAGCCTGCTAGGTGCTGGGATTACAGAAGTGCACCACCATGCCCAGCTGGACCTTTATTAATGGAAAATGGAGAAACAATAAGATGCCAAACACTTGGCAACACCATAAATAAAAGAGATCAGGGTCAGAGATGCCACTAGAGAAACCATCTCTTCCAACTGTGTCCTAAAGACTGATGCTAAGATTGTTTTAAATTATAACTTTCATCTGATTACCATAACTCCCTGTCTACTCCTCAAGAGCATTTCACAGACAGGCAAACCATTCCCTACTTGTCCCATACCCATTTCTTCATAAGTACTTTTAGCCTTTCAGATAGTCACCAGTTCTATTTGATGTCTGGGTGCTAACTATACTCAGGTTTATTATCTAATTTTTTTAAAAGTTATATTCCTAATGAAGAATAAAACTTTCTGAAATCTAAATACGTTTCTCTATGCCTACTGCTCCTGATCAACACACAGATTGATTTAAATGTCAACTCTGGTACACTGTTTAAGCTCTGAGTCACTACTTCATCTACATGTTAGGAATGAAGTATCTTTTAAGGTTTTTTTAATGAAGGAAAAGCACACAATGTCAAAGGTGTATTATAGCATCAGTTATAAACCAAGTACACAGCAAAGAGCAGCTTTACTGTAATTATAAGCCCCAAAATGACTAGGATAAAAATCTGTGTAATATAAGAGGGACAGAAAATTAAGGGATGACTCTTAGTCTTCTCAACGGAGCAATGATACTATTTTAAATTATCCTGTCAAAAATATACTTAATTATATGCCCAGATTTTGATCACTAAACATTATCAGCCACTAAAAGGAACTAAAGGTCCTCATATCAACAGCTGACTCTGGATCTGTACAAGATGAAGTTGAGATATCTCATTAAGTCAGACAGCAAGGAAGAGGTGAAAGAACACTGTGGTAATGTATAAAAATCACAGGAACCAACCCAACTGCCCTCCCACTGACCAAAGATGGTATAATTTCAGTATCAAGAAAACAACAGGATAGACCTCTTGCAAATGGGAAAGGGTCCAGGAGACTGAGGGTAAGGGGTGGGGGAGGTAAGTAAGAACTAAGATCTGCCGTGCACAGGAATCTAATAACCTCAATGAATGTCAACATTGTATGTCACAAACATGAGCTAAGAATACTAACGAGAAGAATGAAAATGGAGAAAAGGAATTTAGGGGTAAAGGGAGAGAGGTGAGTAGGAAGGGGAAGGTGATTAAGAGAAAAAAAATGAGCTTTATTATGTTCATGTACCTATTCCTCAAGATGAATGTGAACTTCATGTACTGCAAACACGTACTAATAGATTAATAAAAAATAAAGCACATAAAAAAGCATAGTGAGTTCAAGAGATGAAAACACATCAATTACACACAGCTCCATTAAATTACTACCCATACAACAAAAAATTTAAATTCATAATTTAGCCCTGGAAGTTGCAGCGGTACCAACTTACTCTTTTAAAAACTTTTAAGATAAAAAGCATGTCTCTTTGCATTCCTGTATGAGCTGTGTTTCAGGGACAGTTTTTCTTTAGAGAGCTTAGCTAATGCAGAACTGAAAAAATTAGATTACCATTCTGAAATCCCAAGGGAACACTGGATACAAGATCACCACCAATGAGACAATAAAACCATTAGATGAAAAGTCATGGGGCGCTGGGCACAGGGGTGCATGCCCACAATTCCAGTGCATGGCTGAGGCAGAAGAACCACAAGTTCAAGCCCAGCCTCAACTTTACAAAACCCTGTCTCAAAATAACAAAACAGGGATGGGGATATAGCTCAGTCTATAGCGCCTCAGTTCAATCTCCAACACTAAGTCAACAGGGAACAGACAGGATTGCCAATCCACTGATCAATCTTGACATCACTAGAAGTCAGAGAATCAAATTATGTGTCTACTGGCACGAGTGCTGCTATGAAGCAGTGGTTCGACAGACCTAACAAATTACACAGGATAGAAAAGCATATTCACCGACACCAGGAAAATGTAATTAGACAAGCCCAAAATATGAAAAATTCTAAAGACTTATCCAATATTGTCAATGAATAAATGGCATAGAAAAAGGGAAGGTGGAATGAGAGACAAACATGTTGAGCAAATGCAATTTGCAGATTTCGCCTGGATCCAGATTTGAATTAAACTGTAAGTAACATTTGGACAACAAATGCCAAATATTAAACATGAGAGAAAAACAGATGATAACAAAAATTTTTTTAGATGTAAAAATATGTACTATACTAACAAGTAAAAAAAAAATCTAAATGTCCTTATCTGTTAGATACATACTATATTAGTACCTGGGTTTTTTAAAATATGCTGTCTGGAATTCACTCTCAAGTACTCCAGAGAAGTGGGCAGAGGTAGCCAGGTGTTGTAGCAAACACCTGTATCTCAGCATGCTGAAGGCTAAGGCAGGAGGATCAGTAGGTCAAGGACAATCTGGTCTACCTAAGCAGTTTGAGGCAAGCCTCGTAAGTAAGACTGTTGTCTCAAAAATAACAACAAAAAGCAGCAGAGGAATATAAAACAAAAATAGGGAATGCTGATAATTGTTGACACTGGCTGATAGATACTAATTCTATTATCATCTCCATTTTTGTTTGGGGGATTATTTATAGAATTATATACACATATTTGGAGGGAGTGCTCGCTGTGGCAGCACATATACTAAAATGGGTGGGGAGTCTTGCAGTGTTATCCAGGCTGATCTCCCGTGCCTCAATTCAAGCAATCTTCTGAGTATCTCGGACCACAGGTATGAACCAAAAGTGTCCAGCTACAAATTACACTTTTGTCCTAGAATGGAAGTTATCTTCCTAAACAATGAAATTAAAATTATATTGCCAATTTCTTACATTTGTACTGGACTTTTCACAGCATTTTCATAGGAATTCTCCTTCCAACTCCTTCTCATTCTCCTCCTAAACATCACCTGTTCAGATGACTAACAGGACCACTTACCCTGAGCTTGTAGAAGTTTAAGGGTAGCTTCAGCTCTGGCTCTGGCTTCTCTCTGGGATTTAGTTAGAAGTTTCCCTTCTTTTTTCAAGCGTTCTTTTCTTTCTTTTTCTTTTTGCTTTTTCCTTTCTCTTTTTTCTTGTTCCAATCGTTCCTATGAAAGTATATGCCAGATAAAAACTGTATTAGCTTAAGGAAAGAGAAAATTTAAATGTGAACAATCTAAACTTTAAAGCTTATGGGATACTCAAAGTATTGTGTTAGGAGATTCCAAGTAAAATTCTTATAATATTGTACACTATTTTCTGTCTCTACACGAGGAAATAAGGCAGGACTTTCTCTACCTCTAAAGTGCTGTCTGGCCATGAATTTTTTACCATTAGAGTACAGATATTTAATAGAATGGCGATTTTTAAGCTTTAAACAAAGTATCAGCATTGGCAACTTCACAAAAACATACCTCTTCTTTTCGCTTGGCTTCTAACTCTTCAAGTCGTTTTATGCGTTCTTCCTCTTCTCTCTTTTGCCTTTCTTCCTCTTCTTTAAGCTTAGCCAGAGCTTCCTGCATAGCTTTAACAGTGGCTTTGCTAGGTCCTTTTTTCTTCTCCTTCTCTTTTTCTTCCTTTTCTGCTTTCTTTTTCTTCTTGTCTTTCTTCTTTTTATCTCCTTCATTGTCATCTATCAAATAAACGCAAAAAAAAGTAAGTTCTTTCTTACAGCAGAAATAAAGAACCGAAACGGACCAAAGTTGATGCCGTCAGTGGGCCGGGTCTGCATGCATTGAAGCATCTTGAGCACCTGAGCACCTAGAAGACCTTGGTATAGAGCACGGTTTTCTTCTGAGAAGCTAGTGCTGTGCTGAGCTGAGTTGTCATGATGAATACAAGGAGTCAGAAGCAACCTCAGCAGCTCTTAATCCATGGTACCAGTGCAGAGTGGTATGCAAACACTTGTCTAAAATTCGGAAGAACGTAATGAACTAATTCTCATTTAAATTCTGTAGCTACTTTCACTTGGGGATGATGAGAATAATGTCTAATGTGACAGGATATCAGAAGAGCAAAATAAAAAAATATAGTGGTGCATATGGTGGTACATCACTGCAATATCAGCTACAAGAGAGGCTGAGGCAAGAGGATGGCAGGTTTGAGGCCAGCTTGGGCAACTTAGTGAGACGCTGTCTCAAAACAAGATTAAAAAGTGCTGACACAGTGTGTGCTGACCATGCAGGAGGCCCTGGGTTCAATCTCCAATACCACAAGCAAAAACAAAAACCAGTAACAGAAAATGAAAAAAACAGTAATAGACAGAAAATGAATTAGACCTGAAGAACTCTATAAAGAATTAAAAGTTCTCAAGCTCCTTTCACAGTGTTTCTCTGTAGAGATCCCCAAATAAAAATTTCAATGGTTAAATAGCTGTACCGACATTTCCATCACACGTTTTCTAGTCTAAAGCAAAATTATTCTAAATTTTAAGAACATAGTCTTCCCATGTGAATTGTGGGATCTCTACCTATTTTAGTTCTAAATAAGAGGAGGAAATTAATTAGAATGTGTATTTTTTAAGTTGTTCTAGTAAAAAACACAGCTCATTATCTCTTGGAAGACGTTAACTGATTTTGATGTATTAATCTTACTTTTTCATTTCATAGACTGACTTGAGTTTTAAAACACAAGAGGGAATTTAAAGCTATTATCTGAAAGAAAAAAACTTTCTTTGCCCACTTTTGTTTTATTTATTTTTTTGAGGCAGGGTCTCACCATGTCATCTAGGATGGCCTCAGGCCTATGTTCCTCTTGCCTCCGCCTCCCACATAGCTGGGACTACAGGTATGCAGCCCTGTACCCAGCTTAAACAGTCAATTAATGGCAAAAAATAATTTTCATAATGAAATTCTATGAAACATCTAGTGTGCACAGAAACCATCTGGAAGATAATTTTATGCTATGTATGTAAATGTTTAGAGTGGAAATCACTTTTTTTCAGAAGGAGAGGGCAGCCCTGAGGGGATCAGAGCCTCTTGAGACAGGTCGTGCTAAACTGCTTAGGCTGGGTCTGAACTTGTCATTCTCCTGCCTCAGCCTCCCAGTGTGGGAGGATTACAGGTATGCACGCATCACCAGGACTAGGTGAAATTTTTTTTTTTTTTTTTTTTTTTAAGCGATGAGGTCTGGCTGTGTTGTCCAGGCTGGCCTTGAATTCCTATGCTCAAAGCAATCCTGTTTCAGCCTCCCAAGTGGCTGAAACTACAGATAAATACGTCTTTAGACTGGGTCTTTAGATGTGCTTTTTAAAAAGCTCCTATAATTAAATTCTTTTATAAGCCAGGACAAATAACGAAATGACTCTAGGGCATAAGGATCACAACTTAGACCAAGTGAAAATCAAGAGCCTCCTCACTTTTCTCTGCAACCACATCACTCACCTTCTGCAGCTGCAGGAGTCTCTCCTTTCTCTTCAGAAGCTGGGACAACTCTGGCATCAGTTGCTTTGGATTTGACAGCTTCCTCTTCCAGTTTCTTTTGAGATTCTTTTTGTTTACCCTGATCCTTTTTACTTGTTTCTAACTCTTCTTTTTCTTTCAGCTTCCGCAGTTTTGCTTTTTCTTCATCTCGCTTTTTTCTCTCACGCTCTTTCTTTTCAGCCTTCTTTTGAGCCACTGTCTTAATTTTGAAGGAAGAGTCATCATCTTCATTCCCACTATCAACATTAGGCCCTGGCTTATTTTTCTGATTTTTTTTCTGTCCTTTTCTAGACTGCAAAAATTCATCAGACTCATCAGCACTTTCACCTGAAGAGTTCACTCGGGAACGCTCTTTGGTTCTTTTACTATTGTCATCCTCCTCCTCTGAGCCGTCCCACTTTTTATTTGACCTCTGAGCTTTCCCTTTAGCTTTTTTAGAAAGTTTATTAAAATCATCATCATCACTCCCAGACTGTACTTCCACTTTAGATTTTGCAGTCTTTTTTGACTTTGAATCTTTATCTTCTGAGTCTTCACTATCGTTATCATCAAAACTTTGTTTTTTGCCTTTCTGTCCTTTCTTTTTTTTATCTTGTTTTGAGGTGGATTCTTCTTCATTGTTATCTGTTGGCTAAAAAATTTCCACTGTTAGAAATATGAACAGAATTATTTTCATTTCATAAAAGTAACTGAGAACCCTCAAAGTCACAGAATTCACTAAGTATACTAAATGAATGAATGAATGAATGAATGAATGAATGCCTCTTAAAATAAGGTCTTTACACAAGAACATGAAATTCAACCCAGGTCCAGAAGCTAGTTCAGGACTCTGTCACATCTCACATTCACTACCCATTTCAAATTCCAGGTGCTCTGGAACATTTACAAACTTCTTAAGTGGCATATGAAACATCAGGGGTAAATTGAAAGAAGAAAAATAGCTATCACTTTCCCATTACTCTGAAGCACATCTAAATTCCAAGGATGAAAAGACAAAAAACTAAAGGCGGAGAGGGGAAACGCTATCATATCTCCAAATGTACCCATCTTATGAACAGGCAATGTACTATTAAGTATTTTTAGATTTCCACATAAAACGTTGTATCTGTGAAAGGTTTTAAAATACACTATTTCTTTCCTTAAAATTGTTTCCTCCTTTTGGCATCGATTTTATAGAAACTTTTAACTAATGTATCTACATTTACAAGTGTTTCCAAATGTGGCTCCCAAAACCAGCACTAGGAAGCATGAATAGAACAGGAAGCCTGAATGAATAACAATCTTTCACCTTCACTGCAACAGTTTCTCTGTCTGCTTTGATGCCTTGAGCTTCCAAAGACAATTCCTCCAGTTCTTTCAGAATATCATCTTCACTAGAAAAGGAAAACAAATTTTGAAGCATTGGAATAGTTTTTTAAGTGAATCTGGTATCTAAATTAGTAAAAATCAAATGTATGTAAAATATACTCACTCAAAGTCTTGCTTCTTTTTCTCCTTTTTCTTTTTCCCCTTTGTCTTTTGAGGTTCCTGTTCTTTGGCAGCACCAGCTCCTTCTATTTCTGCAGCCAAGGCATCAAGATCAATGTCGTCCTTGGCACTGAAGTGAAAATAAAGAAGGCCTGTATGTTACTCAGGAGCATATCATTTAGCACATTCACTCATACAGAAATTCTTACCATTTTAACCTTTTGCGTGTATTGCTAGCACACCAACATTTGGCAGGTTCCTTCATGGCTATGTGAATATCTACTTATCAGCCTCCCTTCAGCTGCTTCAATAGTTTCTGGGTCATATTCAATTCACAGAGCTATAATGGAGAAATCCAGAAAAAAATCTAGGTACTTGAGAAAATAAAATTTTTAGAAACCAAAGTCATTTTATGTGCTGCAAGGAGTTATTGGTAAAGCAGAAAAAACTTAAAGTATAACCATCTTATTCCTTACCTATCAATGACATCTAATTATTTGGACCCTTGTGCATTTTCACTTGGAATAGGGGAAATTGTAAAGTTGGAGGGAACTTCAGAAATTCTCCAGTCTATTATTTTATCAATGGGAAAACTAAAATGCCCAAAGACAGACTACCTTCAAAAAAACCACAACTACACATTTACACCTACATGAAATGTGTGTGGTTCACTAAATAAAACACGTAAAACAACCAAACATCAAAAATGAAACCTGCTCACAACTTTTCTGGTTTTCATTTTGGGTTGCATCTCATAATATCCTCACCTACCCATACTGTTTGGGGTAACCAAACTAAGTTTCAGTTAAAATCTATAGAAAAGTAAGACAGTTACTCATTCTGAAATGAACAAATAAAAAAGGCAGATAAATCCAATTGAATGGCACAGTAAGAAATCAAAGAACTTAAGCAACAGTTGGGTGCCTCATAAAAAGATGTGTTATCCTGGTAAAGAGAATATCTAAGAGAAAAAAAGAAAAGGAAAAATAGATTTATAACTGTATAACATAAGGATTATATAAAAGGCATGGAGGGTGTAAGATTTATCCTCAAGGAGCTTAGTAAGGGAGATAAAACAGCAAACCAGAAAAAACAGGAATTGTAAAATGTTAAGTACCATGAAGTTTAATGTTTTTATAAATAGTGGGCTAAAATCGAAATATGCTTCCTATCATCCTGTTTACTAGTGGATGTGACACTGAACTGCTGCACTGGGAGCCACGCACCACAGTACCAAATCCAGGATGGGAAAATCAGAGCTTCCCAGCAGAGAAGCCCTGGAAGCCAAATGCCAAGGGAAGAGAAGACAGCCAGGAAAGAGGGACATGCATATCAGGCACAATAAACATGGAAAGGCAACAACGTTCATTGGGGAACTTCCAAAAGGCCCCCGAAAGGGTTTAGACCCTCTAGAGAGGTTTCTATGCATTATGAATCTCCTGGCCCCATTCAAGAATTAGAGAAGTCAGAAACCAAAACTGGAAGCTCAGTGGTATATTTTTAGCAGTATTTCTAGGTGATTGTAGGTCACACCTGAACAAGCATTCTTTTTGTTGTTAGTTTTTAAGGTAGACAAAGTAACTGAAGCACACATGTATTTGCCCAGGATCATATAAAACAGATGAGGGATTTGTTAGAGAAAGTCTGACTCTATAGTCAGTGGTGTAAGTGGCCGGGCTGAATCCTAACTAGTCAGGAAGCAGAGAGACCAGTCAGGGGAGCTTCTAGCAGTGATGCCTTTTAGAGCTTTCAATGATACAAACAGCCCACTGCAGCACACATGCCTTTGCCACCACTGTTCTATAGTAACTGTGATGAGAAACGATGAGTATTGACTTGCACCAGCAGCAGGCAAGTTGAAGATCTGAGTCAGACGAATAACCAAGTCAAATCAGCAACACTTAAGACTAGAGGTACTGTACACAGAAAGGAGAAGAATCAACAATTCTCAGGTCACATCAAGTAGCAGGAAACTAAATCCAGCCCAGCATCTCCCAGAAGCATCTCAGACGGAATCTCTGCCATTATTTCACACTAAAGCTGCTTCTGAGAACTGGGTGAGAGGAAGGTTACAGTCTGGTACCTTAGCTCCGAAGCTTTGCCAGTCCTTTCACTACAATATTTTATATTTGCCTCATTAAAGTAGCTTTAAAGTCTTCTTGTGGTCAGCTGTATTTCTAGAGTACTCATTCACAGATATCTCTAGAGTAACAGTATACACAGGATTTTATTTGTATCCTGAAAGGCTTTTTCTAACCAATAAAACATTAAAAGATTTCAAGTGCTTATCATCTCAGGCACTGTGCTAACCAACCGCTAGACATACTACACGTTATCAATTAATACTCATAACAATCCTATGAAATTATGCTTTCAAATGATAATAAACTGGGCATGGTAGTGTACATCTGTAATCCCAGCACTCTGGGAGGCTGAGGCAGGAGGAAAGCAAGTCAGACCTAGTCTGGATAACTTAGGGACTCAGCAAGAAACCACCTCAAAATAAAAAATAGAAGTGCTGGGGACACAGCTCAGTTTGGGCAAAGGGTTCAACCCTCAGTACTATGAATGAATGAATGAATGACAGACTAAAAGGCCATAAAATTATAAAGCAGCATACAGGGAACTCAAGACCAATTCTGATTACTGCCTTCCCAAAAAATGAGAAATAATCTAGTTACTGAACTATTTGTACAAAAATTCAAACACAGCTACAAATCCTACCAATTATAATATGACTTAGTCTTAGCTCTAATGGTTTCTAAAGTGCTCTTTCAATGTGTACTGAACTTCCTAGGGTTTGCATGGAAAGGCAAAAAACTTTACCAGTCAACAATATACAGACAAGGTTGGCGCACTGGTATGAGAAAACACACATACATCAATGGAAGAGACGACAGCCCAGAAATAGACCACACAAATACCACGTATCTGACCAGTGATATTTATCTGACCTGTGACAAAGGAAGAAGTGCAAGTCAATGGAGAAAGGACCATCTTCCCACCATACAGTACTGGTGCAACTGGTCATCCATGGCAAGGGGTGGGGCACAAGATTTGTTCACTGACCTTGGGTTTGGCAATGAGGTTTCAGGAAAAAAAACACAAAAAGTGTAACCCAAGAAAGGGGGAAGGGTAACAGACTATTAAAATTTAAAACTTCTGCTCTGAGAAAGATACTGGTAGAAAAAATTTGGGGAAATACTATGCTATAAGATTTGTATCCAAAATATATAAGAACTCTTGAAACCAAAGAAGAAATGAGTAAAATACAGACAAAATATCTGAACAGTTACCCTGACAAAGAGAAACACAAACAGCAAAAGAAAAAAGTAACTAAAAGAAAGTTCTACCATTTTCATTAAGAAAGTACAAATTAAAACAAAGAGATAGCATTATACACCTATTGGGATGACTGAAATCCCAGGAAGTGACAATAACAACTGCTGGTCAGAATGCAAAAAAATAACTGATTCTAGGGTAGGGTAGGGTAGGACACAGGCAAGGTAAGCCTAAGAATTTGTGGAATGTCAGAAAAAAGGAAACTAACAAAACCAAGAAAAGCATCAAAACACATACAATCTGGGGTATGTGACAAAGGGAGATCTGAACCAACTGAAAGAGCTTACAATGGCCAAAGGACACAAAAAGTTGTTAATTAATTAGAGCATTAAATTAATAGCATTATGAAATTGTAAATCAAAGCATAAAATCATACCCAAAAGCCCATACGGATAATAAATGACTGACTGAACAAGTGTGCGGATCTCTGTTCTCAAACAATACGATCACGATTCCCACTCCAAGTGTGGACTGCACACCGTAACTTCCTCCCAAAGAACACAAACAGAAAGATAAAGGAAAAACGTAGCTTTACACTGTGGAAACGTGAGCAGCCAAAAGGCCAACATCGACATCAGTAAAATGTGAAATCTGACAGCCTACCATAGCCCAGAGGAATCCACACAGAAATGACTACTAAATGGAATGTGATATTCTATTTGGGATCCTGGAACAGAAAGCAAGACAGCAAGAAAAACTAAAGAAATCTGCAAAAAGTATGCATTTTGGTCAAAAACATAGCAGTTCCTTAGTTGTAACAAGTGTAACAGGCCAATATGTTAATGGGGAAAGTGAGTGTGGGTTATACAGAAACACTATATATCACAATATATTCTGTAATCTTAAAAATTAAAGTTTATTTTTTAAAACCTAAGGTGGGGGAAAATATCATTTACATTCAATCCTAAGAAAATATTTAAATCAAACAAAACATCCACAGGGCTTAAAAGGTGAGTATTACAGAATGCCGGTGAAAGAAATCCAAAGAGGATTGTCTTCTCTAATTCTGTGAGGTATGCTATTGGTAATTTAATTGGGATTACATTAAATCGGTATAGCAGTTTGGGGAGTATGGCCATTTTCACTATAAAAATTCATTTAGGGTTAGCCAAAAATTCATCTGGAACCAAAAGAAACCTAGACTAGCAAAAGCAATTCTGGGCAACAAAAGCAAAGCAGGGGCCATCACAATCCCTGACCTAAAACTATACTACAAAGCTACTGTAATAAAAACAGCATGCTACCGGCACAAAAACAGACCCCAGGACCAATGGAACAGATTAGAAGATGAAGAAACAGGTCCAAATACTCTCAGTCACCTTATCTTTGACGAAGGGGCCAAATAACCTCACTGGAAGAAAGACAGCCTCTTTAATAAATGGTGCTGGAAAAACCGGCTTTCCACATGCCGAAGGTTAAAACTAGACCCGTATCTTTCCCCATGCACTAAGCTAAAATCAAAGTAGATCAAAGATCTAAATATTAAAACAGAAACACTAAATCTATTGGAAGATAGAATAGGTAGAACTCTTGAAGACATAGGTGTAGGCAAGGACCTTATGAACAAATCCCCAGTTGCCCAGGAAATATCACAAAGAATCAACAACTGGGACCTGATCTTACTAAAAAGCTTTTGCAACAGCAAAAGAAACTACCAACAGAGCGAAGAGACAACCCACAAAGTGGGATAAAATTTCTGCCAGCTATTCCTCTAACAAAGGATTAACATCTCAAATATATAAAGAACTCAAAAAAATCAGACCCCCCAAATTTAAAGACCCAATCCAAAAGTGGGCAGCAGAAATGAATAGACACTTCTCAGATGGAGAAGTAGAAACAGCAGATAGACATATGAAAAATGTTCAACATCACTGGTCATTCGAGAGATGCAAATTAAAACAACCCTGAGATTCCACCTCACTCCACAACGAATGGCTATTATCAACAAATCAGCCAATGACAAATGCTGGAGGGGCTTTGGAGAAAAAGGAACCCTTCTCCACTGTTGGTGGGAATGCAGACTGGGGCAACCGCTATGGAAATCAGTGTGGAGATTCCTCAGGGATCTAGGACTAGAGAGTCCATTTGACCCAGCTATTCCACTTCTTGGTATCTTCCCAAAAGAATTAAAAACATCATACTACAGCGATATAGCCACACCCAAGTTTACAGCAGTACAGTCTGTAATAGCCAAATCTTAGAAACAGCCCAAATGTCCATCAACAGCAGAATGGATAAAGAAAATGTGGTTCTTTTATACAATGGAGTACTACTCTGCCATAAAGAATGATAAGCTTGAGATATTTCTAGGTAAATGGATGCATCTTGAGACCATACTCTTAAGTGAAATAAATCAGACACACATGTTTAAATACCGCATAGTTTCTCTGGTGTGAGAAACTGAAAGTGTAAATAAAGATTAAAATGTATTATATTGGGAGAGGGAAGGAAATGTCCAAATGGGAAAGGAAACAAGGAAAGGGGAACGGAATAGAGGACAAGAGAAATAAGAAATGGAAGGAAAAAATGGAAACAAAGCTTTTGTGGATAGGGAGGGAGGAGGGGGTGAAGGGAGGGGAATGGGAAAAAAAGAAGCAACAAGATATGTCACGTGCAGGTACAAATCCCCTATGATGAATGTTATCACTATGTACATCTAAAAAAAAATTTAAAAAAAAAAGAAAAAAAATCCAAAGAGGGCTAAATAAACGGATATACCATGTTCAGGGACTAACAGAACCAACCCAATAAAGACATATACCATGTTCATTGACTAAAAGACAACACAGAAAAGATGACAGTTCAAAACATAACATACAGTTTTAATGCAATTCCAATAAAAATCCCTTAAGAATTGTAGGACATAGCTAGGTATAGAAAAGATTACGTTAAAACTTATAAGGAAGGGGAAAAGAACTAGAACAGCTAAAACAGTTGCAAAACTGAAAAAAAAGATTAAAACAGAAATCACTTTACCAGAGTTCACGGCTTAATATATAGCTACAGTAACCAACTATTGTACTAGCATAGAAACAGACACAAAAATCAACAAAACAGGAGGAACCAAAATTCTGTGGGGCTCCACAGAATTTGGCAAACTTATTTTACAAAGATACAAAATCAATTTAATATAAAAAGACTAGACTTTTCAACAAATGTGCTGGTACAAATGTACATCCAGATATGTAATGAAAAAAAATTAACCTCAACCTCACTCTTTATACATAAATGAACTCAAGCTACAGAGTGAACTTAAATGAAAAAGTTTTAAATGAAAAATAAAACTTAAAATAAGCAAAAAGGTTAATTTCTGAAATTAAAAACATGATTCAGATTTTAATGGCCAGGCATGGTGGCACACACCCATGATTCCAGCACTCAGGAAGCTGAGGCATGAGGATTCAGTCTGGGCTACATAGTCAGTTCAAGGCCAGCCTGAACCACACAGCCAGACCCTGTCTCAAAAAAAAAAACAACCCAAAACTGTAACTCATCAAAATGAAAAACTTTAGCTATGGGAAGTATCTTTGAGGGGTATAGAAAAACAAGCTACAGAGTAGGAGAAGAGGCATAAAATAATATTCCACTGAAGATACAGAGATATGGTAAATAAAAAGACATTCCACATCATTAGCCATTTAGGAAACGCAGATTTAAATCACAAAATTATCACTACATACCAATGAATGCTGCCTCTAATACAGTGATAATAATCAATGCTGGTAAGGCTGCAAAAAAACTATATCAGCTATACACTGCTGGCAGAAACGTAAAATGGTATAAACTATACTCAAGTTTTTTATAAAACTAAAAATGTACTTATCATACAATCTAGCAATTGCACTCCTGCATATTTATTCCTAAGAAATAAAAAGGTGTTTACAGAGAAACTTGTAGACAAGTTTCTGTGCCAGGTTTACATACAATAGCCAAAAATTAAAAAACAACCCATGTGCCTTTAATAGGCAAATGGTTAAATAAATTGTGATTCATTTCCATTCTACAAAATAGTATTCAGTAATAAAATGGAATAAACCATTGATATATACAACAACTTAGCTGGAACTCAAGAGAATTAGGCTGAGTAGGAAAAAACCAACCTAAAAAGGTTACCTATATGATTCCATTTTTATAGTATTTTTGAAAGGACAAATTTTAAAAACGTAGTACATATTTGTGGGTGTGCAGGAGGAAGACAGATGTGAGGGCAAATGGACAATGAAACAGAAACTTGTAGTGATATTCTGCATTTTGATTATGGTAGTGGATACACAAATCTACACATGTGGTAATACTGTATGTAACTAACGCAAGTATAAATGAAACCAAGCAAAGCTGAATATAGTCAGTAGATTTCATCAATATCAACATCTGGGTCATGATACCATAGAACAGTTTTGCAAGAAGTTACCACTGGAAACTGGATAAAGCGTACACAAATCTCTCTGTATTTCTTACAAGTGCATGTGACTTCACAATGATCTCCAAATAAAAGATCATTTTAAAAAAACATTTATTAATAAAATGAAAAGGCAAGCTGCACACTGAGAAAATATCTGCCATACATGAACAGTACTAGATGAAGGATTTGTCTAAAATAGATAAAGAGGGGTTGGGGATTTAGCTTGGTGGTAGAGTGCTTGCCCACCAAGCACAAGGCCCTGAGTTCAATCCCCAGCACCAAAAAAAAAAAAAGATAACTCCTACAAGCCAGTATCAAAAAATAACAATTTTTAATGGGAAAATTTTTAAAACACACTTAACCAATGAAAGGCATGAATGGCAAATAAATACATGAGATGTAAATTAAAATCACAATGAGATGTCATTACACAGCTACTAGAATGACTAAAATTAAGGACTGATAATACCAAGTGCTAAGGGAGAATGAAGACCATCTGGACCTCTCACATATCCCGCTAAGGGAATATAAAAATGGCACAGCCATTTGGACAGCTGGGCAGCTTCTTAAAGTTAAACACACTTACCATAAAACCCAGCAATCCCACTCCTAGGTATATACCTAGGAGAAATGAAAACACATGTCTACACAAAGACTTGCACTCAAATGTTCATAGCAGCTTTATTCACAATCACAGAAAGCTGGAAACAACCCAAATATCCATCTACCAGAAAATTTATAAATAAACATATACCCACACAATAAGACTACTACACAGTCATAAACGGATAAACAAATGCTACATGCACTAATACACATGGATCTCACAGACATTACACTAAGCAAAGCCCAGACAGGCAACAGACTACATACTAGTTGTATGAACTTCTGGGAAACACAAAAACTACAGTGAGAAAAAGAAAACTGTGACTACTGACGAAGCGTCTACTGTAGGGAGAAAAGACTGCTTACAATGAGTCAGGAAATAACATTTTGGGACAATGGATATATTCTATATGTCACAATTATGATGAAGAATGCACGACTGCATATATTTGACTCATTACATACTTAAAATTTGTTAATTTTGTCAACTATACCTGAAAAAAATACATGTATTAAATTTCCAGGAATACTATTAAAAAAGTCAGCAAACAACAAACAAACAAGTTACTAAGTACAGTTAAAAATTAAAAATATGCATGTCTAATATTAATCATGTATCGTTTTACAAACTATGGACATAATAAACCTCTAATCTTTTTTACTAATACAGTATAATATATAGTTAAATGACACTATGAAAAATTTTTCTTAAAACATGGTATTTAGTAATTGTGTAGGCAAGCACGTAACCAACTTTGGTGTTTGGCTTTTGGAATAATAAAAATCATACGCAAAAATAAAAAATAAGGCGATGGAGATACATCTCAGTGGTAGAGCACTTGCTTAGCATGTGTGAGTCTCTCGGTTAAATTTTTGACACCAAAATAAAAATGTTAAACATTCCTCATGGAGACCAATGTAACAAAGGCTTTTAAAGATACATATTACAGAATTGTTCACTGCAAATAAGAAAAGGAAAATTAACCTCATGTATAAATCTCTTCTCAATTTCAGACTTAGTAAATTTCACTTAATGACAGGCACTCTGTGCTGAATAGTAGTCTAATGAATGTAAAGTCAGACAGAAACACAAAAGATCCAAATGCTTTCCAAAATTTACCGTAATTCAAAATGCCTAGGATTTCAAAGACTCTTCCCTGCTAGTCCCTCTTCTCCATGTCTTTACTATGTCTTACTATGCTGTAAAGATCAGAGAACATGGCCAAAATTTCTACAACACTGAAAGATGAGAGTCTGTCTCCTCCCCTTTAATGTGAGAGCTCTGTGATGGGTTAGACCAGTAGAATATACCAAAAAACGGTGTTAAGAATTTCTGGGCCTGGGCCTTGAACCAGCAGCTTCTACGAATCCTCTGCTGGGATGCTCACCGTCGCGCTCATGTGGATCTCCAAGCCACATGGTGCAGTCAAATGCAGGTTCCAGCTGACAGCTCCAGCAGCCATTGTCAACCACAAGAAGGGAATGAGTGAGAAGGCCTTTAAGATGATTCCATTACTGCCACCACCTGACTGCAACCACAGGAGAGCACAAGCAACAACCAGATCAGGAACCCAAAGACTAGAAAATGACTTGCTGAAGAAAAAAAGAGAACCAAATCACTGGGAATGGGGAAGGAACTGTCAGAAAACATTACAAGCTACAGAGAAGTTGGAAAGACAGCCTACAATGCAGAGGAAAGAAAACAAGTTAGACTCTCTTCCCAGCTCTCACAAGCAATAACAATATGATCTGTGCTCGAAGCAAGGGGAGTATTTTGAGGAGGATCAATGGAAATACAGTATGTCTCTCTTACTGCAATAATTTTTTTAAGTTTGGCTGGAAGCACAAGGCCTTGAGTTCGATCCCCAGCACCACAAAACAAACAAACAAAAAAAGGTAAATAAATTTAGCTGGGCATGATAGTGCATGACTGTAATCCCAACACTTAGGAGACTGAAACAAGAGGATTCTGGGAATTTGAGGCCAGCCTGGGATACACAGTGAGTTCAAGGCTGGCCTAAACTACATAGTGAGACTCTCAAAAAAACAAACAAACAAAAAAATTAAAATTTACAACATTTTTTGATCACACTTTATCTCTAAAACAATCCCTTCCAATTTACAACTTCCTCATGAAATCCTGACTCCTTTAAAAGGATATGAAGCCATACAGCTACTATATTATACCATGCAATGCAAAGGGACTGTATTATTATTATTATTCCATCTTATTAGTTCCACAAAATTCAACCTAATCTTTTTATTTCCTAAATATCTGATATAGAGACAGGGAAATACAAAAGCATGTAAAAGGCATCCTTGCACGAATATACGGATATAGATATATAATCATTCTAAGTTCCTAGACACTACAGATTCCAATGTGTCTAACTATAAAGACGATCTAGCTTAGCTTTTACAAACTCCATTGTGGAGTGGAGAAAGGAGGAACAGAGGGTATAAGTGATTTCAGAAGTCTGAAAATTCTCACAAGTTAAGTTTTGGTTTCTGTTATGTTTGTTTTAATTTTTAATTTGATAATAAAGATTTAAGATGAACATGCCATAAATCATATAAATGGCCACCTCACTGCAACATACTGTCACAGAACATCCATGCAAGCTTTTGTTTAAAAACCCCTATAAATTGTTTCAGGCTGATGCAAAAGATCACAAGTAAATTAAACCTTCTTGCCAAGAGAAGGTGCTGTAATATAAAGCTCAAAATCAATAGTTCAAATTGAAAAAGTTATCAGAAAATTTGAGCCCTTGCTAATACTGAAATGCTGAACTCAGAAACCATTATAGTCACAATGGCACAAGCCCGGGGTCCTAGCTACTTGGAAAGCTGAGAGAGAAGAGTTGAATTTGAATCTAGTAGTTCAAGGCCAATCCGGGCAACACAGTTAAGACCCCCATCTCCAAAAACTAACAAAATGAAAAAATCCATTATAGGAAACAATACATTCCCAGTAGAAATGATCATTTAGGTTCTGCTATTCAAAGTGTAATTCCAGAAGGATTGTGTCACCTTGTCAAAAATGCAAAATCTCAGGCACTATCCTAGATATACTTATTGAATTAAAAACTCCATTTTACAAGATCTCCAAATAAATAAAATTTGAGAGGCATTAAGGTTCAACAAAGCAATGTCACTCTTCACAGAAAGCTGCAAATCTGAACTTTACAAATTTGACGCTTGTTACTATTTTGGGGGAAAAGGGGTGAACTGGTGATTGAATCCAGGGAAAACTGGGCCACAACCCCACCTCTTTTTTATTTTGACACATGGTCTCACTAAGTTGCCCAGGCTGCTTCAAACTTGTGATCCTCTCTGCCAGCAGAAGGATCCAGTAGCTGGGATTACAGCCCCACACCACAACACCTAGCTATGTTTTCTTTTTTTTTTTTTTTTTTTTTTTTTTTTGGTGGTACTAGGGATTGAATCCAAGGCCTTCATATTTAAGAATATTCTGAGCCAGGACTGGTGGTACTTAGGTGGCTAAGGCTTGAGGCCATGAGTTTCTGAACAACCTGGGCAATGAGCCAGATCTCACTCCCCCCCCCCAAAAAGGAATCTTTTGAGCTTCATAATTGCTTAAGAGATACAAGTTTATACCTACTATATGTTTACAGATTACAAAAATAAGCAATATTGGCAAAAGTGGACCAACATTCTCAATAAATACTTGAAAGATATGACTTACCTGTATATTGAGAAATAACTGATCACATAGTATAGTCACTAAAGATGAACTTGTAGTCTTTGTGTTCCACTGAGGTGAATCTGGTTCATAATCACTGTTAAATATTATTCCTGCCTAATTTACTATGTACAATGCCTAGCATAACCAAATAAATGTTAAACAAGATTCTGATGCAACAAACTACTCTCCGAAGAGCGCATTTCTGCATAACCAACTTGCTGATCCATCACCAGAATGGTCTGGCTTCACTCACGTACAGAATTATCGGCAATACAGCAGTAACTGAAGATCTTAAGACAGATATCCCTGTCACCACTTAGTAATCAAGAGACCTAGAAACACACAGGATGTTCCTATTCCTTCCAATCTAGCATGCACTGCTGATAATTAGAAAAGGATCTGAACATACCTTTAAGAGGTAAATGTGAAATGGAGAGTGATACTCCCATACCTATGCACATGCTTATTTGCTACAGCAAAATATAAGGTCCTCTTACTTCCAGTTTAGGAGCAGGGTCTACAGAAGGGGCAGCAGGCATATGTCCAGCCACAAAGGTGGCAGGGAGACCCTGAAACAGCCCAAGAGCTGGCCCAGGAGATGGACAAGGAAGACAAGGCTTTCGAGCAGAAGAAACTTGTGGAGCTAAAAAGCAGAGGCTGCAGGAAAGGGTACCCCTGCCACAGGTGGCATCGAGAAATGCCACAGCCGGATAGGTGGCACACACCTGTTAACGTCAGCATTCAGGGACCTGAGGCAGGAGGATCACCACAGGTTTGAGGCCAGTCTGAGCTACACAGTGAGTTCAAGGCCAGCCTGAATTACATGGTAAGACCAAAAAGAAAGAAATCTCACAAAAAGTAAGCTGTTCCTTATGCCTGAGATGAGGGCGACGCTTTGTTCCACTCCTAATTAAACACCTGGATTCTCTGGATTTTCTGTCCTAACACCTTTTGCCACTTCTGTTGGAATGAAGTGTCATCTTAGAGCCTCACTTTTTTTTTTGGAGGAGGGGATCTTTGAGAACAAAAAAGTTATACTGTTTGTCCCATTCGCTTCCCTACATTCCCTAACTAGCACCCAGCAAAGTATGTCACACCTTTCTGAGACTCCACTAAACAACAAGCCCAACTGTAGATCAGCAATTGTAACTTTAACACACTAGGCGGCCCAGTGACAACACCACATTTTACTAAAACCGTGTCTCCTAGAAAAATGGTCACTGTACTTTTGAACATGGTAAAACTTCCAAAGTGGATTTTCTGAAGCAGTTAAATTCTAACATTAGTTTACAAATCCCACTGAGAGTAAAAGCAAAATGACATTTCATCTGAGAGCACAGCCAAGGTTCTACTGTATGTGAATTTTCCAAATGAATGCAAATGTACCACTCTCTAAATCTTGGATATTTAAGATGTACATGTTTCTTATAATTTATGATACAACTTTATGAAATATTTACAAATATCTGAGGTTATATCAAAATAGTGGAGAGAGAAGGAAAGGGTAAACTACAGATGAAACAAGGTCACCCATGAACTGATAATATTTGAAACTGGGTGACAGATACAGGTTCACTCATTAACTCTTCTTTTGTATGTATTTAAATTTTTTCAGTTAAGAAAATTCATACTACACTAGTCAAAACAACATGGTACTGGCAAGCCAGGCTTGGTGGCACACGCCTGTAATCCCAGCACACAGGAGGCAGAGGCAGGAGGATTGCCACAAGTTAAGGACAGCTTGGGCTACACAGTGAGTTCAAGGCCAGCCTAAATTACACAACAGGACCCTGTCTCCAAAAAAAAAAAAAAAACAAAAAACAAATAAACAAACCAAAAAAATGACAATGTGGTACTGGCAAAAACACAGGCATACAGACCAAAGGAATAAAACTGAAAGTTCATGGCCAGGTGTGGTGGTGCACACCTGTAATTTCACCAGTTGAAGACTGAGGTAAGAGGATCAGTGTGAGTTCGAGGCCAGCCTAGACCACACGGTGAGTTCAAGGCCAGCCTGAACTACACAGTGAGACCTGTCTTAAAAAAAACAAGAAAAAAACCTGAAAGCTCACAAATCCATGCATTTTTCACCCACTGATTTGACAAGACTGACAAACCATTCAATAAGGAAATAGTTTCTTCAACAAATCTCACTAGGAAAAGTAAGTAAACGCATAAAAGAATGCAGTCCAGCAACACACCACTACAACACACCATACACAAAACTTAATTCAAAGTAGATCTAAATATAATTGCTAGGAAAACAGAGGTGAATCTTGATGATCCTGAACTTGGCAACAGATAAAATACCAAAAGTACAAGGACAAACTCAGTACATTGGACTTCATCAAAATTAAAAACATTTGTGAAAAGAAAGCTATCAGAAAAAAAGACAATCTACAGAATCCCAAATACAGCACTAACTTTTAGAACTCAACCACAAAACCCCAAGGAGAACAGGAAGGAGGACTGACATTTGAGAAGGTGTAACAGGATGGGTGGGAGCACCAAGAGGCACTCAGTGCCCATTAAGACCACGATGACATGCCACTTTCACAACTACACATCAGCTATCAAAAAAGAAAAAAGAGAAACAAAAATGTTGACAAGGATATGAAGAAACTGGACCTCTTTTCTCACCTTATATATTGCTGGTGGCGATACAAAATGGTACAGCTATTGTAGAAAACAGTTTAGCAGTTCAACATAGAATTGCCATTATGACCCACCAACTCCATTCCTAAGTAGGTAATAAAAAAAACAAAAACAAACAAAAACACCTGAACACAGGTATTCAAACACATATGTGTACACAAAAGATAACAGCAGCACTATTCAAACCAGGCATGGTAGCACACACCTGTAGTCCCAGCACTCGGAAGGCTGAGGCAGGAGGATACAGCATCTACAAGTTTGAGGCCAGCCAGAGCCACACAGTGAGACCCTATCTCAAAAAACTCAAGAGTTCGGCTGGGGATTTAGCTCAGTGGTTAGAGTGCTTGCCTTGCAAGCACAAGGCCCCGAATTCAATCCCCAGCACCAAAAAAAAAAAAAAAACCTCAAGCGTTCATAGCAACACTATTCACAACAGCCAAAATGTCAATCAATGGATGACTAAACATTATGTGGAGTATATATACATTCCCAATAGAATATTATTCAGCTATAAATGGAACAAAATATCAATACATTTGACAACATAGATGAACACTGAAGAGATTATACTAAGTAAAATAATTCAGATACAGGTGGTCATTGGTAGCATGATTCCATTTATATGAAATATTCTGAACAGGTAAACTCACAGACAGTTAATTAACAGGTAGGTGCCCAGCAGAGAGGAGGGAAAATGGAGAATGACTGCTTAAAGGGCACAGGACTTCCTTTGGGAGACAAATGTTTTAGAACAAAAAAAGGTAATTACATAGCATTCTGGATATACTAAATGCCATAAAACTGCATATTATAAATGGCTAATTTTGTTAAGTGAATTTCCTCTCAAATTCACAAAACTGATGACATTTTTCATACCAATTAGAATAGGAGAAATTAATATGCAACAGTTTCTTCATCATTCAGAAAAGATTAGTTTGGAAGTGTGCAAGAAGGACTATCTGTCCTTAAATCAAATAATAATACAGAATGCAGCTGTCGTGTATGAGCCTAATATTTTTCTTCCATTTTAATTATTAATAGGCTGGGAGGGCTGAGGATTTAGCTCAGTAGTTAAGAGTGTTTGCCCTGCAAGCACAAGGCCCCAAGTTCAATCCCCAGCACCAAAAAAAAAAAAAAAAAAAAAAAAAAAAAAAAAAAAAAAAAAAAAAAAAAAAAAAAAAAAAAAAAAAAAAAAAGGCTGAGATAAATGAGCTTTGAGAACTCAAACTAAGTTTAGAGAGCATGAAGGGAAGATTTATATTGGAAAAAGAGCAATAATCTTCCAGACACCTATAATAAAGGAGTGACTTTTAAAAATTATAAGCCACTCCAAACGGAATGCAGTGTGAACCTTGTTTGCAATGTGGTTTGAACATATCAACCGCAAAAGGCTATTTTGGTGCTAAAAGTGCAAATGTGAAATATGGACTGGATATTAGATTTTGGAGAATTTGTTTTGGGTGAGATAACGGCACTGTGGTTGTATAAGAAAACACTTAGAAATATCATGTCTACAAAATAAGATAGCAAATATGAGGTCAAAAGGCTAGTAATGATTAAATCCAGGTAATGAGTACATACAGGAGTTCACTGTGTTTGAAATAGTGTACAATAAAATATTAAAGTTTGATTTTAAAAGATTATGAGTTGCACAAACAAAAAGAAACTTTGGTCTGAATTAGATCCTTACTACTTTTGACTCCTAATTTTACAGCCTGAGAAGGAAATGATTCCCCAATATTTAATTTCTTTAAGACTTTTGTTGTCTGTTAACAAGTCTATAAAAGCAAATCAAGAGAACAACAGAAAATTCGCCAAATAGATAACCTACTTTTTCAGGTTCGGTCCTTACAAGTAATCGTTTTGAGGTAGGCAATATACAGCCTTAACATAAAAGGTCAGGACATGGAGTAGGAGATTAAAATACAATGTAAATATGGACCACAGTCCCACTACTCTTCTACTGTTTTAAAAGGGCACAAAATTTCGGTTTCAGATAAGGTAGGTATAGAGGGAGAGGAGAAAGCGAGCACATATAAATTCTAATCCAGTGTAAATGGAAAAAGGAAAAAGGATAAAAAGAAAACATGGCAGAGGTGGCACAAACAAGAAACTAAACAGGATAGCAGAAATAAGTTCAAATATAGTTATGTGCTGCTCAATGATGGGGATATGTTCTCAGAAATGCATCATTAGGTAATTTTGTCAATTTGATCATCACGGAATAAACTCACACAAAATGGATGGTGTAGCCCACTGCACACATAGGCTATGTAGTACATATTTATGTATGGAATAGCTTACTGCTACCAGGGCCAACAAAACAACATGATATTAAATCAAGCACAAAAGGGGCTGAGTATAACACAGTGGCAAAGTACTTGCCTAACATGTCTCCAACACTGAAAAAAAGAATGAAGGCAGGAAGAAAAGAAAGAAGGAGGGAGGAAGGGAGAAAGAAAAAAAGGAAAGACCACAAGAAAAATTACGTAATCAAGAGATGAAGTGAATATGAGGTATATGAGACTACTGCCAGTTTAACACTACATGCTGTCTTACAGTAATTTTTTTTTATAAGTAAAGACTCTCTAAAACAGTGGTGGTGAACCTATGGCACGTGTGCCACAGCATGCCATAGGTTGGAAGCTCTAAAAGGTTCGACACCACTGCTCTAAAATAATGTTAAAAGTGTAGTGAATGCATAAACCAGTAAGAAAAAAATTTTTAAAAAGAAAAAAATAAACCAGTAACAAAGCCATTTAGTATCATTGCCTGTTATTACATGCTGCACATAATCGTGCATGTAATACTTTTAGACACCTAGCAACAGAGAAGATTTATACCAACCTCACCACAAACATGAGTAACACACTGCACTGCAATGTTATAAAGGCTACCATGCTATGAGGTGAGTTTTTCAGCTCCACTATAATCTTAAGGGCCCATCACAGTATATGCAGTGCATCATTGACCAAAACGTAGTCAAAACATAGTGATGCACCACATAACTGTCTATAATTCATTTCAAGCAATGCTAGTGACTTTAAATTCACCAATTAAACACTGTCAAAATGGTTTTGTAAAATCCATCTTTAAAACGTTCAGCAAAAGACACTCCTAAATCAATTAATTATATGAAGGTTAATGGAAAAAAGATGGATTCCTCAACAAAACACCATTCAACCAAATCCTACCAACCATGACCAAAGTAGGGCCTATCCCAGGACTGCAAGTTAAGTTCAACAGAAAAATCAATTGAGGAAGGTAATCTACCACATACACAGGATAAAAGAGGAAGTGATACTGATTATCTCAATAAACAGAAGAAACGACATTTGACTAAATCCAACATCCTCAAGGCAAAAACACACAACAAACTTAGAAGGAAAACTCCTCAACCTAATAAAGGGCATAGAAAATACAACAACAACAAGAAGAAAGAAAGAAAGAAAGAGAGAGAGAGAGAGAGAGAGAGAGAGAAAGAAAGACAGACAGACAGACAGACAGACAATATAACTAACGTCATACTTACTGGTGAAAAGCGGAAAGCTTTCCCCAAGATTAGCAACAAAATCAGAATGTCTACTCTTGCTTCTATTTAGTACTTCTATTCAACACTTCACTAAAGGCTCTAGCCAGAACATTAGGCAATACCAAGAGATAAGAGGCATCCAGACTGGAAAAGAAGAACTCCATGATTTTGACATGATCATGTACACAGGAAATCCTAAGGAATTCACAACTCAAAAAGCCATCGGTGCTAATAAATGAGTTCTGTAAGATTGCAGAATGGACCAATACACAAAAATCAACTGGATTTTTATGTACTAGCAATGAGATTAAGAAAAAGTTCTACTTATAATAGCATTAAAATAAACACTTAAGAATGATTTAAACAAAGAATCACAATCATATACTCTGAAAACTACAAGGAGGGAAGGACACCATGTTCACAGCTCAGAAGGCATAATACTGGCATTACTCCTCCCCAAATTGATCTACAAATGCAACACAACCCACATCCAAATCTCTGGTGGACACCCCCACCCACCCGAGTTTGTGAAGAAACTGAGAAGCAGATCCTAAAATCTTTATGGAAACCTGAGGGGTCCAGAACTGCTAAAACAATGTTTAAAAAGAGCAAACGTGAAGAACTCACACTTCCCAATTTCAAAAAACTAACTACAAACTTTAATATATCAAGATAGGGTCATGCTGCCTTAAAGACATAGATCAATGGAATTGAGAGTTCAGAAATAAAATCTAACATGTATGATCAAATGACTTTCAACAGGTAAATGACACAAGTAAAAAGAAACTGCAAAAGCATAATTTTTTAAATAGTGCAGGACAAGTGGAAATCTATAAGGAAAGAATAGAGCTGGGCCTCTACCTCATACAATACACAAAAATTAACTCAAAATGATTCAAAGACCTACATGTAAGAGCTAAAACTATAAACCACTTAGAGGAAAACATTAAGTAAATTTTCATGACCTTGGAGGTGACAATGGTTTCTTAGATCTGATCCTAAAAACATGAATAACCAAAGGAAAATGTATAGGTAAATCAGACCATCAAAATTAGAAACTTCTGTTAGGAAGGCCACCATTAAGAAAATAAAAAGGCAAAAAATAAAGAGACAACCCATGAAATGTAAGAAAATATTCACAAATTATATGTGACAAGAGATCTACAATTTATAAAGATCTCTTATTCCTTACAACAAGTGGATTTTAAAATGGGCAAGGTGGGGCTGGGGATTTAGCTCAGTGGTTAGAGTGCCTGCCTTGCAAGCACAAGGCCCTGAGTTCGATCTCCAGCACCAAAACAAAAAACAAAAAACAAAAAAAAATAAAAATAAAATAAAATGGGCAAGGATGTAAATAGATAGTTCTTCAACCAAGATAAACAAATGGCCGGTAAACATAAGAAAAGGTGCTCGACATCTTAAGCTATCATGGAAAGCAAAGATATCACTTCATATCCACTAGGGTGGCTACACTTAAAAGTTAGATAACAAGTTTGGCTGTGTCTATAGAGAAATTGGAAACCTATACATTGTTGGTCACATAGGGAGCCTGAAATGAAAATTAAACTCCTTGGCAGTTCCTGAAAAAGTTAAACAGAGTTACCCTCGACCCTGCAATTTCACTCCTACATGGAAGTACACCTAAGCAAACTGAAAATATACGTCCACCAAAAAAACCCTTGAATAATGTTGTTTACAGCAGTGTTATGCATAGTAGCCAAAAAGTGTTAATAGTCCAATGTCCATCAACTGATGAATAAATAAAATGTGATTTATTCACATTTTAATAGAATCTTACTTGGAACACATAATTCCTGGCTTAGAAAAAAATCCTCTGCAATATCATCAGTCACATTCATTAGCTTCACCAGTTCAATACTGGAAAATTAATGACTTAATTTAATTACATTAAAAACGTAATCATGCAGTAACTGTTACCAAAAGTTCCTGGCTTGCATGAAGCTTCAGAAACAAATATTTTATATCACAGTACAAGAGTTTGTGTTTTTCTTGCTTTTGTTGGTACCAAGGCTCAAACACAGGACTTCACACACACTAGGCAAGGGTATACTGAGCTACATTCCCAGCCCAAGAGAGATTTTTATTACCAAAGGAAAGTTTGAAACCAGTGATTTTAAAAAATGACGGCCACCTGGGTTAAAAGGGATTACTCAAAAAAAAAAAAAAAAAAGGAGAGAAATGTAGCTCAAGTTTCATTTCCACGTATGAAAGAAGAAGGAATGAAACACTAAGTCCTCACTGCTTGCACTTTAAACAGGCTATGAGATAGGTAGTTATTCAATGAAAGTTAAGGGAGAAAGAAACTTGTAAAAAATTTTGGCACTGATTATACAATGGCTACCATTTTTCTGTTCTCCCTCTTTTGCTAAGCCCTTAATAATCTTAAACACTTACTCCACCAGTAAAGATACTATATAGATATTAATTTCCCTTTGAAAAGTCTATATTTTGAGATATAAAGATCTCTTAAATCAGTAAATACAGTAAATATTCCTCCCAGATTCTCAAGTCATAGTATTCATTCTACATGTAGTATTACCATTAAAATTATGTACATGTTGAAGTCACTGCTGGGGCAGGAAGTGCACTATAATTTCAATAAATATAGCTTAATAAGATACATCTCTGCGTATTTTGTGCTGTAACTTGTCAATGGTACATATTTGTTATAAGGCATAAATTAGGAAGGGAAGGAAAAGTCACTCGTGTGTCACTAAATAAAACAATCAAACTCTACTGGCATGTCTATGTTCTCCTCTTTATGATTTAGTGACACATTATCACAAAATAATAAATTCACTCATAATTTATCTCTCATCCTTTAGACAACTACTTTTAATAGTAAAAGGGTTCACTAAATTGGTTAGTCATAGATAACCATTTTGAAAAAAAGCTACATTATCAAAAAAAAAAAAAGGAAAATTATTACATGAACAACCGATAACTCAATACCTAGGAATAAGCCAAACAAGAAATACCCTAAAGATTCAAATGAAGAAAATAAAATGTTACTACTCTATAATTACAAATAGAGAAGCATATAATATTTTCTCGTTCATCATTGTATTTACAGCACCCAGAACAACAGCTGGCACAATAACATGTTTAAACGCCCAATGTATTTGATTCAAGAGTGACTGAATGGTTGGGGATTTAGCTCAGTGGTTAGAGCACTTGCCTAGCAAGCATAAGGCCGAGTTCCATCCCCAGCACCAAAAACAAAAAAGAATGAACACCATAAAGATGTCAAATGCTCCAAATAATCTAAAAACTTAATGGACTTCCAAGTAAAATCAATCCCAAGACATTTTTAATAGAACTTGGTAAGTGCAACTACTACATTAAAAAGAAAAACCACATGTGGTTAAAAACATCGAGAGCTTTAATATGTCCACAGATGTCTCAAGCTGTCTTGAAGTGATTGTCAAGAAACCTGCACACCTGTAAAACAGGTATTAACGATGCTTATGCACTTGGGAAATATTCATTCTCAAACACCACCAAAAGGCTGGTAGTCTTTTTCATCCTCATTTTCTCACTACTGTACAGTGGAGTTCGAAGCTCCATGATGTGTAAAAGTGCCACCGATCAAATGCATAAGCTAAAGTGAAAATGTTTATCTCCCACTAAATCAGATGGTAAAGGGGTTTGCAAAAATGTTTAACAATGTCAGTCTTCTCATGACTTTTTTGAAAATAAGATCTACTATTATTTATATTAGTATGTAATGTATTATTTTAGCATTTTACAAACTTCTCAGTTTTAATCTGTAATACAGTATGTATCAAAACATATGAACCACCTAAACAAAAACCTTTCCTATTCTCTAGCAATTTAAGAATGTAAACGTTCCAGAACCAAAAAGTTTGAGAATTGCTATCCTAACCTAACTGATCCTTGGCAAAACAATGCTGTGTGCACTTTACATCTCAACTGCAAGGTTGGAACAAGCAGAGGAGGAAAAGATAAAGCACACTAATGGGCAAATAATGTTAAAAGTAGCTAAATCTGCTTCCCACAGAGAGCCTCGGCATAGAAGGCAGAAAGGTTACTACCAACAAGAGTCTGCAATTTGCTTTCTTATTTATGCCAAATGAGGACTTCTTACCCTATCAAGTTCCTAAAGTGCCAGTACTGGAACAAGCTAAAACAAGAGAACCGTCATCAGCTTATGCATTTGTAATTCATTTATGCACATGAGTTTTTAAAAATCAGCTCAAATGTATGCAAATGAAAAATGATTCCTTTGACAATTCTAGACTATTTGAACTACAGACTGAGTCTCACTTATCCGAAACACTTGGGACCAGAAGTGTTTAAGAGTCCAGATTTTTCCGGATTTCCAAATATTTGAATATACATAATGAGATGTCTTGGGGATACAACCCGAGTTTAAATATGAAATTCAAACAGCCCAAATGTCCAGCAACTAATGAATGGCTAAAGAAGATAGGGGTTTTTTATACAATGGAGTACTACCTGCCATAAAAAAGGATAAACTTGAGACATTTATAGGTAAGTGGATGCACCTTGAGAACATACTTTTAAGTGAAATAAATCAGATACACATGAGTAAATATCAAATTGTTTCTCTGATATGAGAAACCATAAGTGTAAATAAGGACAAAAGGTATAACAGATATTGTGAAAAAGATAATATTCAGGTCTGGGGATTTAGCTTAGTGGTTAGAGTGCTTGCTTAGCAAGCACAAGGCCCAGAGTTCGATCCCCAGGACCAAAAAAAATAAAAAAAAAGAAGATAATATTCAAATGAGAAGAGAAATAGAGAGGGAGGAGGGGAAAAGGAAGGAAGGGAAAAAAAGAAAAAGAGAAAAAAATAGAAAAATGTAAATAAAGTTACTGTAAATAAGGAGGGGAAGGGGAGTAGAAGAGAAGGGGGGAACCAATATATAGCATGTACAGGTACAAAGTAACTATGATGAATGTGATCATTATGTATATCTACAATGTACCAATACATGTTCTTGATAATTTTTTTAAGAAAGGAAATCACTTACATATACATATAGCATGAAGGTAATTTTATGCAATATTCTTAGTGCCCCTGTCTTCACTTTGTTGGCAGTGCTGGGAACTGAACCCATGGGTTCATGCAACTAGGCAAGTGCTACATCCCCAGTCCTTTTTAATTTTGAGACAGGGTCTCACTAAATTGTCCAACTTGACCTCAAATCTGTGATCTTCCTGCCTCAGCCTCCCACACAAGCTGAGATTACAAGCACGTGCCAGTGGGCCTGGCTGGCACCTACATTTTGACTGTGACCCATTACATGAGGTCAGGCAAACTTTCCACTATTTGTGGCATCACTTCAATGCTCAAAAAGCTTCAGATTTTGGAACATTTTGGCTTTTAGATTTTTCAGACTAGGGATGCTAAAAGCCTGTATTTTTAACCTGGACTCTTGCCACTCTGAGCAGCTTTGTAGTGCCTGCCACAGTTAAGATCCTTCAAGAACAGGGTCCTTAAGCAGAACGCCAAACTTTCCACCACAGGGACCCTGATACTGACTAGGATGATGGGCTGACCCTAAAGCAATCACCTAGACCAGCGATGGCAAACCTTATAGAGACTGAGTGCCAAACTGCAGCCCAAAACCCACTTCTTATTGCAAAGTGCCAATACTGCAATTAGACCTGAATAACGAGGTTTTTTAGTTTAGAAAAAACAACCCATACGTCAACATCTTTTGTCTTAAAAACACAGTAACGCGTGTGCCATAGGTTCTCCACCGCTGACCTAAAGGCTCAGCAGGGGTCTCAGATATCTCCAACTCCTATACCAGGAGGGAGCCTGTCAGCAATGATGAGCATGATGTGCAGCTAAAAGCAAACACTGTAATGAAGCCACTGGGACACCACAAGGCACCACAGCAAGAACAACCTCCTGCTGACGACCGCAGAATTCTACAGAACCCTGCACACCACCGAGCTCCGAGAGACACCCTTAACACACGACAACTGAGCATAAATGAAACAATTACCTTCCTCTCCTGTGTATTTTGGAGGGGGTGTGTCTGGAAAGCTTGGCAGGGGAAGGTTATATTGATCTCATTACATAAGGTTACATGCCAGCTCCTTATAACCTGAAACATCTAACCACCACATTTAGTAGTATCACCTTTACATACATCCTTTTAAAAAAAAGACTCAAATGAAGAACTAGTGACTGACAGCAAAAATCTATACTCTACATCCTTTTTTCTCTGCACAGATCAGTAAGAGACCATCCACTGTACTGTGTAAAGGCCATACAAGATTCTTTAAAGTCTCATCATGCAAACTGATGACTGAAAAGGTTACAGGAACAAACAGAAATACTGCTTTATATTTTGTTTCATCCATGGAAAATGAGTTCTATCCTTTGTCTCATCAAGTTTCCCCAGTCTTGAAAAAAACAGTAAAACTTGCTGAACACCCTATTGGAAATCTCATTCTCAGTGAAACACAAGCTTGAATAGAATTCTAGAATTTGGTCTGTAAGCAAAGTTGTAGAATTCAAAAACTACACAAAAACGGTAAATATATCAGTCACTGATACAACAAAATATTTACAAATAAAATTATATGGATAAAATCAAAATGGAAATCAAGACTGAGTGACTAAAAAGTTAAAACAAGGATTAAGCACAGTCAAGTCAAGTCAGGCCTGAGTACCTATCATCCCAGCTACTCCAGAGGCTGAGCAGAAGGATTGCTGCAGCCCAGAGTTTCAGGTCAGCCTAGCAACAGAGTAAGACCCGAAAAAAAAAAAAAAAAAGTCAAATATTTTTATGTTCTTTCCAAGAACTAGAAATTGGCTCCATGCCTTTCTTATCTTGATAATCAATAAACAGTTGCCCATTTCTCACCCAGTTTCACCTGGTCAGAAATACGCTTGGCTTATGATAGCCAAGGAGGTGCAGGGAGGCAGGATGACAATCAGGCATTACCCCTTAACAATATGGAAGAAAAGTTTGTATCTCTCAGATCAGCTGTGACCTCCAAAGAGTTAAACTAGAGATCTTCATACAAGACAGTATGATCAGATATAACTCATTTTACATGAATACTAATCCTAAAATGGGATTTTTCTCCCCCAGACTTTCTTCCCAGCCTGCACTTCCATCCCTTTTACAAATATTCATATCCCTGATAAACTATCCAGTAAAAAATATTCATTCATACTTATAGAGGTGTGAAACTACCCTTTCCCCACCTCGTAATTTCTCCTGTGGGACGCTACACTAAAAAACCCAAGCAGTTCTGGTCAAAAAGGGTCCTCTGCAAAACCTCAGGACTGCTCAGTACAATCTGAAAGGCACTCGAGCAAAGAAGCACCAGGAAGCAACAAATCACGCACAAGAATTTCACACTGGAATATGAGAAAATAAACACGTCTTTTTAAATTACACTGCCCCTACTTTCCCTTCAAAATGAGACCAAAATGAGCTATAGATTACCCGAAGGGAAGGGAGATTTGGTGTCATTTTTTTTTTACACTACAAATCAATCACAATAGGCTCTAATGCTTGCAGTTTAAACTTTACACCATGCATGAAAATCTTAAATCAATAAGGCAATCACTTTTCACTAAAAACACACACACAACAATCAATCTCACCACTCCAATATCTCTTTTCCACTGGGGAAGAGCCAAAAAGAATTTTTTAAAATAAGACAATTAGGGAAATTAGAAAACTTACTGGATATTGGATAATAAAAAATTAGTTTTCTGTGATGTTTTCCCCCCAACTGTTTATCCTTCAGATACACCTGATGGACTAATTTACAGAGGAAAGGCCACAGCGCTTTGGTTTAGAATATTCAACAGGTGGATAAAACTGGGTTGGTCATGTGCTACTAATGGTTGAAGACAGGTAATTGACAAATGAGGCTTTATTATACTGAACTCGTTTCTCTATTTTTTGCATATGGTTGAAAGTTGTTCTCAGGGAAGAAAAATGTATCCTGTGCATCAAAAAGTCCTGTCAAAAGTACAGAAATTTGTATTTCGTTAAACCACCCAAAATTCTGCTTTTTTCTTATTCATCTGGTTTGATTAACTTCTGTTCTCCAAACTACCTCCAACAGACTTAAAACGGGAATACAAGAATCTCTGCTGATTTTTAATTCCACTCATCAAGAAAGAGCTAAATGAAGAAAATCTAGAATTCCAACTTACAATTAATCATATTATTTAACTTCAAGACCATTTACGTTTTAAGATGACGAACAAGCACGGGGTTTATTTTCAATTTACCTCGCTCTTCCCGTAGTATTAAACTAAATTTGGTGTATAGTGTACAAAGATGGAAACGTAACAGATGGCTGTTCACTCGCGGAGATAAACTCTCCCTGAAGAGGATGAAAGAATCTTCTCAATCAAATGTGCCACACAGAAATATTCCAGAACTCCGGGGAAACCCACGTACTCCCTCCCTGACAGTAGCCCCATAAGCCTTTTAAGTGGTCAGAAAGGAGCGACCCTAGTCGGTTTGTTCCACCTCCTCCTTTCTCAGGGGAGGTGCTAGAGAGCAAAGAAATGACCAAAAGACAGGCCGGAAGAAGAGCGAATCTCACGGAGTTCGGACAATCGGCGCTTAAATAATGTGAAGTGGGTCCAAACTGGGTTCAGCGAAGAGGGAGTGAGCTGCCTCACACCTCCCTGTAACTTCAACGCTCCTGAGCAGTTCAGAGGACAGCCTGTCTGCTCCCTCCCAAGTATTCACGGATACAAAGGCAAAAAAGAACTCTTCCTGACTCTCGCCCATCAAGAGTGCCCGAACTCGAACTCCCACCCACATGGGCCCGCACGGCCGGGACCCTCTCCGCAGACCCGGAGCGAAGCGGCCGTGGACCGAGGCGGCTGGCACGACTCGCCCGCCGCCAGGCCCTCCACGCCCGCCCCCCCGCCCTCCCGCGCGGACCTGGGGTCCCGGACCGCGCCGCCCACTCTGCGCCCAGGCCCGGCTCGCCGCGAGGGTCGTCGCGAGCCTCGGCCCGAGTCCTTCCCGCGCCCGCGGGACCCGAACGCCCCGCGCCCGGCGGCCGCTCCCGTACGGACGCGGCCGCTGTCTACCTGTCCTCGCTCTTGTTTTTCTGTTTCTTCCCCATGGCTTGTCAGCGGCGCTCCCGACCCCAAGCCTCTCTACTCGCTCTCTCACAGAGCCACTGTCTCCCGGCCGACTTCGGTCTCGGCTCACTTCGCTCCCTCCGCACTGCCACCTCTCGCACCCGGCTCTCCACAGGCCCGCGCACAGGGACAGGGCACATATGGTGTGAACCTTCAGTGCGCAAGCGCACCGCCCCGCCGCCTCGGCGTGGGGACGCAGGACGCGGCGCATAGAGAGCTGCGCTTCGAGTAGAGCGTCTCCGGTACACACTCTGGCCCGGCAGGAGCCCGCGCGCCCCCTGGCCGCAAGCGTCCGTAGCGCACCGACGCGCGCACGGTTTCCGGGTTCTAGAACGCAGAGGGGGACAATGAGGCTGTTCATTCTCCACTTCGCACCTTCCGGGAGGGGAATGCAGGCTTCGGGGATTGGCATTCGGCTCAGAAGTGGGCCGAGAAGTGGGCCGAGGACGTACTTCCCGTAGGCCTTTAGATTCGCAGCCACATCAAGTTCAGTAAAAACCTCCATGGACCAATGATGAACCTTCAGGTTCCAGAGCGAGATGAAGCCAGGAAAAAAGTGAAACCTCTCAGTGAAGTCCTTAGATTAGAAACTATGTACGGTCACAAAGGAAACACACAACAAAGCCACCTCCTTCAAATCTCTAGTACAGGGCTTTGTCTTCATACTCAAAGCGAGAACAACTTCTTTAAAGTCACGTGTTAGGGAAGCCAGGAAGGAAGCTACCAGGGTGATGAAAATGTTCTGAGTCGAGATGGCAGCACAGAAACTCCTCGTTTAGCGACCAAGACTCGTTTGTGGTTAAATGAATTGGTCCCTAAATGAGGACTTGTACATAGTACGTACAATATTCAGAACAAAGAAACAGTCAAAGGAAACGTCACCTTGATGACTTTGCTTTTATTTCCATAACTCTTACATGCACTACTGTAATGTATAACAGGACATAAAATTACAGTACTGTACTGTACAATCAGCAGAAATCACAGTACTGTATAAAGAATGTGTACTGTACAAGACATTGAGGCTCTATCAATAAGATGTACAGAACTGTACAAAAAAAAAAAGATGCGTCTTAAATTTGAACTGCACGCTTCGGTCGTAAGTACGACACTCACCAGACAGGTACGTCATTAAACGAGGAATGTCTGTATTATGAGAGTTAATCTAAAATTTCATTGTGCTGCATAAATTATACCTCAAATTTAGAAAAAGAGGAAATGTTCAGTACACATGTTAACGAAGCTCGGGTGTCACCTCTGAGCAAGATTCTTGTTATCGCTTTTCTGATGTAACATTATGAGTAACGAACAGTGCCTAAGAAGTCGAGTAGGTCCAGCCCGGGCACAAACTACAACTCCCAGCGGACTTTGCTCCCGTTCCCTCCGGACTATTTTACTCGGCGGGAAACAACGAATCGAAAACCTCAGTTCCGGGGCGGGGGGGGAAAAAAACCTGGACAGACGCGCAAGCGCAGTAGCACTCGGCGCACGCCCCCAGTTTCTTCTCTCGTCGCACGTTGCGTCGCGAGAGAACCGTAGCCAATAAGGAGGCGGGAGTGACGGCCAATTAGCAGTCTCTTGCAGCTACTGCGAGCCTGAAGACAGTTTTCTGGTGCTGCTGCTCCTTCACTTATCAGCCCTCACCGAGAGCTCAGGTGAGGCAGTGGGTGGTGTGTGTGACACCTGCGGCCATTGCGTCCTGGTGCTGATGGGCCCACAGGCGGTCAACGTCGGGCTGGGTCGGACCAGGGGCGCGGCCCAGACGCAGGTATCTGTGCGGCGGCTGAGGCTGTCGCGCATGCGCCCCGGGAGGCGTTGAAGTCGGAGGCCCCCGGAACTGCCCTCATGTGGCCCCGGGGACGGGAGAGGCGACGGTAACACTAGGAAGACGCCTGGGTTGCGTTTAAGGACAAGGCCCATTGCTTGTTTAGGCGGGTGTTGGAGGCCGGGGAATCAAGCAGTGGTTAGGGAATCTGAGGACCCGCGGTGTCCCTTCCCATCCTCGCGTTTGATCTGTAAAAAGGAATCAGAGGCTGTGGTTTGAAGAATGAAGTTTCCGGATCACGACACCATCTCTTTACCCTTCCTGAATGCAGTGGCCACCACTCTGCCCCCAGAGCAGCTCTTGCTGATCGCTTCTGTACCCAGTTATCTCCATTAAATTCTGAGCGTATTCTGTAGAATTCGAGGGATAAGCACCTGCTGTGCTATAAGAACAGGTTCTGAGCTCCTCCTTCCGCTGGTCTCACCCGCCCCACCCCGGGGTCACAGTCACTGAGGTTTTTCTTGGCAGGTAAGAAGTATGGAAATCTGCTATGTTTGATTAGAGTTGCTTTTCAATCGCATAGCGTTGGTGATGAGCTTATAGTTGGTTTTTTAAACTCACATACTTTTGCCCTTAATAATTCGAGCAGAAACTAGACATATGAGATGTGATTAAAAATACGGTGAATGTTTAAATTTCTTAAATTTATTACAGTAAAAGACACATCGCCATCAATGTCCCTTAAAATTCCAGCCTTCACTTCAAACACTTACCCCATCGTTCTTGCCACTTTGTGAAGCAGTTCTAGAAGTCCTCCTTCCTGGGTGTCTTCAGTTACACGGTGGTGTCTGCTTGGATCCTTTGGATTCAAAATGTTTCCCTTTCATGGCCATTTTGACTTTGGAGAGGAAGAGCCAGAAGTCGCACGGTGCCAGATATGGTGGATAAAGTGGATGAGGTCACACTGTTGTTTTTATTTGACAGAAATTGCCGTAAACATTCGATCGATACAGGGCAATCATAAAATATGGTGAATATTTACATTTAAAATTTTATTAAGGCAAAAGACATTGCCATCAATACCCCTCAAAATAAAATACCCCTCTTCTTTTCCTTTTCTTTTTTTTTTTTTTTTTTTGAGGTGGGGTTCAGGCTGGCCTCGAACTCAGTTTGTAGCCCAGGAGGGCCTCAAATTCACTATGTACCCCTGGGTGCCACATCTAACTCGACTCATCCTCCCAAGTGCTGGGATTATGGGTGTGTGCTGCCACACCTAGCTCCCGCCCTCATTTTAAACAGTTATCCCCTCATTCTTAGCAATATGTCTTTTACCATAATAACATTTTAAAAATTTAAATATTCACCATATCTTTTGATTACTCCTTGCACTTTCATTCAAGATTAAATATCGCATTAGAACACCGTCTGTGTTCTAAGCACTGCTAGTTCTGTGGATACAAGCATGAAATCAGTTATACTTTTACCTGCTTTTTTGGTAAAGAAATTGGAATCAGGAGTGAAGTTTATAACAAAAATATTTCTCTTAATGTCAACATTTATAGAAGGTCTGTGTGTCCAGGTTCGGTGTTAGAATCTGAGTGAATGAGTTCACAGTTCTTTCAGGTTTTTAAGGTGTTTTAGTAGTGTTTGCCAACCTATATCATAGTTGAGATACAACAGCTTCGTGCTTTAATAGACAAGTTATAAATCATTTCTGTGGTAATAACCCAGGGATACTCATAATATTGTTTCTGTTGCCAGTAGAAAATACTCCATTTATTTAAAAATATGTAATTGAGAGATCTTTTGTCTGATCTGAGGTCTGTTTTAAAACTTAGATTCACAAAGGAATGATGTACAATATTTCAAAAAGTAAGCCAAGTGTGGCGGCACTCACCTGTAATCCCAGCACTCAGGAGGCTGAGGCAAGAGGATGGCAGTCTCAAAAAAAAAGATTTTTTTTTTCAAAAACTATTTGAAGTTTTACATCAAAGTTAAGAACACCATCAGTACGTTGAAACCAGTGTCAATTTTTGTGGCCTCATAGATTTTGTTAGGTGATAGAACAAGAGTAGACACTAATACTGATGGAACACTAGGAATATCTTAGGAGTTAATGAAACTCTTTAGGGCACTGACCACGGAAAAGATATCTTTTGTTCAACTCAGTCAGATTTTGACATGTTTGTGTATGTGTAAACCCCAGAATTTACAACCTCCTGTTCTGTAGTCATTTCTGCTTTGGTTCCTTCTTTGGTAAAAGCACTGATTATCAGTACATAGCACCAGGTACAACTACAACTCGTTTCTCTGTGGTCTGGTGAGGGCCTTAAGGATTTGTTTTGGCTGTAGTGTGGTAAAACCAACTAAGTTAGGAGCCCCTGAAATTTGCACTAAGTAGTTACATTTCAGTCCTCAATTCGATTTGGATTAAAAAAATTTTCCCATTAGTTTAACTTGTTGCCGCCGTGACTGTCCTCTCAGGCAGCTTGTACCACTTGACAGGACTGCCAAGTGGGACAGTCCTGCACATACTCATGGTGGTTCAGAGCTGCCTGGCAGCAGAACATGAATTATGGCCCCGTCATAAATGTGTTAAATTACTCTGGGATATGTTATCACCAACTTTGGTTCCTCTTCAGTTGATTGTGACTAAAACATGAGGTTTCACTTTAGTGAAATTTTGGTGTGACTATAACTACTATTAAATTCAGTCAGGTGTGGTGGTGGATCGCCTGGAGTTCAAGGCCCGCCAGGGCTACATAGTGAGTTCAAGGCCAGCCTGAACTACACAGCAAGACCCTGCCTCAGAAAAACAGAAAGAAAGAAAGAAAGAAAATTAAGTTTAGAAACATTTAAATAAAGATTTGTAAGCCTAACATCAAGTGCTTGGCCATTGGCAGAATGCTCTGTGGGGTACACATAACAGCAAAGAAAATGTTGCTTCTTGTTGTTCTAAGTTTTGGAAACCTTCTCCCCAGCACGAACGCTGAGCTGTTCCACTCAGAAGAATGGAAGCGGATGCATCTGTCGACATGTTCTCAAAAGTCTTGGAGAACCAGCTGCTGCAGACCACCAAGCTAGTGGAGGAACATTTGGATTCTGAAATTCAGAAACTGGATCAGATGGATGAGGATGAATTGGAACGCCTCAAAGAAAAGAGACTTGAGGCCCTAAGGAAAGCTCAGCAGCAGAAACAAGTAACCTCTCTGCCCTGCTTTCTGAAATTGCTATAACAGTATGCTCCTCACAACTTCATATATACATGTGCTGTGGCAGTTACATTTGGGCCCTCAGTTTTAGAATTTTCTGAATTCAAAGTATCCGTGGTCGTTAAAAATTTCTCCAGGAAGCCTTGGGTGTAGCCCAGTGGTAGTGTGCTTCCTAACGTGTGCAAGGCCCTAGGGTCGATCCCCAGCACCACCACAGAAAAAAACATGTTTGAATTTGTCCAGGAAAAAACCGTTAGGGAAGAAGATGTGATATTTGAAGGGGTGACATGTGAAAATGGGATTAAAACTTGACTCTTAGTCCAAGCTGGCATCTGCAGACCAAAGTTGTGGATATAGTGTTGGATGACCTTTCTGAAAATGCCAGTGTGGGCACAGATGCTTTTGAAGCACTGGGTCCAGCATGGTTTCAGGTATTCCTGTGTAGATTCTTTTTTGTTTCACAGCAACCCAATGAGATAGTTGCCTTATAGTGTCTCCTATACAAATGGGGAAAGTCAGGCTCAGAAAAGGCATTAGAGTTCTTAGCCCAGTGAGTGGCAGAATAGATATTGAAATGTCTGCCTTCTGCATGCAAGTTCAGGGCTCCTTTTTATTAAAAGCAGCTGCCTGAGGTGTTAGGTCCTTGCTACAGGAAAGCTTTGAGGAGGTCCGGCAGGCTTGGTTGCTAAGACTTCCCGTATCAGTTGGGGAAGTTGGATGAGATGTGACCTCTGCGTGGTCTCTGGACCCCATGCGAGTAGACCGCCTTTTCTTCTCAGGACACAGCTGCTTGGTGGCCCCAGCCCCTCTGAGAAGTCATCAGACGCACACAGGGCCCCCAAGCTCTGAGCTGCAGTCATCTCCCTCTGTCCCTGAGACTGACAGGTTTCGTTAGTTTGGTTTTTGTTGTGGAGGGAACATTATTTTTAAAAACTTTGCAGGCTGCGGTGGTAGAGTGCTTGCCTGCCCTGCACTAGGCCTCGGGTTCAATCCCCAGCACCACAAGAAAAGAAAAAATAAAGCCTTGTAGAAAGTGGAACCAAATACTTCTGATTTTAGTAGTTTAAGAACACACACAAAAGCTGGGACTGGTGCACATGCCACTAATCCCACACTCAGGAGGCTGAGGCAAAAGGATTGTCTCAAATAACAAATTGTTTAAAAGGTCTCAGAATGAAGCTCAGTGGGCAGGCCATGGGTTCAATCACCAGTACTGCCCACAAAAGACAAAACAAGTTGGTAGATATTTACATTCTAAGTCTCTCAAGTCTATTTTTTTTTTTTTTTTTGGTGCTGGGGACCGAACTCAGGGCCTTGTGCTTGCAAGGCGAGCACTCTAACCACTTAGCTAAATCCCCAGCCTCTAAATTTTATTTTGAAAGTTCTAAGAAAGCAAGTGTTTTAAACGAGCAAGACAGATAATTACCTTAAATCTGACCCAGGCTGTGGAGAGCATCACTGCTCACTGATGAGTGTTGCATCGACACTAGAAACAGGGAAGTGCTGGGTGTGGTGGCACACACCTGTCATCCCAGCACTTGGGAGGCAGAGGCAGGAAGATCACCATGAATTTGAGGAAAGCCCAGGCTACATTGTGAGTTCAAGGCCAGTCTGAAGTACATGGTGAGACTGACTCTGTCTCAGAAAAAAAAAAAAAAGTAAACAGCTAAAAGGAATAAGTTTCTCTACAAGAGAAAATCAACTTGGTTACAAAATAATATAATTTTAACACTTAATGTCAAGTGGTGCTGAATGAAATATTTCACGCGTATAATATTTTGCTTCTGTCCAAATTAGGAATGGCTTTCAAAAGGACATGGGGAATACAGAGAAATCCCTAGTGAGAGAGACTTTTTCCAAGAAGTCAAAGAGAGTAAAAAAGTGGTTTGCCATTTCTACAGAGACTCCACGTTCAGGTAACGCTCTTCCATTCTTATCTTGAAACATAGTGAGACGTATGCATAAAGATACATCGGCTTAATAGAGAAATTAAGAAAACAAAAAGGAACAGCTTCCTAAGTTGTGTCACAGTTCTCTGTTGTGCTTTTTAATATTCTGGTAAGTATGTTAAACAATCGTTATTTTAGTGATTAATTTAAAGGCCAGTAACGTGCAAACATAAAATGAATTGAAAAGTCAATAATATTCCCGTATTGAATAGTCAATAATATTCCCATATAAATGGCTTGTGTTTCCTGAATCACTTTCTTGTTAACTTTGAGGACATCTTTAAAACGTATACTTAAAATTCTTACCAGATTGATAATTCTTTCTGCTTTTTTTCCTATTGGGATAATAAGGCCATGATGTGGGGAATTAAGGGTAGCAGCTTTCGTAGTTGGTGTTCAGTCAGTCATTCCTGCATTTCTTTTTTTGGTTTTCGAGACAGGGTCTCGTTCTGTAGTTCAGGCTGGCTTCAGACTCCAAGCGATCCTCCTGCCTCAACCTCCCAAGTGCTAGAATCACAGGCGTGCGCCACCACACCAGGCGATCCCACAGTTTTTAGAATCATAATAGCCATATTTGTTTAAAGCTTACTAGTAACCCTTAAACTTAACATGCTTCTCACCAGTAGAGGCGCATAGTGAGAGGACTTGTTTCTCAGGGCCAGTCTTCTCAGCTTCCCAGGGTGTGTGCATTCTGAGCCCTGTCAGGTTTACATTTGCCCCCTTCAGGCTTTCCTGTGTGAGATGCCAGGAAACAAGCTTAAGGGAAACAAAGTCTTTCTGCTTCTATCACCAACGCGACAACTTTGGAACCCATTTATGACATAAAGCTGTGTTTAATAGTTTGACTTAATAAGCATCATTAGGGCAAGTGTGACTTTCTAGAATGCTGAGACTTTATGCTGCTCAGACGGTCACTTGTGATCTGCAGACAAGATCATCCGATACAAGCACAAGTTGGCCCCCAGTTTGGAGGCTCAAATGGAAAACTGTAAAATCAGGTGGACGGTGATTCTTATTTTTAAGCCAGACGTGGTGGTGCACTCGGGCTGCTGAGGCAGGAGGGTCACTGTGAGTTCAAAGCCAGCCTGAACTATATGTGAAACGTGTCCCAAAAAACAAAAACAAAATGTTTTTTTCCTTTTAAAGAAATCTGTTGCTTTTTTTGACTTCTGTGTGTTGTTGCTTACAGATGTAAAATACTAGACAGACATTTGGCAATCCTGTCCAAGAAACATCTTGAGACCAAGTTTTTGAAGCTGAATGTGGAAAAAGCACCCTTCCTCTGCGAGAGACTGCGTATCAAAGTCATTCCCACTCTAGCACTCGTGAAAGACGGAAAGACACAAGATTACGTTGTGGGATTCACTGACCTGGGAAATACAGATGACTTCAGCACAGAGACTTTGGAGTGGAGGCTTGGTTGTTCTGACATTCTCAATTACAGGTAACCTTCAGCCGAAGGACGATTCACTCAGAATCGTGTCTAGTTGATTTTATTTTTTTTTGTACAAAATTTATTTGAAAATTAAAAATGAAGAGTGAGGGAGGAACTGGCTCTGCAGAGCGAGCCCCAAGTAACAGAGGAAAAAGCAAGATAAAATTATACCCTGGAGGGTGCAGGCAGGCTATTGTGATGGCCTCGTTGGTGTTTTTTGAGATTTTTTAAAATTAATTTTATTGGTATACTTCAGATATATATGATGATCACATTTATCACAGGGAATTTATACCTGTATTTAAAATACATCTTGATTCATTTTGCCCCAATCCCCTCCCCTCTCTTCACCCACTTTGCCTTGTTAGGCACAAAAGCTTTGTTTCCATTATTTCCCTTCTATTTTTTTTTTCTTTTCCCTTCCTTCCTTGCCCCCTTCCCCCTCCCTTGTTCCCCTTCCTATTTGAACATTTTCTTCCTATTTCCTAATGTGTATTCTGTATTTTGGTCCTTATTTACCCTTTCTGTTTCTCACATCAGAGAAACAATGTGGTATTTAAACACATGTCTGATTTATTTCACTTAAGAGTATGGTCTCATTGAGAGGATTTTTTCTCTTAACGTTAGGAAGTTAAGGCCTGTGGCTGAGATGTAGGTCGTTTCTCAAAGGAAAAGGATTACGTCTTGAAGAGTACCTTAGCATGATCTTACGGCAAAATTAGATTCACAGGTAAACCTGAGTCTTGGAGTGCACCTGACTATAAAATTTTTCAATTTAACAGATGTTATTGAAATTAATTCTTTATTAACCTGGTAATAATCTTGGTAACCCAAGATGACACTCAGAGCAGATTCTTCCCAACATGTCCCCACCCCATGCTGGGGATGTAACCCAGGACTTCACACATTCGAGACAAGTACCCTGCCAGCGAGCTACCTTCCAGCCCCACTTCTGCAGTTTAATGCTGATTTAAGTGCTTCTCTCTGATGAAATTAAAATTAAAAATGCTAAAGAAGGTTATATTTTTGTTTTTTTGTGGTACTGGAGATCTGAGCCAGGGCCTCACCCATACTAGGCAAGCACTTTACCACTGAGCTACACCGCCAGGCCCTGAAGGTTATATTTTAAAATATTAGGTTGTTGATGCAAGTATTCCTGTCTCACATGTAGAATCCGAAAAATACAAAAAGGTTGCTACACTGAGCTTACACTACTTTACTGTGAAAGATAGTCTAGGTTGGAAAACAATCTGAAATTCAGTTTCCATTTCTCAATCACTTCTTTGTCCTCTACTCTGAATAAATTTATCTAGTTCCACAAATCAGAACCTACCATCTTGTGTTCTGTGCGTGTTGCCTTCATGTTTTGTTTTGTTGTTACAGTACTACAGATGGAACCCAGGGCCTTTGCACTGAGCTACATCCCCAGCCCTTTTTTGTTGTTTATCTTCAGACAGGGTCCCGCTACGTTGGCCAGGCTTGAATTTGTGATCCTCCTGCCTCAGCCTTCGTGACTGTTCCTGACTTAAAAAATAGCAGGTCAAATTGTGCGGTTATCTTTCTAGTCATGGTGCCTTTCTGTTGGTAGAAATTCATCTTTTTCTCTCCCGTTTCCGGTCCTCTTTTCTTTGAATCTCTTCTACAGGTAGCCACAGGAAATTATTAAAATAGAAATTATGATGTCGTTTACAGATCTCCTTCAAATGTTACCATCCTCGCCTTAATGTCCTTTGTACCAGTAATGCTCTTCATACCCAAAAATGGTGTCCATAACATTATTATGTGTCCGTCGTCCCTATTAACCGGCAGTAATTTCTCCCCCACTCTTCTGTTTTCCAAGACTGACATTTTCCATCGCCTGCATTTTAGTTTCACTGCTATTTAGTGATCCCAGTGTGGGCCGTTCATTATTTTACTCAGTGTGTTAGTCTGTTGTCATTTTGAAGTTCAGACTGCCCCAGATTTGGCAGCAAGAGCCCCTTTCATAGTGGGCTCTGTCCTTTAACATCTTCCTGTAATTCCCTGAGCCCTTTTCTCATCCAGACAAGCTGTTTGAGGGAAGCTCACATCATGCTTTCCTGGATTAACTGTTTCTCCAAGGACGACACGACCTTCAAAACCAAAATCTGAGTGTCAAGAGTAACTTTACAGTTTGGAAAGAAGAAATTTTCTCATTTCAATTATTGCTCAAGTATCATTGCAGAGGATTCTTAAGAAATAAGAAAGAAAAAAGTTTTCATGCCAACTCCAGTTTAATGATAATGAATTTGAAGAATTTCGCTAACGTCTGTAGAGATCTAAGTGTTAAAAAATATTAAACGGGAGGGCGTTGGGGTTGAAAATGATCAAAGTATGTTACGTGAATGTATAAATCAGCCAAAATGAAACCTATTAATCTGTGTAACCAGTATGCACTATAAAAAAAAAAAGTGAAAATAAAATGTTAAGACCAAAGTAGTCATAGCAGGCTGTCAAAAACAGAGTGGCAGCATCTGTCATTCTGTCATTCTTACAGTGAAAACCGCTCCTGCCACAGGCTGGGCATATCCAGAACCAGCTACAAAACATTTAACTTTCTTTGTGCGTTTTGGTGAGAAACTGTTGGGACAGCCTGTAAGTGTTATGCTAAAAGAGAAAACATTGATCTAAAACATTAATCATTCAAAATAAGGTGTAAAGCTATCAACCATTAATGTGACTCATATTTCTTCCTTGACCAGAGGCACTTTAAAGAAAATTTCACGGTTTTTTTTTTAATTTCCAGTATTTTGTGTGTTCTTTATTATAGTAAGGATATTTTTCTTTGCAATTTTGGACACCAAATATATAAATGCTTTTTATACTTGTTTTATTTTTAGTGGAAATTTAATGGAGCCACCATTTCAGAGCCAGAAGAAATTTGGGACAAACTTTACAAAGCTGGAAAAGAAAACGATCCGAGGAAAGAAATACGATTCAGACTCTGATGATGATTAGAGCCCAATTACAATTCTTTGTGAATTGTCTGTTTATTTCTGTTTACTTCAGACTTACTGTGTTTTTAAAATTCTATGATTTTAATACATTGATCATCTAATGCTCATATTCTGGATTTTTATACAGTTCCCTGACACTGGAAGGCATCTTTACCATTTTCTGTGCGGCCATCATGTTCAAGTAGAAGAAAACTTCTGAATTCCTAAATTACCTGGGGAGGGTCTGGATCCTCTGTTGTTGAGATTGGTTTTATCACAGTATGATTCTTAACATCTTTATACCATTCACAATTGTGTTTTTAATCTACTGAGCTAGAAATAGAAATTCAACAAACTATTACAGGACTAAATCTTACTCAGTGCTGTTTACGTAACAGGTCAAGTAACATTTACTGGTGTGGCACACTGCACTTGTAAATGAATGTGAGTTTTGAGCACTTCACTTGTGGAATTTATTTAAGTAACTATTAAAGAACTGCTTGTTCTCAATGCTGCATGTTGATGTTGAATCAACTGATGGCAGCAGAAAGCTGTTCCAGGTTGTGAACATACTGCCTTATTTAACGGGTCCTCATGGCTTATGTTTTAAGACAGGCATTTAAAAGTAATCAGGAAATACTTGGAATGGCGGCGTGAGGAAATCCCCTGATTCAATAAAACAACCATGATTGGCAAAAATTGTGTTATTTTTAAAGTTTAAGTCTGTGGAAAGTGTCATAAGAGCATACAGCAGGGGCTGGGGATTTAGCTCAGTGAGTAGAGTGCTTGCCTTGTAAGCACAAGGGCCTGAGTTCGATCCCCGGCACCACCAAAAAAAAAAAAGAGCATACAGCAAACAACGTTTATCCAAGAAAATCTGGAGGCTGGGATACCTCTACCGGCTCAGTGGTAGAGCACTTGCCTGTCATGTGTGAGGCAGTCCCCACTACTACAAAGAAATCTAAGTCTTATTAAAAATAGGCTGGGGCCTCTGAGCCGTGACCCCATCCCGGCTCTGCTCCTTCCCCCAGCTCTAGGTAACAGGAGCTCTTTTCCCAGCAAGAGTAGCAAGAGGTCCAGAGCACTTTCCTCCTCCCAGTCCCCAGCGAGGCAGGAAACCCCTCACTCAGGAAGAGCACCCTGAGGACCTGGGCCGCACCTGCTTTTCCCCAGCTCATTCATTAGAGTGGTGGTCGCATGGAAAGTGGAAAAGAGAGACCCCCCCCATGCCTAGACCATGGTATCAGGCCTAGAAGAGCAAGTGGCTGCGCCCATCCCATCTCTGGAGCAAGGGCACTGACCGTTCTGTCCAGTTGGAGTGGAAGGCCATCAAAAGAGCTCCGTATTATAAACTTAAAAAAAAATAGAACCCCTGAAAGGACTAACTTTAAGGCAGAGTGAGGAAAAGGTCACTTAAGGGGTTCTTCCAAATACAGTGGATACTGGGAGCAGAGGAGAACAAAAGGAGACTTGTAGCTCCATGGTAACTACCAGCGAAAGAAAGATCAATGAGAAGTTCAGCAGAACCAGACAGCTATGTAGTAAATATTGCAAGGTTAGACAGAACTGGAAAGATGCTCCCCAGGAGTCTGCTGGTCCAAGTGGCGTAGGCAGCCTAGGGCTCTGCCCCGTGATGTGTGGCCCCTTTTTACAATGTTGGAGGAGCTGAGCTTCATCTGTACCTGCATATTTCTACAGCTGCTCAGAGTCCAATGGGCAATGACGGAGGAGAGAAACCGTTCAGGAAAGAGTCCTTGGTGGGGGGGGGGGAATATATATATATATATATATATATATATATATATATATATATATACACAGACACATATTTATATATATGAATTTAATTGGGTCAAATTGTAACTGAGCTGGGGGTGTAGCTCAGTGGTAAAGCCCTTGCTTAGCCCTAGTAAGGCTTTTGAGTTCTAGCCACAGCACTGCATTTAAATAAATAATACTGTGCCCCATAGTACTGCCAAAAACAGTAGCAAGGTTAGCTAGCAATAAGTGGGTGCTAATAGCCGGATGTGGTAAGAATAGAGGCAGCCTAACCAGAGCCTTAGCAGGTAGATGAGGGAAAGACGGTCACTGTTGTTGGGGACAGAAGAAAGAGGCCAAGTGACTACGCCCTGAGGAGGAACATCAGGCTAGTTAAACAGTCCAGCCAAGTAGCTGCAGCAAACAAGGGACTTGGGAGGAGGCGGGTTGAGAGTGAAGTGCTATGAAAAATGTGTTCAAAAATAAGGAAATTATGCTGGAGGTAAAAGAAGGATGTGAAAGTGCTTCACCAAACAATATCAATGAAGAGAGGATATATTCTAAAAGAACCAAATGGAAATTCTGGAGTTCAAAATTATAACTGCAGTGAAAAATGCATTACAGGAGCTGAACTATAGATAAGTAGGTACAAGCTTGTAGTAGAAAGAATCAGCAAAATGTAGATACCTGTGTAAATGAAGCTATCCAAAATGATGAGCAAGAAGAGTGAAAAACAACCAAAGATAAATACAGATCACCAACTGTACATAATAGTAATGTTAGAAGGAAAGAAAAGATTGTTAAAGCTTGGGGTGTAGCTCAGTGCTGGGGGTTTGCCTAGCATAGCAAAGATCCATTCCTCAACACTACAATTTATATATATATATATATATATTATATATATATATATAATATATATATATATATGAAGAAATAGTGCCTGAAAGTCCCAAATTTTATGAAAACTTAATCCAAGATTAAGCAGTTCCTAAAAAGGCAACATAGAAAGATCCGTACCTGGGAGTTACTTCCAAATACCCCATCTTCCAGAGTAACTATCCGCCATGTCTGTTAGCTGTCTTTGTCCCTCATTCCCTCCCTCCCCCTTTCCCCATCTTCAAATAAATAGTGTTTAAAAAAAAAGTCCATACCCAGATAGAGCAAAAATGATAAAATATGGAGAGAAAATCTTGATAACAGAAAAGAGAGCATTTATGGTGTACAAGGAAACCCCATTAATATTCCCGCGGGCTTGAACAATTGGTGGTACAAATGGACCTAATGACACTTATCGGTCTTTTTACCAATAAAATTAATAAAAAGTCTATAAATGGGCATCTAGTTGCTTGAATTTGAATAATTATTGCCCAAATATAAGTATTAATACTACTCATACCAATTAAAAATTATTACAATAATCAAATTTATTTCATTAAATTTATACTTGTAACTTTATACATAAAGGTGGCTGATTTGTGCAGAGTGCAAACAATGTGTTTGGCTTTTTTTGTGGATAATTTTCAGTAATATTCTCTACACTGCATGCATTTCTTGCCACTCCTAAGTAATCTATAAAGTGAATATTTTTCCAATAATTTGCATTTCTTCATGGCTTAATAGTTTATCAACAATTCTCTAAATTTTAACATGGAAATCTTAGAAGTACCCATTGCTGGTGTATGTAGTACATGTTTCCAACTGCTATACCCCAAATGAGCTGTATCACAATTTTTATACCAGTGATGTTTTCCTTAAGGAACTGTAATAGGATGCTGTCTGGTCTTCTAAATCAAAGACAAGATCAGGTTTTATGTTTCCACGTTTTCCTTCAATCAATGTACATGTATGATTTTTACAAGTCATTAATTGCAAATGGTTCTTTATCAGTCCATTTAACGATTTTTACACCAAAATGCTGGGACGCGTCCATCTTGCAGATTATTGTGAAAGGAAGTACATTGGCACTTCCGGTACTTGAGGCAGCATGGGAGCTCTGATGGGTGAATAACAGTTACTATGGAAGGCCAGGCATGGTGGCGCATGCTTGTAATCCAGCGCTCCACGAAACCAAAGCAGGAGGATTGCAAATTTGAGCCCATCCTGGGCAATTTAGTGACTTAGATCTTGTGTCAATTGATTGATTGATCAATGAGGCTGGAGATGTAGCTCAGTGTGAAGGCCCTAAATTTAATCCCCAGCACTGAAGGGAAAAAGAAAAAAACCTGACGTCTCTTATTCACTACTCAATAAGAGCGCTGTAGTTCTGAAGGGCTGACTAAGCTGCATTGTGGACAGTTGGTCTGCTGACCTGCCTCCCTCAGTGCGGTGGATCTGTAACCCAGTCATATGCCAGACTTTTTATTTTTCACTTTTCCTGTGGTGGGGATTGAAGCTGGGGCCTTGCACATGCTGGACAGCCTCTCCCACTGAAACACACTTCCAGTCTCTGCCTGATTTCTTAACATTCAGTATCATTTCAGAGTTTTTTTTAATGGTACATTTTAGATGTACATAGTGATAACATTCATCATAGGGGATTGGTACCTGTACATGACGTATCTTGTTGCTTCTTTCTTTCCCATTCCCCTCCCCTCTCCCCCTCCTCCCTCCTCCCTCCCTATTTACAAAAGCTTTGTTTCCATTATTTCCTTCCATTTCTTACTTCTTTTGTCCCTCTGTTCCTTTCCCCCTCCCTAGTTCTCTTTCCCATTGGGACATTTTCTTCCCTTTCCCAATATAATACATTTTAGTCTTTATTTACACTTTCAGTTTCTCACACTCAGTTTCTCAGTTTCTCACTTAAGAGTATGCATTTCAGAGTTTTATTTGCTCTCAGTTGGAGAATTTTTTTTAATGAAAATACCCAATTGTCTTTTATTTTTAACATCTAGCTTCCCTTTACAGTTGTAATTTTCAATCTCCACATACCTTAGGGATATTAAATAAAAATTACAAGAGGCCATGGTTTTAGACTGCACTCCAGTACTAGGCCCCAACAGACCAGACGAAAAAATAAAAATAGAGTTGTTCATGCTGAAGTTCCTCCTAGCTGGGCATTATGGCACATGCCTGTGGTCCTAGCACTCAAGAGGATGAGGCAGGAAGATTTTGAGTTCCAGCCCAGCCTGGCAAATTTAGTGACTCTGTAAGACTCTCTCTCAAAATTAAAAATAAGGCCAGTTGTGGTAGTGCATGCTGTAATCCTCACACTCAAGAAGCTGAGGTAGCAGGACCACCACAAGTTCAAGGCAAACCTGAACTACACAGCAAGACCCTGTCACAGAAAACAAACAAATGGGCTGGGGATATAGCTCAATGAGAAGGCCCTAGGTTCAGTTCCCAGAATCCCCAGTACTGGGGTGAGGAGGAGATACACTGAGAATTTCAAAGAGCAAACTGACTTCATTTGAATGCCAATTCTTTTATAAAAATGTTTTGGGGGTGAGAAGCTTTGAGATATAGTTCATGTACTATATAATCCACCTGTGTTACGGTTCTCAGAGAAGCAGAATCCATAGGAGATAGACTATTAGATGGGTCAGTTGTTAGATGGAGAGAAAGGATGAGGATATGGCTGAGACAGAAGTGGAAGCTGAGAAGCCCCACATCTGTCATCTTTAAACTGGGGACCCAGGAAGATCAGCAATGTCATTCTGAGTCCAAAGGCCTGGCAACCAACGGAGCTAGTGATGTAAATCCCAGTCCCCCGGTAGAAGAGATCATGAAATGTCTCAACTCAAGCAGTGAGGTAAGAAAAAGGTATTAATTTGGCCTGTTCCACCTTTTGTTCATGACAGGCCCTCATAAGACTCACTGCTGTAAGGTTGCCCAACTATACCCCACCAAATTTTTCTCCTGTCCAAACCAACAGGGCCTTCAACATTCCCAGGTGCTGATTAATACAGCAGGAGATTAGGGCCTGGCAAAACTGGCTGGGGAAGTAGGTGTGACCTGTTACTTACAAAATCCCAGGACACATGGGCAGAACAGTTCCCAAAGCCTGCGCGTGGACTTCAGGCAGGTTTTCCACACGACGGCCTGCACCTGACATCAGCCTGAGGAATGGGTGATACAAAAAGGACAGTCCACATTGAGCTCTTTGCTACTGTCTTTCACAGTCCTTCACCCTCAGACTGTACGATGTCCTTGTCTTCCTACTTTTACTTGGCCCAAATTCACTCTGCAGAGCCTATTTCTTTTCCTATGTTTAATAAATATAAAACTTTGCTACCGTTTATGCTTGTCTTGAACAATTTTTGTTTAAGACAGAAAGAACCTAGAAACTACCTTCTGGAAGGAGACTCCGGCACCCCCAAACCCGGTGACATTAAGGTGTTTAGACTGTAGCCAAAGTGGGGCACAGTGGTGCAGGCCTGTAATCTCTGCACTCTGCGAGCCTGAAGCAGGAGGACCAGGCAAGTTCAAGCCTAGTTTGGGCAATTTAGCAATCTAGGGAGACTCTCCCAAAATTTTAGAAAGGGGGTGGGGATGAGGATGTAGCCCAGTAATGAAGGCCCTGGGTTCGTCCTCCAATACCACAAAACATAACACAAAATAAATAGTTACCCATACCCTGAGCCCCCAGGTCTAGACAAACCTGGGTAGACCAGTCCTTTCTCTCACTGTTGCAGGAGGGTACACGGCAGCACTTTGGAATAAATTCCCTAATAAAAGCTTTGGGCTGCTCACTCTGGCATTCAAGGACTTTTTCTTTGGAATCTCAACCAGCCCTCTCTCTAGATGACTTAGAGCATTCCCCTGTGAAAATTCCACTGCCCTGATCCAGGAGGACGTTTCTTACTGAGTCCACCGATTCCAAAGCTGATCTCATCTGGAAACACCCTCATGGGCACACCCGAGAATCTTTAACCAGGGATCTGGCAGTCTCTGAGTCAGTCAGCTTGACACATAGACTGTCATAGTCCTCAGAAAACTAAAAATAGAGATTCCAGCCACACCTCTCCTGGGGCTCTTCCTGAAAGCGTTAAAGACATCTCACCGCAATGATGTGTGTACATCAATATTTGTAACACGATGGAGTACAGCCATGCCATATAGAAGGATAAACTTGAGTTATTTGTAGGAAAATGAATGTAATTTGAGACCATAAGGTTAAGTGAAATAAATCAGACACACAAGCTTAAAAATTGGATTTTCTTTTACGTGAGAAATCTGAAGTATAAATAATTTCAAAAGCAAAATTAAAGATAGATGATGGGGGCTGGGGATTTAGCTCAAGTGGTAGTGTGCTTGCCTAGCAACTGCAAGGCCCTGAGTTCGATTCCTAGCACCCAAAAAAAAAAATCAAAATAAAGATAAATGACCAGGCTACCTTTTCCAGGCTATCTGCCCTTAATCCTAGAGTTTTTAATCCTAGCATCACATCCCTGATTACAGCAGAACTGTGCCAAACCAATCAGTGGACTAACCTAGTTATCACACTAAGATCCAGCCACCTTTGAAAAGCGCCCCCCCCATGACTGCATGAGGCTTTGGGGGGACATCTAGAAACAAACTATAACATCCACTATGGCTATGTGATTGAAGAATGGTGGCATTTGTCACAACTATACCTAAATCTTATCTCAGATTCATTTGGGCAAGCTACAGAATTTGACTAGCTGAAAACAAAACAAGACAGATTGTACCTTCTGGCTACAAAAGGAGCCCAGTCCTAATCCTGAAGCTTTTAGAGATGGTTCTACATGGAGGGGGTTGACCCAGCATATGTTGTCAGTCTAGGGCTGTAGCTCAGTGGTAGAGCACTTTTAGCTTGTGTGAGGTCCAGGATGCGATACCAGCAAAGGGGGAAAGAAAAAGACGTCGCCAGTGTTTGTTTGTTTGTTTGTTTGTTTGTGCTTATGCCAACTAAAGCTCTCATCTGCTGGGGTTGCTGTCATTTCCATTCTTAGTATCATTTGATGAACCTGGGTCCCAGCACACAGAATAACCATGAAGGAACTTTAAGACCTTGTTATTTGAAGTCTGGTGACCTCCACCAAATGCCAGCAGATTTAATGGAACAATTGTCCTACACCAGAAGTTATTTGTGGCACACATAGAAAATACCTCTGCTTGGAGAATTCTTTCCTGTCATGCGCATGAGGCAGGGGATTATGGTGTGGCAAACTGGCTAGGGAAGTGGCCTGATCTGAAGTCCCAACACACATGTGCAGAAGGTTCCCAAAGCCTTGCACTTAGAACCAATCAGAGAATGCTATCTTCAGTTCTCTGGTGAGAACCCAAGCAAGTTTTTGATAGGACGGCCTAGACCTGACGCCAGCCTGAGGACGGCAGATACAAAAGATGGCTGCCATTGAGCTCTTGGCCACTCTGCTCTCTCCCAGTAGTTGCTCTCATGTTGGCATCACATTTATGTATATTCTCGTAGAAGGTGAACCATCCTGATGAAAATATTCTCTCAAATTACACAAGAAATATTAATATGGAAGTCTATGCTGAAAGAGAATTGATCCCTTTAATTAGTTCATAGATTAACATTTTCAACTACTTCAGGAATCAGTGTTAAATTTGCTTGGTATCAAAATCATACTGAATCCCCTGTTTACATTTATTTTATTCAGCTAATTTTTGAGACAGGGTGGGCGTTATGCAGACTGGCCCTGAACTCACATCCTACTTCCTCAGCCTATCAAGTCCTGAGATTGGAGACCTGTGTGCCACACCTGGCTCACTTTTATGAGTTTAAAATCTTTGTTCCCCTAGTCACCATTGTGAACCTCAGTTGTGTTAAATATCATTAAAGAAAGACAATTTTACATAGGTAATTATTTGCAATTTCGGCTCATTTTTTATTCTGCAAATACAGGGCATCCTCAAATGTAAAATATGATGAAATGAGTATCATACAACCATTTAGAAGATTTTTCAGGGATCTAGAGAATCATGTTAGTGACAGTGCACATACTTAGCATGATCAAGGCCTGTTCAGTCCCCAGCACCAAAAAAAAAAGAAAAAGTTTTTTTAATGTAAGTATATATATTTTTTAATAAAATTAGAGTCAATTAAGAGTCATTTGCTTTATATTGAATCATGTTGTTTGTGAACCCCAGTCAGGACTAAGGTTTCCTCAAATTTTCTATATTTTCCTTACTGTATAGACCAATGTTTAAATAAGGGCTCCATAAATACCTATTGAATAGAAGTAAATCGAAATAACCCAGAAAACTTATACCAGTACAGTATTAAAAAGCAATTTAAAAAAAAATCAATTTCAGCTAAATTAGTGTAAAGATTTAATTTGCTTGTATTAGCAATTCATGAATTGGTATAGCATCTCACCTAAAGACTCAGGCAAGGTGCGCTGCTGGGCGTAGCAGAATAGGTGGTTTTTATAAAGTAGCTAGCACAGGAATGGGGAAACAATGCGAAAAGCAGGCTGGCTAGCATCAGGTTGTTTTCCTTGTAGGGTTAATGCACAGGGGACATTATTATCATGCCCAATAAGGTTGACTGAGCCCTTTCTGATATTTGCTGCTAATCTCTTGTTTTTAGGAATAGATGGTCTATTTGGTAATTTTCCTGCTTCCTTATTCTATAGCTCTTTACCAGGTATCCTGGCACACGCCTGTAATTCCAGCACTCAGGAGGCTGAGGCAGGAGGATCATTGCAAGGTCAAGGCCAACCTGGGCTACATAGTGAGACTCTGTCTCAAAACAAAACAGACAAAACCTTATGGCACAGATGAGCGAGACTTTAGTTTGGTCTGTTGGAGCCTAGTTCAGAAACTCAGTCCAGAAAACAACAGCCTTCATTTAACTGTGGCTTTAATCCAGGTTTTATATGAAACTGTGAAGCCACAGTAAGAACCCTTCACGCAAGTAGATATCGTTGTTTTACAAGTGTTTTTACAGAAGTTTTCCCAGTTGGACCTGGAAAGGTGTGTTAGGTAATTAGGGCAAAGATTACTCCCATCTTGCAAATGGAGAAACTGAAACACCAGGAAGTTAAATCCTTTTATCATTTACACTTGTAAGGTACCGATTTCTGGTTCCCAATTTGCTCGTTTGTAAAGAAGCCAGGGTTGGAGATGGGTGGGGGACATTATATTGTCTCAGCATCTTTCTTTTAAAAGACTATGATTTAACCCGGTCTTTGCAGAGCATGCCTGTAATCACAGCACTCTGGAGGCTGAGGCAGGAGGATCGCCATGAGTTTGAGGCCAACCTGGGCTACACAGTGAATTCAAGCCAACCTGAACTGCACAGCAAGACTCTGCCTCAAAAAAACAAAAACAAGGTGCCTGGGGATTTAGCTCAGTGGTTAGAGTGCTTGCCTTCCAAGCACAAGGCCCTGAGTTCGATCCCCGGCACAAAAAAAAAAAGCACCCCCAAAAGTTCAAGGCTAGGAATGCAGCTCAGTGGTAGAGTGCTTGCCCATTCACAAGGCCCTAGGTTCAATTCCTAGCACCGCAAAACAAAACAAAAAAACCAGTTTTATCTTACAATTCTGGAGGTCAAAAATCCAAAATGGTGCTCCCTGAGCTAAAACAGAAGTGTTGAAACTCCTTCCAGAGACTCTAGAGAGAATTCATCCCTTACCTTTTCCAGATTCCAGAGGCTGCCTCACTGCTGGCCGTGTCCCTTCCTCAACTCCAGCAGCCCGGACTGGTCGCATCTCACAGTCCCTTGCTGTGACCCAACTCTTCTGCCTCCTCTTCGCATTAGAGGACCCGGTGATTACACGGCACACTTGGGTTGGCCAGGCCCCTCTACCCATTAAGGCCAGTTGATTGCAATGTTACTTCCATCTGCTGCCTGGATTTCCCTCTACCCATTCACAGGCCCCAGGGAAGAGGGTGTAGACTTCTGTGGAAAGACATGGTTCTGTCCACCACACTTGGGAGGGTCCAGAATATGGGAGTTACCGATGCTTGTCCCCACACCTGAGACAGGGGTATAATTGTCCTTGAGTGTGGCCCGGGTATTAGGACATTGCAGAAGCCCTGGGGTGATTCTGGTGGTTCAAAAACCACCTGCTCTAAAGAAATAGGAGAGCCAGGCGTCGTGGCGCATGCCTGCAATCCCAGCATTCAGGAGGCTGAGGCAGGAGGATAGCCACGAGTTTGAGGCTAACCTGGGCTACATAGCAAGACCCTGTCTCAAAAAAAAGAAAGAAAGAAAGAGTATATACACATGCCTGACAAGCTCTAAATGCTATTGTTATTAATAAGCCATTTCTTTTTCTTTCTTTTTTTATTTCTTGAGTCAGGGTCTCATTATGTTGCCCCAGCTGGCCTTAAACTTTTGGGCTCAAGGAGTCCTCCTGCCACAGCCTTTTCCTGGGGGCTGGAACTACAGATGCATCACAATACCCAGGTGATGCTTTTGTTATTTCCAACCATTTAACTTTCCCAGCAACCTGTCTTTAGTTCAACAACTAACATTTACATGCCAGGCTTGTAATAATTCAGTAGTGGTAATGTGATGATATTATACAAATGTTTTATCACAGGTAATCCTCAGGACAACCTTATGAAATATGTACTATTCTTTTCCCCATTCTATTTATTTATTTGTTTGTTTGTTTGTTTTTTTGTGAACATCTCCTTATGTAGTTTAGGCTGGTCTTGAACTCAGGATCCTCCTGCCTCAGCCTCCCATGTGCTGGGGTTACAGGTGTGCACCATCACTCTGGGCTTTCTTTTCTCCATTTTGCAAAGGAGAAAAAAGTCTCAAAAACTTGCCCAGGTCATGGGATGATAAACGGTGGAGCAAGGATTGGATCCCAGTTCTGTCTGACTTGTGACTTCTGCAGACTCCGTCTCTAGAAGGGAGAGTGCTCAGAGCCGCTGGAGCTCAGACAGGGAGAAGTAGGCGTGAATTCAGTATTTATTCTCTAAATTCCAGGAGGGGCAGCTGAGAGGCCCTGGTGAAGGGAGCCCGTGTTTAGAGAAGTTGCTCATGAATGCAAACACATGTACTTTAAAATGGTCATCAGGATCAGAAGGACAGGTTACATTTCATGATTTTATATTTAAAATCAGGTGAACTGACTGTTTTGTGCATTATTTAAAAATACAAAATTATTTACTTTTACTCCTTTGAAAGCAGAACATCCCTGGTTTTCATGAGAATACAGGTCATAAAATCAACCGGTCTGGATGCAGTACCCACAGCAGGGGCCTCTCTGCTCGGTGCCCTGACCTAAGCCAACAACAAAGTCCCCAGTCTCAACAGCAGGAGCCAGGCACCAATGACAACCACCACACGTAGCCACGGTGGGCCATCAGCATCGCATAACGACCAGCCTGGCCTGGCCTTCCTTGATACTGGCTCCCCAGCTGTAGCCCTCCAGGGCTCCCACTGAGCTTAAGGGAGGCTCTCTCCCCACTCTCCAGGGAGTCACAGCGCCTCACCCAACCTCGGGCCCCTCACTGGTTTGCTAACCGGACACATGATTTCATTACTGAGCACCACAGTTTTCTCACGTGTAAAATATGTGTAATTACTATCCCTGCCCTACCTACATCTCAGGGTACAACAGCATCCCCGAGAGCGCTTCATAGCCTGGGAAGTGGTGGACAATTGCGAGGTATGACTGGTTGATTCTCTGGGTAGTTTCCCGTACTTGAGGTATTTTAGACAAAGTGCCTGAGTCACAGCACCTAAGGTAGTTTTATTGGTTCCTGGATAGGTCACACACCTTCCATGTCTGTGGCCAATAAAGAATTTTACAAGGCGTTACCTCGCCAGCGGCTGACCGATGAATGCATTCTAAGGAGTTTTATGATCCACACATGGAGGGTTTGATGTTGGCTCCAGCAAGAGCCAGCAATTTAACCCTTTAGTCCATCATAAAATGGGACAATATCAACAAATACCAATTCACTACTGTCTTGAGGGTAGAAGGTATGTGTTAGTTGACTTTTATTCCTGGCATGTAGCTCAATGCTTGGCACAGTGTAGATACTAAATAAACACTTATTGGATGGAAACATAGAAATACTTCAGAAGGGATAAGATTGTTACTTCCTGGAATTGTTTTCATAGCCAATTTAAGCACTTGTGTACTGTTTGCCTTGCCTTTGTATTGTTCTTTTTGTCACGTGGAGTCAGTTTTATTTCACACTTATTGGGATAAAGGTGCCATATGAATATAAATTGAAAATACACTCACACCACCTATTTCAGGTTCATCTTTCAAATCCCCACTCTTTTTCTGAGCATATAGTAGAAGAAATCTTAAACAAATTAATGGTCAAGGCCTTGTTCATAGCTGTTCTCCCTAATGCTTTTACCCAAAGTTAGTTTAGGCTCATGTAATTTAAGTTTTTGGACAATTGAAAAGTATTTCCTTCAGAGATTTCAGTAAGTGCAAGAGAAAAGTCGATGGGAGGCACATGTTTATGTGTCTAAATTTATGTAAATATGCATTCGTAATCATCATTCTTAACACATGAGGGAATTTGTGCTGGTTAGGGATTACATTAGTCAATGATGAAAAGCAGAAATGCAAAACAGAAGATTTTCAAATATCAAACAAACATAGTAGAGCCTCTCAGTAAGTGGAATCTGACCATACAGAAAGGGAAGTTCTGGCCAGGAGCTTTCCCGCGCAAGAGTGACCAGCCTGCTTCTCTTCCAGCAATCACAAGAGGAGCAACAAGACATTTTTATGATTTTACTTCTGCAGCAACCAGCATAAGTCTAGGCAGCCACCCTTTTCCATCTGACAATTTTAAGGAGTCAAACCTTTCTGAGCCTAAACAATTTCAATCGTAGCTTGCCTTTGTGTTGGTTTTTTTTGTTTGTTTGTTTTTTGTTTTGGTGCTGGGGATAGAACTCGGGGCCTTGCATTTGCAAGGCAAGCATGCTGACCACTGAGCTCAATCCCAGCCCATCTTCGTTCATTTTAATGAACACAGGAAAATGGTTTTTGGTTTGCTTTTTCAATGAAAAAACTTGAGACATGCAGACTTCTGTTTTTGAATGTGTGAGGAAAGAATAGGGAAAAAAAATTCCATATGTTCTGTGGTCAAGGTGTTAAAAAAAATGCACAGATTTTATTGTTCCTGATGTTTTGAGTCATCTACAATGAAGGGCATTGGTGAGGTTTATATGACCAGAGTCCCTTCAGATGAATCCAAAGTTTCCATCAGTGCACAGATCTAGATCCCTCCTTTGCGCTCAGAAAACACTGACAAGGTCTTTCCAAAGTTTGGAAACAGGAGAGCCCTCTTGCGTCTGCCTGCCAAGTGAGCGAGTGAACACACGCCACACCTGGTGCTACCAGTCCGCTGTGATGGAGCACGCTGCGCCCTGACCCTGTGTCTGAGAACAGCTTCAGGAGAAGGCAAGGACGGCCAACTCGCTTTCGCCAGGAGACCTCAACAGAGTGTCTATCTGCAGAGCACATGTCACCACAGCGTCTGTCCCATGTGGTCACCTCTCGTGAAAAGCCACCAGGAGCATTCCTGGACTCCACCAAGCAGAGCAGCACAGAACACGCAGGACTGGCCCAGCTGAGGCTTCCCACCAGGCACAGCCAACACCGTGTCTCAAGGGGACACTGCACACCTGTAGGGCTGTGACAGCTCAGAAGCACCCTAATTTCTGAACACCCTTAGCTGAAACAGTTCAGCCCTTTCCAGCCAGCTAAGCTGGAAGGAGCTCTGGTTTCATTTGGTTTTTGTTTTGTTTAATGGATTTTTTTCTGTGTCACCAAAGGAAAAACTGAGAAATTCAGTGATTTCCAAAAGAAAGCACAGCCAGTCAGTGGTGTCCAAAGCCCGCACTGCGGGCTCGCTCTCAGCCCCCTTCTCTGAGTTCGGTCCTTCTGCCTGCTTCCTGGCGTCTGTGGCCAGAACCATGCGCGACCTGGTAAAGCTGTCAACAGTGACTGAGGAATGATGACTTCTCGGTCTTTCCTTCATCTGGGAAGGGACACTGCTGACACCACTCTTTCATGGGGCGCCAAGAGCTCCACAGGACTCGCTCTGTTGATTTTTTGCTAAGAGTCCAGGGGGCTCTTTGAGGGAAAACAGCTTTAACTTTGCAAAAATAAATTTATAGTGTTTTTTCTCCTCTCTGTTCTCCTTTAGCATGTTATGAGGTCCCACAGACCCAAAAAACAATCCAACATTTAACTAGGTGTTTGTCACTGGCTTAAAATGACAGGGGGTTGGACAGCAGAGTCAACTGGGGTTGGACAGGAAACAGGAAGACCTGAAGAAAGCTAAAGAATACCGCTGAGTCAGTTACAAATGTTATTTCATTTAATTTCACAACATCCCCCATTTTAGAAGCCAAGGAGCCAGCTCGAAGGTGTGAGCTTTCCCAAGGTCACCCAGACTCCTCAGATTTCAAAGTCAGGTCTCTTATTAGACACGCTGCTTATTTCCCGAGAGAAGCCGCACTGTCACCCAGGCTCAGAACCTCACAACCTCTTATCTTCTTGATACGTTTCCAACCCCGCCTGCTGCTGGCTTCCCCCTTTTAGTGTGCAAAGATCCTCTGGTAGCTCTCTTGTAAAAATAAATAATAAAAGCTGGGTGTGGTGGCACATGCCAGTAATCCCAGCACTCTGGGAGGATGAGGCAAGCGGATCATAAATTTGAGCCCAGCTTGGGCAATTTAGAACATGTCTCAAAATTTAAAAATGAAAAAGGCCTAAGGATGTAGCTCAGTGTGAAGGCCCTGGGGTTCAATCCCCTGTACCCTCCCTCCGCCCCGTGCCTCACAAATAATAAAAAGAAAATAAAAATGTTTCCCTCGCCATCTCTGTCCACTACTACCTTATCGTCCTTCTCTTTGCGACTGTCCAGCACCACTGCTCTGCAGACTGAGCAGCCCACTGGGATCACAAACTCTGCCCTAGCGAAAACTCAGAGGGACAAACTTCGATGAAAGGAAGGCATTTTATTTGTAAAGAGGAAAAGGAAGGAGGTGAAAGGAGAAGATAGATAGCCACCCTGATAAGAAAGAATCAGGGTAGGGGGATCCAGAAAGAAGGAGGACCCATGGGCCTTTGATTCTCATTGCTTTTACAGGGGGTCAGAGATCTCCCCCCAACCCAGAACTTGCCGTAACTAGAATGGCTTCCGGGCACCTCTGTCTACATCACCTCTTGGTGGTCTCTGTGTAGCTTCTTTCTGCCTGATAGTTTCTTGTCTTTGACTTACTTTTGAGGGCCTTATCTTCGGGGTGGGCAGCAGGTTGGCAAGGTGGTGCCTTAGAGTTAGTAAAGGGGGCATGTGGATGTCTATTATAGTCTCTAGTTATATGATGAATACAGGGACTCTAGAGTAGATAATATAGTGACTCTAGAGTGAATACTTACATATATACACAAGTTAGTGCTTAGGTGTGAGTACAGACTGCCTTAGTCTCACACACACACACACACACACACACACACACACACACACACACTTCCTCTATATTCTATTCAAGGTGGGGGCGGCTTATCACTTGTGCTCATGGTTTTCCGTCTGCGTCCTGCCTGACAGTTCTTCTTCTGGTCTCTTAGTGCAAGTCCCTGTCATTTGGCGCCTTCCTTTACCTGGTTTTTCTCTTTCTCTGCCTCTGTTCTTGACCTATTTCCCAGGGGAATCTCGCTAGTAGTTTGTTTTTAGCACCTTCTGGTCAGGATTAGCTAGAAGACCTAATGTGGCCCCTGTTTTGTATTTTTCCCTGTCTATCGACCCCTAACCCTATGCAACTAACCTGATTTTCCCTAACTTATCTACATCTATCTGACCCAGTTTGGGTGCTCTGGAGGGATCCGGCTCCATCTTGGACTCCTTCCTTGTCCAGGATCTAAACCCAGGACTCACCTAATGATAATTCCACATTCCCTGGTTCCAGTTATATTGGTTCTTTATAACCAGTGAGTGATGGATACGTGACTCAGCTGGAGCTAATAAGACATGAGGAAAGCTTTACTAGTTTCTTGGGTGGTGAGTTGGAGAAAAAAGAACCTTAGGATGAAGTTGACACCCAAGAAAGCAGCGTGGAGAGACAAAAGAATTCCAGGTGCCTAATGACAGGGATAAGCCACCAAATCAAACATCTCTGAAGCCCATCCTTCCCCTGGGCTTCTTGTTGTCTGAGTAAAGAAATCTTCTTTAGTGTTGAAGTCAACTTGAGTCAAGTTTTTAGTTACTTACAACAAAACATCCAGATGCACCTGTATCAGAATTGCTCTTGCCTGGTTAATGTGTGACCTCTATGCAGCCAAATACAAGAATCTACTGTATTTTCAGCCTCATCTGTTTTTCTCAACTTCATTTGATAAATGTATAATTTACTCCTCAGACAATCTCTTAGCTTGGCTTCTATGATTTAATACTCTACTGGGTTTTTTTCCTCAATGAGCCTTTCTTATTCATTCTCTTAAAGCCAGGCATGGTGGTGCATGCCTGTAATCCCAGCACTCAGGCGGCTGAGGCAGGAGGATCCCTGCGAGTTCGAGGGCAGCCTGAGCTCCATAGCAAAGCCCTGTCTCAACATTCTCTTTTATCAAATCACTTTCCCTCCATTCAATCCCTAGTATTGGAGTTCCTCAGGGACTCGTCATGAACACATTTTAGGTCTCCCTTGACACCTTCTCCCTCGGCAATGCCTTCTTTCCCCTGTCTTTAAATCCCCTTATATAGCAGTGACTCCCAGATTTATAGTCTTCAATCCAGACCGTGTTTCTGAGCTGCAACTGCCATTGTGACATCTTTACTTGGTTGTGTCAAGACACCTCATTACTCATTATATTGGGAAATGAGTAAGTTGCACGAGTGCAGGGACCGCAAATGCCCATTTACCACTGCGTGTCCATCGCCAGCAGCAGACCTGCTCAGAGTCGGCTGTCCACCACACTTCCGAATGAACAAATAATCTGGGGATTTAGCTCAAGTTGTCTCACAAGCACAAGGCTCTGAGTTCGATCCCCAGCACAAAAAAAAAAAAAAACCCTGAATGAACAAACAAGGGAGAGGTGAATGAGTGGATAAGTTAAGTAGCAGTGTCCTTGGGTTGCAAATAACAGCCTAATTCCAGCTAGCCTAAGTAAAAAGAGGATTTCGGTAAAAGCCAACTAGGGTGTTTCCACTGAGCTTGAGGACAGGAATGTGATTAGACTTTGAGGCTGTTTGGAGCTTTGTCTTCAGATGCTATCAGGTCTCTTCCATGCTTGCTCCTTCTTCTTCATGAGCAGCTACTTCATCTTTCTCTCTAGTTGCTTTGTTGTTGTTGTTGTTGTCGTCGTTGTTGTTGTTTTTGCTCAGATCAAGTGGAGATTCTAGAGCTCGGACTGATAAGGTCTAGATAGGCTCGAGGGGCACGTGATCTCTCTGTTACAACTGCTCTCGTTTCTGCTCAAAAGCAGCCTTTGACAATGTGTGAGTGGGTGACCATGGTAACATTCTAGTAGCACTGTACTGATAAAACATTTGGGGCCATAGTTGCTGATCTCTGCTCTGAACTAACAACAGATGCTATGGAATATCCACATGTCGGTTCAGTGGTTTGGTTCTGTGCTGTCTCTTAGGCCAGCTCAGGTCATTATCCCACCCTGGTTGGAGAGACTGTAGCCAAGGAGTAAGGTCATGTGACACTGTGGTTATTCTCATGGCACTTGCCTCTGTCACAGGAAGACTGAAAAGAGGAGGGTAATTTCCAGGAGGGAGAACATGCTGACAAATTCCAGTGTCTAAAAGTTAATTCTTAATCTTTTTGTGTAAATCTGTTCCATCTCTAACGTCTCAGACACTGCGCTATTCTCTCAGGCTTCTGTGCTCCCCCTTTCCTTCATCCTTGCTATCAAGCTCCACACTAAGCCCCATCAATCCTCCTGCTCCCCCTACTTCTCCTCCTCCTCTTTCAATGCTAGCGATTGAATTCAGAGCCTCCTGTGTGCTAGGCAAACACTATACCACTGAGCCACATTCCTAGCCCACAATTCCGTTTCTAAAATACATTGGCCAACATGTCTCCTCTCTCTCCTAACCGTTGTCTCAGTCTAACTGTCACCTCTCCTCTGGCTTTCTGCATTGTCTCCTAACTACTCCCTTCATTCTCTCCCACCTCCAGGCCAACCAGCAGCCAGAAGACGCTTTGGCAAACCAAATATGACTGCCATTTTTCTGCAGAGAATCCAGGAGGCTGTATGGAGAATGACCCCGAGGCCACTGGGATTCTTAGGTTTGGGGGACCCAGATGCAGAGAACGAGGAGGCATCATCCACGAGAAGCCATTTCTTAGATACCAGATGGCAACCAAAGATGGTATCTCCCCTTAGGACTAAAGACGGATGAAAAGTCCAACAGAGTAGGGTGGGGGCTGAAGAACAAGAGTCCGGGAAGTACACAGTCGCACCTCAGTTCAGGAACTTGATTCAGTCCATGATTCTGTGGGTTGCCGTCATGTGTGTCATCTGATGCAGAGTTCGCCAATGGAGCAGAATTTTGCCAAACGCTTCTGTTTGCAAACCAAATTGTTGGCGAGCAGACGCATTCATGAACTAAGGCATGTACTGTATTACTGTACCTGCCTTTAGAAGTCATCCAGAATTTAAGGCCCAAATGGCTCCAGGCAGCATCCAAGAGAGGAGAGGCTTTGTCGTCAGCCAGACCTAGATTTGTCAGCTCCAATGACTGAATGAAGAAAGGAGAGGAGGCATTTGCCAAAGATCTGACCGGTTCAATAAGTGCTTTCAAACTGTGTGCAGAAATATTTACATATGATACTTGTGTGTATGTGTGACATTTGCTCCCTTTCTGGAGTAATAGCAAAAGTCCAGAGGGACCAAGAGATGGGAAGCATGGGAAAGAGGGTGTCATTAGGAGACCTGTTAGAGGGGAAATAGTGTGAGTGTGAGCTGACACTTCCTGACAGTATGGAGAGAAAGGTGAGCAAAGAGGGCTTGTAGGAAGTTTGTTTTTAGTGATGTGCGAATAATTCTGTTTTGGGAGCCCCTCAAGGTAATTTCCTCTAAAACTCCACATTTGTTTCACAGGTTTAGGGTGACTTATTTGTGCTACTTTGGGTGAGAGTAAGATGGCCCAGTTTGTTTGAGATACAAACTCGAGCTGAGTACACAAACCTGTCTGAGCCTGGGGGTGGTGGAGGTGAAATAGCAGTCACACTTGGCTTGGCCTGGGTGTGGTAGGGAATAGTTTGAGCTGTTTCTATGATATTTAACCTTATTTAAGTCCAGGTGTGCCAAGTCTCTCCCCCTCTCTCTCCTTCTCTCTCCTGCCTCCTTTCCTTCCTTCCTTTCTTTCTTCTTTCCTTCCTCCTTTTCTTTCCTTCTTGCAGTCCTGGGGATTGAACCCAGGGCCTTCACACTGAGCTACATCCTTTTTATTTTTTGAGACAGGGTCTTGCTAAATTGCCCAGGCAGGACTTGACTTTGTGACGCACCTGCCTCAGCCTCCCAAGTTTTCTTTTCTTTTTCTTTTCTTTTCTTCTCTTTCTTTTGAGACAGATTCTTTCTATGTTGCCCAGGTCAGCAGATCACCTGAGCTCAAACAATACTCTTTTCACAGCCTTCAAAGTAGCTGGCACTGCAGGTGCACCCCTCCATGGCCAGCTAAGCTTTCTCTTCCACACCTCTCCACTCATCTGCCAGGCTTCTAAGATCATCCTATTTTTTGGGACAGGACTTATGCGTGTGTACCAGGTCTTTGAAAGGAAAGTTGTTCACAAAGGGACTGGCCGAGACTGGAACAAAGCTGAGGGCGCAGGGGGACATCATTTCGGTGGAGCAGTTGCCAGGCAACATGCTGGCTGCTGACCAGGGAGAAATTTCTGGGACACTAACGTGGGCCTCAGCGCTGATGACGTGGTACCTTTGTAGACAAGATGGGAATCCCCAGATTTCCTCACACTGTAATCTATTTTAATTGTCACCATGTGCTAGTCATTGTTTGGCAAAATGTAGAGAAAGGACCCACTTGGAGGGGTGAGGTATGGTTTTTAATGCAATCCGTTATTTGTCTGCTTTCTATACCAACTCTGCCTGTCACAAAGAGAAGCCAAGAATTCTCATACTCCCCTCCCAAATTTAGAGTTTGGGGACTCTGTGGGTATTGGGGTCTTGATTGTCACTCACGGTGCCCTGCCTTGTGGCCTTACCATCCCAGCCATGGATAGAGAACAGCAAAATCCTAATCAAAATCTGAGTGGAGATGTGGATCAGTGACCCTGATCTAGAAGCTCTGCTTGGTCCAAATACAGATTAAGAATGAGGGTTTCTGGCACTCAAAACTCAATTTCTTCCCTCCTTCCTTCTCCATTTTTCTCTCCTCTCTGTCTCATTCTGTCTCTCTCTCTCCTGTCTTCTCCTCCTTACCGTTCTCTTTCTTTCTCTGTCCCTTCCTTTCCTTCTTACCTAGCCCCCTTCCCAGAAACTGGTGTGAATAAAGACAAATGCCAGACCTGAAGTGTCAACAGGAACCTACAATTAGGATCTGGTCTCTGAGGTGTGGTAAGAAACTAATTGGTTAATGTTTGCAAAATGCCAAGACATTCTTGAATAAAAGGCCCTATGTAAGTTCAAAGTATTTTTAATTATTATGATTATACTATAATTTATGGGATTTAGCTGTAAATCTCATAATAGGGTGAGGTCAAGACTTCTAAAAAGAAGCAGCAGGATGGTGCTGTATATAAAGAACTGTGGGTTCACTGCCTCTAAGCCCGAGAGCTAACCGAAGACAGGTGAGTGTAAAACAGGTCTAGAACCTGCACCGGGCTTACTTAGGATGAAAAAATCCAGTGTATGGTGATGGACTGATGATGATTGTGTTTCTGCTCCTGAGTAAATAAGAAAGGTTGGATCAGATGAAACTTATAGACTTTGCAATGAAAACCCAAGTTTTAAAAGATATGTAAATGAAAGAAGGATGTTTTTCCTGTTTGTTACAGTATTTATACAAATGTAGGTTTCTTTTAATGCAAATATATGCTCTCTTTTGGATTTATGTGTGAAACAAAGAATGGGAGAAGAGAAATATGTATGCACTGAACAATAGCGGTCACAGGTGGAGTGGGATGGCTTTTCTGCGAATTCAAAGCCAAAGGTGTTTGTGTCTTGCTGTATGGTGAATTTCTTCCCTGCCCTCACATTCGATGTGGCCAGCGTCACACTAACCCAGACACTGCCAGTGGCGGGTCTATGCCGGAGAGAGTCCTATTTTCTCTGGAAGCTGTGAGAGAGCTAATGCCAGCACGTCTAACAGGTTATGTCTTGGCTAACTGAGCAAAAAGACAGATGAGCTTCAAGAGCCTATTGACGGAACAGAGAGGCCAGCAGCTCTTTGATTTGTTCTTTGTTGAGAAGGAAAAATTCCTGGACAAGTCTCCAGCACAAAGGAAAAAACTGTCCTTGAGTTCTCAGCTCTGGGAAACCCAAATGGGCTGGCTGAGGAAAAGCAGCACAGACGAAAGGAGCCCTCTTCCCCGGACAGTCTTCTCAACAAGGGAAGGATTTGCCTACAGAGAGGCCAGAGAATCAGTCCATTTCTGGGCTTTTCTGGGTTGCTCCTCATGGCTCGCAATCCAAATTCAGCAAACATGTATTTTCACAGACCGTGTAAAAATCCAAACCGTAAACAGCGACAGTGGGAAATGAGCTGTCATGCTGCTGCCTTATATTTTACGCTAAAAAGTTAGATTTTTTTTTTTTTTTTTTTTTTTTTTTGTCGAGAAAATCCCAGAGGCAGAAGCATTTTGCATGTGTCACTGATGTGGACGCACAGCCGTCTGCAAAGCAATGGGCTAGGGTGTTGCTGTGTGTGTGAGCAGTCAGGGGAGAAATGAGACAGCAAGAAAGATACGACTGAGACGTGATGCTACTGGAAGGGCCCCTCGGCCTTCAGGGAGAAAGCGGGGGAGAGACGCATTAGCGACAAACAAGGTAACTGTGCAGCTCGGAGTGGGACATGATGCCTAACGCAGGTCTGGAGAGCAGTTCTCACATCCTCCAGAATCAGATGGGGACCATGATGGGGCAGGGGCCATCCTTGTCTCTCGACGTGTCGGGGCACTTAACACAGCACAATTCCAGGTTTGCTGGAGGGCCCCAGGACCTGGGATGCTCTTATTCAAGGTTAAAGTGAAGATCAGCAGCATTCACAGCAAGGGAATGGGAGTTCTACAGTGAGAGAACTACAAAGGCCAAAGACCCTTCTTTCCGCTTTTCTCAGACACACTGTTGAGCAAAGGAGGAAATGGTTCTTAGCCCTTGCAGACCTAAACAATGCTTTGGGCATTACGAAGTGTCCAATGGAGAGACGGCGGGTAGAGGAAGACATCCTGATCAAGGCCACCAGGAACTTGAACTAGTGCCCGAGGGATGCCTGGTCACCAGTTTCTAGGGTGGTGTGTTGCTCTAGCCTGTTAACACCCGCCCTGTTGTTTGCTGCTGGCTTGCTCTTCAAGGTGGCAGAAGAGTGATGGCGCCGTAGATATTGTGCTTGGCGTCAAGACGCCATATTTGACCTGGCCTGGCATTGTTATAAGCTTCAAGTGCAGGGAGCCACAGAGGTAGTAACAAAGTCATCCCAGGGAACCAGTGGACAGTCTGCGAGCGCACCCCGTGATGCCTCAACCGCCCCTTCCTTCCACACAAGGAGCACTTTCGGGCACCTGTGAAGTTGGGCCATTGAGTTTGGGTTGCCTCCACATGCCACGTTTATGGGCTTTCGGGAGGAACACTCTGTCCGTCCATATAAGAAGCCCATTGCCACTTCTTGCTCTTCCCTGATGTAACTGGAGAAGATCATTCTGAAGACCTGGTCTCACGGACAGCGGGAACGTGGCTGTGTGACTAAGGAACGGGTGCATTTATTTACACAGACTCAGCCAAGTACCTGTTCAGCACAGAAGTCAGTTCCAGGTCTGAAAAATGAGGCGGCTTTCATGTTGCGACAAAATCTAAGTCTTGAGTCTCCAAGGGGAAGCGTCTCTTTCCTGGAAAAGCACAGAAAGAGTGAAATACCCTAAGCTTAGCGTGGGTTGCATGCCGTGCTTTCTTCTAAGGCTCCTTTCCATAAAACCAAGGAGACGGCCATAAAGACAGATATCATGAGACCGTGAGCTTTTTATGTGCCAAAGCGGCTTTCTCCATTCTCTTTTCCTGGATTGATTGTCCCCTCGCATTCAATGCTGGGGGCTCGGGGATGCTGATTAATTGATTGCAGTTGAGTGATTCAATCCCAGGATTCCTGCCAACCCAGCTGAAACTCCAAGCTCCTGTACGATTCTGGTGACTGAGCATGACATTTTCTGCTCGACTAAGTGAAATCAACAGACCATCCCAATGTTGTAGGCAAGAGAAGTTAAAGTGTAGCCTCATCTGAGGGCCCTATACCCCTCACCTTAAGAAGGTGGAACTCAACAGGTGTGGTGGTGCACATCTGTAATCCCAGCACTCTGGGAGGCTGAAGCAGGAGGATCACAAGTTAGAGCCTAGCCTGGGCAACTGAATAACTTAGTGAGATCCTGTCTCAAAAAAAAAAAAAAATTTTAAAAGGCTAGGAATGTAGATCATCCGTGTGCAGGTCCTGGGCTCAATCCCCAGTGCCACAAAACAAACAAACCACCAGAACAACAACGAAAAGCCTAGAACTTTCTATCTGGAGACATTGTGTCTTCCAGAGTGTGGAAGAACTCTCCCATAAGAATAACCTTAAACCAAAGGAGGGCTGGGGGTGTTGCTCAGCGGTAGAGATCTTGCCCAGCACAAGTGGGGACCTGGGTTTCGGATCAAGCACCAGAAAAAAAAAAAAAGTGCAACAAGCCAGGTTTGCACGCAGGCTCCTGCACATAATGATAGTGATAATTCAAAATGACAGGGTGCTGGGCTCTGCCGATCAGGCCAGACGATGAGAAACGCCCTGCAGTGGGACAGGTTGGTGGAGGTGGATGTTGTGGGTCAGGGGCCTGGCTCCTCCAGCGTTCCTGGGTCAACCGTGAGCTGTTCTGGGGTATGTGTGCACTAGTGTGGGGGGTTGCTGGGGGAACTGGGAATCCCTGTACTTGTGCAGGGCATGGAGAGGAGGCTTCAGGGTGAGAAAGAGAGAAAGCGGGGAGTAAGTGCTTGATGGGGGTGGGTATCCGTTCTCCAGTCCATTGAGCAAGCTCTTGGTGAATTCCATCTGGGGCTCCACTTGGTAAATTCCATCTGGGGCTCCACTTGTGATCTGACTTCACGTGTAGTTGTCTGTCTGCTTCCCGGGTTCTGGCTGAAGAGTTTTCACAAGCTGGGTGTGGTGACTTAGACCCGGTGATAAAATAAACAAGGGTTGGGCATATATCACAGTGGGGAAAACCCTGAGTTTAACCCCAGCCCTGGCAGAGTGGGGGTGCGTTCCAGAAGGAGGACAGGGAACATGGCTCAAAGTGACTGAGACGATCTGGAATTCCCAGTGTGGGGACAAGCGCAGTGGGGAATGACTTCCAACTCCTTCCTTCATCCCAAAGTAAAGAACCAGCATATGTCCCAAGGACCAAGGACAGTGCGACCTTTCCTACAACCTAAAGGGAAAAGAACCCAGATTTGGAAAGCCACTGACCCAAAACTCTCCTTTTCATATTATATTTGGGTAATGAAGAGGCTCTTTGGATAAGACATAAGCATCAGAAGTTTGCTCTTCAGGGATGTGAGTCAGGTCACTCTGTTTCTGGGCATTGAGAATCGAAGCATCTCAACTCCTTGCTGGTACCCGGTGTCTTGGTGTTGTGTCCCGTCCCTACGGTCCGAGTGGAAATCTCTTCATTTAAAAGGAAGGATGGACCACTCATCCTACCTTTGCTTTGTGTGTGTATGTGTGTGTGTGTGTGTGTGTGTGTGTGTGTGTGTGTGAGAGAGAGAGATGGTTCTACTCATTACTTTTCTTACTTTGGATACAGGAAAACTTGTTTTATTGATTCCCCCTCTTCTCCAGAAGCACGTTGTAATGACAACAATTAACATTTTCACATCCTCAAGCTAATGTTCATTTTCAAAGCATTTCAGGGCGGCAGAGCCAGATCATCAATATGTCTGCGTTGTGGCTGCTTCTGGGTCTCCTGTCCCTGACCGGTGAGTGGGCTTCATTTTTTCCAAACCACATTGGAGTTGGGAAGGAGAAGCACAAGGACACAGCAGTAGTTTTACACCAGAAACTGCAGTGGAAACATTTTTCTCCTAAATTGTCCAATAAATCCTGGAATTAGGAACAGTCATTGACAAGCAGTCTCTCCCCAAATACCCTACCAAAAGTTGGATTTCCCCAGAAGTCAGGTTGAGCTTTAAAACACGGTTGCTTGAGGCCAGACATTAAACGTACCCCATTGATAACTACTCCTTGCCCGCTATACAAAGTAATGATTGAATTTATTTATAGATCATATATTCCATTGAAAGGTTGAGGTGGTTGTCGCAGTAACATTAATATAATTTAAAAAAAAAAAAACTAGTTCAAAAGCAGTCAAGATGAGACCAAGCTAATAACCACTGAGCCCGACCCTGCTGCTGTGGTTGAACTTCAGCCTCAGCTCTAATGTCTCTGGGCCAAAAAGTGAAAGCATTCATTTTTTGATAAATAAAATGAAGACTCTTAGTTCCTTAGGAGAGGTAAAACTTTTCCCATCTCTAAATTTAAAACTACCTTACATTCACTCATTAATTTATTGGCTCATTCCCTCAGCAAACATTTTTAAATTTCTACAAGGTGCTAAGCATTGGGAATGAGGAAGTTTGGGCATCACAGAACGTGGTTAGGGAGCAGTCCACAAGGCAGGCAGCAAAGAGTGACAACTGCAGCCTTCAGGGTGTGTGTGACCCATCAGAAAGATAAAAGTGCACTGGTTAAAAAAACTAAAAAGAACACATTGGCTTGTTCCATTTTTTTAAATATACTCATAAAAGAGCAGGTCTTTCATTCTCATGTTACTCATCCCAAGTTTGGGAGGTAGAAGCCTTTACTCTAAAATACTAGTATTTTCAGATGTCAACCCCATGAAGCTGTTAGTAAGAGTGCAGAACCTGGAAATGCATTTATGTAAACGTATGGAACATGTATGGTATATGCAATACATATATCTCCAAAGATATGCAGATCATTAAGATTTGATGAGGCAACCTGCTTTAGTCAAAGAATAAAATGAATGTATTCATTATGCATTGCAAAGAAAAAAGAAAAAAATCCTTATCATTGAAAAATCTACAGTTTTAGAAAGGAGTCTATTGGGAAGTTCTTACTGGCTTACAATGATGAAAAAGTTCTCAAAGGGAGTAGTTTCCTGCCCTGGTATAACCTCACTCGCCCTCCATACTCATTATGTCACCTTGAGACTACATACGATTCCTGACTCTATGCAAATGCTTGTTGAGCTGTATTGCTTAGTGAATAATGACAAGCACAAAAGTCTCTATATGCTCAATACAGGCAATTTTTTTCCTCAAACATTTTTGATTTGCAATTGGTCGAAACCATAGGTGAAAACCCCACAAATATAGAAGTTCAGCTGTCTGTTGTAAACACCCACCCACCCTCGTTCTGGTGTGGCAAAAGAAACATCCTTCTCCTAAGGGGTCTGGGTAGAGTCTCAGTAGTGTCTAAAACAATGCTTCCCTTTCAGCGATGACTAAAATTCCAAGGAGAAAAAGATGCAAAGAGGCAGGGAAGAAGCAGAAGCGAGAAGCCTCATTTAGATACCTGGCCTGGGGCCTCACCTGTGTGTACCCTCTTTTTGCACCCTGAGGCCCCCACCTAGAATGCACCAAGAGAAGGCGTAGCCAACCCCAGGCCCAGTCTGTGGGCAGTGACCTTCGTCCAGGTCTGAGCTGGGACTCTCTGGGAGACTCAGGTTGTATCTGTGTTTCTCCAGAATGAACATGAACATCTCGGCAGACCAAGGAGTCAGGAGCACTTGAGCATCTGCTGAGGGGTAGCAAGTAAGATGAGGATGAGGGTGCCAGGAAGAGATCATCTCTGATTTGTTCCAAGATGCACACCCAACAGCATCAGACCGCTGCCAAGCTTTGCAAAGAGCGTAGCTGGCCCAGTAGATCCTGGTGTCTGTAGGACAAGGAGGCGAGAACTTAGTGTCATAGCAGTGTCTGTGGTCACATCTTAGTACGCCGTCGGGTAAGTTGCTAGAATTTCGGTTGCAGAATCAGGTTCTCGTTGTTCATTTAATCATACTTGTCTTTATTAATGTCATTTCATTCATAGACAGAAAGATGATGAGAATCAGTCTAGGGCAGTGCCCAGGGCTAAAGCTTTCGCAATCTGCAGGCTCATCTGAAAGCAGCAGTTGGGGATGCTATGGGAACATCCGCACCCTGGACACTCCCGGAGCCTCCTGCGGGATCGGAAGACGTTACGGCCTGACCTACTGTGGTAACTACAAGCTCCCTCTCCCCTCTTGCTCTTTTGACATAGCCCCTGGGCTCCCACTGCGTCCCATGCCCAAGCCAAGGAGAGGTGGGAAGAGCACCAGGAGTGGAGTCCAAAGACCTTGCCAGAGTCCTGGTTTTGCTTCTTCAACGAATCACCCAGCTTCCAGGAACTTCCTTGGGAGGGCAGGGGCGACAGTCTTTATAGCATTGTAGCAAACTCTGATCAATGTCATGGAAGGAAAGTGCTTCTTAAACCCTAAGTGCTTAGATGTTGAGGCCAGCCAGGTAAGTTAGTATCCATTTTCATTGTTCCTAGCATGCTTGTTAAATAAAGGTTTAAACGTACACCGTTTCTTGGTGTCACTTAGGAGCGGAAAGGTGGGCAAAGCCATTGAGGGGGACTCCAAGGTCTTCTTGAAGGATTTAGGGGACTTTCTCCTCCATAGTGTGTGCCCAGCTGGCAGAGGGATGGCAGTGCACATCTTGCTGGGAATCCTGTCTGGGGTGCCAAAGAGGGCCCACTGGTACCCATGCCCACAGAATTGTCCTGGAGCATCAGAGAAGCCTGGAGGCCTGGCTGAGAGGTGCTGGTGGCCAGAGAGGACATCTTTCTCAGGAGATGCATGGGAGGGACTCTGACTCAGGCTCTTAGGAAGAAAATCCTAATATCAGGTCAAGGAGTCGCACCGGGGATTTAGGACCGAAACATGGGCTCCCGGATCTCTCTCTCCTCACCAGCTCCCCATTCAGTGTAAGTCACCCCAAGCTGCAGCCTTCCTCCTGCATTTGCTTTAGGAGTCCGTGCTTCTGAAAGGCTGGCTGAAATAGACCTGCCTTACCTGCTGAGATACCAGCCCATCATGCGGATTGTTGGCCGGAAGTACTGTGTGGATCCTGCAGTGATCGCCGGGGTCCTGTCCAGGGAGTCTCTCCGGGGCAGTGTTCCCATCAATGTAGGCGTTCCGAGCAACATGGTCCAGGTACCTCTCCATCAGTCAGTGTCACATGTGGCCCTTCTGCTGCTGACACAATGCCATGGACACACCCGCCCATTTCTCTCATTGTTGTTGATGGCCCAGCTCCATAGAACACACCAAAACGGTGATGCTGCCTGGAGTTTAGGAGGTTCTCAGCTCTGCCCAAAAAATGCAGGCAGTGTTGTTCATTTCTTCTTCACTTGGAGCCACAGTTTCTTCTCAAATAAAAAATGCTGTATTTTCAGGGTACCAACCAGGGCTTCCTATTCTGGATTTCCAACTAGGCAGTGGCTGGGAGAAAGATTACAGATGGTATCCTTGCTATGTTCTTTCATAGCCATGTCACCTTGAGTAAGTCATTTAACCTCACTGGGCTTCCGATTCTTGATCTATAAAATTTCAGTCTTTTTTTTTCATCACTGTGGATCGAACCCCAAATCTTAATACAGCTTAGGCAAGTGCTCTACCACTAAGCTGTAGCCTTAGCCCCAAAATGCCATTCTTCCAGCATTATTCTGAAGGTTGAGTCTTATCTTTGCAATTGGTCGACACCGTAAGTGAAAAACCAACAAATATAACTTGTTAGGAAGGGACTTCCAGGAAACTGGTCAGACCCCACCGTCCGATTACCTCTCAGCTGGGGTCAGTGATGGCAAAGTTGAGTCTGGGGCTCAATTCTTCCTATTGCATCTCAGACCACTGTTATTGAGAGATCTGTGAGTATTACAGTGATTTCTTAAGCTTTTAAGAAAAATGATTGCTCAATGATCCTTAAATTAACTTCTCATGAGTAGTTCCTTGTATGAAACTATAACTTCAAGTTCTTTCACATAACTTATCTCGTTGATTATGGGTTCATCCTTGACAAGTGAGGAAACATACTCACAAGGAGGAAGTCGCTGTAAAATCACCCTGGAAAATGCAGAACTGGGACAAATGACATCTTGTGACTTTGGAGCTGGCGTCACTACTGCTGCCCCCTGCTGGCTCCTTTGTAACATCTGGCTCTTGGGGGAAAAGGCTGAGTCCACCTCCTTTGAAGATGAAGTAGGAAAGCCTTAATTTGAGACATTTCTCCTCAGTAATATGAACCCAGTGTGAGAGTGGAAACCAAAGGTGTATAGGAAATGGTAGAACTGCCGTTATCCCGATCACCGGAAGGAGATTTACCAAGACAGCCTCTTTGGGGTCCTTGGGGGCATTTTACACTTGCAGCATTGAAGAAGGGTACTGAGATGGTACCTGCACAGACTCCATTGTCTCTGGTCTCCAGCGGACCCCTCACCCTTACCCTGAGGCAACAATGAAATGACTGCTCAGCCCTTCCTTAGCCCAAACCCCGTAGCTTTGGCGGGGTGGGCGGAGAGTAGGACATTTAACATGAGATCTGCCCTCTTCACAGATTTTATTTAAATTACCACACTGTACGGTACAGTAGCATTGATTACAAGCATAATGTTGTACATCAGATTTCTAGAACATTCTTATGCAAAGCTGAAATTTTCTACATGTTAACCAGCCCCTCTCCATCTCCCTTTGCCCCTAGCCACTGGTCACCATCATTCTGCTCTTTGGGTCTGTGCACATGACTAATTTAGACCCCTCATACGAGTGAAATCATGTGGTATTTAGTGTTTGTCTTTCTGTGACTGGCTTATTTCACTTAGTATGATGTCCTCGAGGGTTATATATATTGTCCTTGTTGCAGAATGGTCTTTCTTTTAGAGGCTGAGCAATACTCCGTGACATTTTCTCTGTTTATTCATCTTTCAAAGATACTTAGTTGCTTCTATCACTTGGCCACTGTGCATAGTTCTGCACTGAACATGGGAGTGCTGATATTTATTGGAGGTCATGATTTCAATTCTTTTAGATAAACACCCAGAGATGAGGTGCTAGGTCACATGTGCTTCTAATTTTAATTTTTTGAGGAACCTCCATACTGCTTCCCATGCCGCCTGTACCACTTTACATGCCCATTAACAGCACACAAGGATTCCCATTTCTCCACATACTGGACGACAATTGTCTTTTGTGTCTTTGACGATGGCCGCCCTAATAGGTGTAAGTGGCTTTACTGTTTAATCCCTAGCGAGATCAAAGGTGGCATTGGTTCCACCAAAGGTGGAATGAGAAAGGCAGAAGGGAATGAAAGAAAGACACTAAGCACGTAACCTGATGTCACCCTCTCTCCGGCTTACTCATTTTTTCTTCTGCCTCTAGGACACAAACGTTTTTGCTCCCGCATCCTGGATCACTGAGTCCCAGGTTTCCCAGATGACTAATGTCCTCAATACTAGAATCAAAGAAATCCAGAGGACATTTCCAACCTGGAGCCCCGAGCAGTCCCTGAGAGGTACGTGCAATCCCGCTGGTCAGTTGTTTCACAGTGTGGAATTCATAGGGACGAACTTAACACCTTGCAGCAGAGCAACACCATGTTGCTCAAACCACAGTTGCCTCCTGTTAGGCAGTCGGGAAAGAGAATCTAAGGTTTTTGGCTGAGTATCCTGAAGCAACGAGGGGCTGCCAGGCCGGGATTAACCTATCATGTGTATTTCAGGTGGACTCTGCGCCTACAGCCGGGGTGCTGGCTTTGTTAGAAGCAGCCAGGACCTGAGCTGTGACTTCTGCAATGATGTCCTTGCACGTGCCAAATACTTCAAGAGACATGGCTTCTAGCACTCCGGGTGATACCCCAGTTCATTACCACATACGAGGCCTCCAGTGTTATGCAGAAGAAGCTGGCCAGTGGGGCCTGCCATGGCAGATCAGAGTTTGACCCGAAGGTCATCAAAATAACTATGAATCCCATTAAAGGAAGAATCGTTGCCTGCATTTTGTGGTCTGGAGTGTGCGTGTTGTGTGTGTGTGAATTATGGGCTGTATGTCTTTAATGGTATTTCTAAAATGTTACTTCTAATATGGATTTCTGTGAAATGAATCCTATACCTCTGTAAATGCCAGATTTAGCATCATTTTTATTCCATTGAGCAGATACAAGGAATGTCAACCAGAGCTGTTGATAGCAATTCAGCTACACAAACTTACTTAGTTACAAAGCCAGTAAGGGACATTACCCTAATCCAAACATAGATGTCTTCAGTTCTTTTTTCTTTTTTTTTGGTGCTGGGGATCGAACTCAGGGCCTTGTGCTTGCAAGGCAAACACGCTAACCACTGATCTAAATCCCCGGCCCTAGATGTCTCCAGGCCTAAAGCCTATCTTCTAAAGTTTTTGTTTTTGACAAGATGGCACACACAGGTCTACAGTGAGGAGGTTGCATGCGCGGGTGCATGTGTGTATACGAAGTGGGGCGTCAGGGTGGCTGTCCTGGTTCGCCTGTGTCAGGACAAAATTACAACAATTTAGTTCAAAGATCTTCATGGGTTTTATTCTCCATTCTAGAATCCAGTTACACTTGTGAAACAAACTCTCAAGAAAGGGTTCTCTGAAATAAGAGTTTACTGAGTAGTGAGAAAAGGGCCAGTTCTTGGGACAAGTTCCTGCAGCTACCAGAATCGAGGCTGGATAGGAGGTGGGAAAATATCGGCTAGACCACAGCTGAGAGTGTTGCTTTGTCTTCTTTTTTAGTGCATGTTAATAATATGGAAAGTTGAGGATCATTTTGGATGTTTGGAACTTGCATTTAACATATCTTGATCCTTTTAAAGTCCATGACCCCCCTCTCCTTTTACTTTCCCTTCTCCCTAATCCCCTTCTCCATTTAGTCAAGTCTACCTTCTAGTTTCTCGGCATCTCTATTTTATTTACTTATTTATTTATTCACTTCAGGTTTTTCCTATGAAAGAGAGCACATGCTATTTAACTTTTTGAGTCTGGACTATTTCACTTAGTGTGGTAATCTTGGATTCCATCCATTCTCTTGCAAATGATATGGTTTTATTCTTCTTTGTGGCTGAATAATGTTCCATTGTATACATATACCACTTTTTTCTGCATCCACTCATCTACTGTGGATAGCTATGGTGAATTGCACTGCTATAAACAAGGGTATGTGTGTATCACTATAGTATGTTGTCTTTAATTTTTTGAAGAATATACCTGGAGAGGTACAGCTGATCAAATGGCACTTCTCTCTTTAGTTTTTGAGAACTCTCCATACTGATTTCCACAGTGATCATACCAGTTTATATTCCTATTAACAATGTAGGAGGATTCCTTTTTCCCACATTCTTGCCAACATTCACTGTTTTTTGTCTTCTTGACAATAGCCACTCTGCAGGGGATGAAGTGAGGTCTGAAAGCAGTTTTGATTTGCATTTCCTTAATGGTTAAAGATGTTGAGCATTTTTCGTGCATTTATTGGCTTCATATATTTATTTGTACTTCTTTTGAGAACTATCTGTTCAGTTCATTTGCCCCTTTTTATTGGGTCATTTGTTTGGGGAGGGCTTTTTTCGTTGTTCTTTTCTTTTCTTTTTAGACTGGGTCCGGCTCTGTAGTTGAGGCTGGGCTTGAACTCACTGTGCAGCCCAGGGCGGCCCTGAACTTGCAACAGTCCTCCTGCTTCGACCTCCCGATCGCTGGGATCACAGGTGTGCACTGCTGCACCTGGCTCGCAAGAGCCTTTTGTGTTTTGTTTTGTTTTTTTGGTGCTGGGGATCGAAATCAGGGCCTTGTGCTTGCAAGGCAAGCACTCTAACCACGGAGCTAAATCCCCAGCCCTGCAAGAGCCTTTTTAGAACAAAAAAAGTCTGATGAAAGAAAGCATAACTCATTTACACTGAACCCACATTGGATATAAAAAAGAGGGGCAGCGTAACATGAAACAGAGTTTGGGGCTAGGAGGACAGTGCAGGAGAAGCACTCGTTGCCTCTGGATTGTCTGGGGTTAATCGGCCAGAAAGATCATATGTAGTAAGGGCAGGATGGCACCAGAGCTCCAGGGGGACAGATTTCAACTCAAGGCCTCACAGCTGCTAACTGATTAGCTTCTCTTATCTCTTCTCATGTCTCTCTTCTAGTCCTTGTAATTCAACTTGGGAAATCTCAAAATTGTCTCTTTTTCTTTTCTTGTTGCAGTGCTGGGGATCAAACGCAGGTTCGTGTGCATACTGAGCGTATGCTGCACTGCGGAGCAACATCCCATCTCCTGTTTTGTGGAGATTTATGATTCCCAGACAATACAAAGAGGAAAGAATAATCTATTAAAAAAAAAAAAAACCACACTAAACTCTGAGCTGACTGTCAACTGGGGACTAGGGAGTGTGTCCAAGGACAGGTCTTAGTCATGAGTCTCTTTTCCAGGGCTCCCCAGACTGCACTAATTGTCAGTACTGTACCTCAGTCCCCCCACATGCCAAATACTATTTTATTGTATAGTTTGTGTTTTCTATCACTTTGAAATACATTGAAAAATGATGCCCTGCACATTTTATTTTTAACAACAATATATGAATGTTCATTTTCCCACAGCCTCAATATAGGCTGTGGGAGAATGAAATTTTTTTAAATATTTTTCACCAATCTGATATTTGTAAAAAGTGATATCCTGGTATAGTTTTAATTTTTTTTTACATTATGAATGAAAGTGAACATCTTTTCATATGTTTAAGAGTCACTTGCATTTATTCTCTGGAAACTGTTTATATTGTTTGCCATTTTTGTGTTTGCTTACTGTTTTCATTTGTAGGAGCTTTTAGTACATTTTATAGCTTAGCTCTCTGTAATATGACGGGTTTTTTGTTTTTGTTTTGCTGAGACAAGATCTCGGTATGCAGTTCAGACTGGCTTTGAACTCACTGTGTAGCCCACACTGGCCTTGAATTTAAGCAGCCAACCTGCCTCAGCCTCCTGAGTGTTGGGATTACAGTGTGCACAACTATATCTAGTTTGTAATATGAGTTTTGAATATTTTATCTTGATTTTTGTCTTTCTAAAATGTTAGTTTTGCAGCCGGACATGGTGGCACACGCCTATAACCCTAGCACTCAAGAGGCTGAGGTAGGAGGATCACCACAAGTTTGAGACCAGCCTGGGCTACATAGTGAGTTCAATGCCATTCTGAACTACATAGTGAGACCCTGTTTCAAAAATAAGTTTTGTATACAGTGAAAAAATTTAATTATTTGTTTCATTTCTTATATTACAATTTTGATCTAGCTAGACTTTATCTTAGTTTTCATGTAAGGTACCTTTCTGCACTTATCTGTGCAACTATCACAGAATGCTACAGACTGAGTAGTTTGTTTTTGGTGCTAGAGATTGAACCCAGAGCCTCAGGCCTGTTCAGCACACACTCTACCACTGAGCTGCAATCCTTAGTAATGATAAGGGAATTTATAAAGAAGAGAAATGTATTTCCTTACAGTTTTGGAGGGTGGGAAGCTGAAGGCACGAGCAGGTCCGTGAGGATGCCGTCCTGTTGCTGCTTTGTGAGGAGGAGGGGAATGGTGCCTTAATCCCCCCCCTTTTTTTTTTTGTGGTGCTGGGGCTCGAACTCAGGCCCTTGTGCTTGCAAGGCAAGCACTCTAATCACTGAGCTAAATCCCCAGCCCTTAATCCCCCTTTTAAGGGAGGAGCCAGCATGGCCTACTTACCTCTCAAAGGCCTCACCTCTTTACAAAGTCACACTGGGCCGGGCAGTGTGGTGCACATCCATAATCCCAGTACTCAGGAGGCTGAGGAAGAAGGATTACCATGAATCAGAGGCCACCCTGGGCTACATAGTGAGTTCAAATTCAGCTTGAGTTATTTGGGGGGCGGGCAGAGATCGAACTCAGGGCCTTATACTTGCTAGGGAAGCACTCTAACCACTGAGCTAAATCTCTAGCCCCTTCAGTTTGGGTTATATAGTGAGACCCTGTCTCAAAAAAGAAAAAAAGAAAAGCCATCCCATTGGTAACCTCTGAATTTTGGAGGAGGCACATTCCCAGATGGTTACCTGCCTATCCCAATACCACTTTCAAAATAGTCCATACTGGGGGGTTTGGGATTTAACTCAGTGGTTAGAGTGCCTGCCTGGCAAGCACAAGGCCCTGAGTTCAAGCCCGAGCACCCAATCAATCAATCAATCAATCAATCAATAAATAAAATAGTCCATGTTCTCCATGTTGGTGGGAAATGTCACATTATCACACACTGAATTCCTATATCTCTGGGCTATCTGTGGCCAGCTTATGTGTTTACCATCAGCTATCACTCTCCCCATGTGCCTGTACTACACGGTTTTACCCAGTGAGTTTGCATACTCATATTTTCTGTAGTCTGGTCCTTCTTCGCTGGTCCTTTTTCGGGTATTTTCTGCCACTTGGTCACTGGGAAGGACTTCAACTCTTCCCAATGATCAAAAACAAAGTGGATGCTTTCAAATCCATTTACAGAGTAATTAATAAAAAGTGTAGACAATGTTCTCTGTGAAAACCCCAAGACCTGGGTCTTTTAAGGCATCAGATTGAAGGCAGGTGTGTTAGCAGTAGGAGGAGCACCTACAAGGAATGGGGGACGGGGCTGAAGGAGCCTGGGAGACCCCTCCATGCACAGAGAGCCAGCCCATGTTCCTGTTCACTGAAAAATGCCCTCGTCTCATGCACCAGCTTTCTCTGCCCTTGCTGCACATGGACCCCTTGGGAGGCTTTAGCACTGCTGGAATCCCCCTCCGGGGACTCTGGTGTCACAGGTGTGGGGACTTTCTTCACTCCCAGGGCCCACAGCCAGGTGATTCTCATGTGGAGATGTGGTGGAGCACTGCTGCTATTCAAATGCTCCAGGGTCACCTGGAAGAGACAGGGTATGTGTGAGTGGTCTGTCCAACCCTGCTGTAGGACCAACATGTGCTCACTGTAGACCCAGAATCGGCCTCACGCACACGGGAGCTCATTAGAAATATGGACTCTTGGCCGCAGCCCAGCCCTGTTCAATCAGAGGTACATTTTAGCACCATCTGTAAGTGATTTGTGCAATTGGCGTTTACTCTTAGGTGTCTGAAAAAGAGACGCAGAGAGTCCATTGATGCTCAGAGAGGACATATTGTCCAAATTCACAAACCTAGTAAGAGTCAGCACTGGCCTTCAAGCTTTGGTCTATTTGACTTCACGTCCCATTTTGTTACATGAGTATATTAAGCCAGGCACAGTGGAAAGCGCCTGAAATCCCAGCTACTCAGGAGCTGAGGCAGAAGCATAAGCATAACTTGAATTCAGGAGTTCAAAGCCAGCCTGGGTAACATAAAGAGACGTCCCCTCTCAAATAAAAACAACAACAACAACAAAAACCCATGTTAAAAGTTCTCCTCTATTATTTGTGTATGAATTATACGTGTATTTGCCTATTTTTATTTATTTAGTTAAGTATTTGGCCATTCTGAGATTGAATGCATGGTCTTGCACATGCTAGGGAAATGGTCTACCACTGGGCTACATCTCCAACCCATATATGCTTATTTTTACCACGTATCATATAACAGAAATATCAGTATCAAGATGGAGTGGCAGAACGTTTTCAGGATTTTTTTTTGAAAGGGAGCTGTTGAGATAGGGTCTCACTATATATTGCAGGCTGGCTTTGAACTCTCAAGTGATCCTCCTGCCTCAGCCTCCCAAGTGCTGGGATTACAGGTGTGTGTCACCTCACATGGCTTTCAGGATGTTTTAAAAATAATGTAGGTATGTACAAACAAGAACTGCTCTGGGCACTTTCTCAGGAGCTGGGAAGGAGAGGAAGACATGCTTTGTCTTAAAGAGAAAAGGTAGATGGTCACAATTAACCTTTGGTTAGGACTCCTAACCTTTTATTAGGACTCCTGGGTTATAACTCTGCCTCAATTTGTTGTATAAACTTGGGTAGTCACCTAACTTTGTTTGTTTGTTTGCTCTTTATTTCAGACTTTCATTCAAACTGTCCAATCAGAAGCCCCTGACTTACTCCCCAGCACAATCACCCACAGAATGTTCTTAACTCTTCCTTTTCCCTTGACCCACAAAAATCATTCTTTGAAATTTATCAGGGGAGAATGCCACACATGACGATCACACTCGTGCTGTGGATTGACCTCTGTGTCGCCCTGTGTGCCTGTCAACACCTTGTCACCATGGAGCGCTATGAGAGTGGAGGGTCGGCTCGGGTAGGGCTCCTGCTCGCCAGTCCGAGGTCCTGGATCCAGCTTTGGGACAAAAACAAAAAGAGTTGGGGACCTTTAAGTGGCAATGAAACCATGAGGACTATGCTCTTGTGGGTGGAGTTGGCGCTGCAACAAAGGATGAGGGTGATCCCTGTTGAAGTCTTTTCCTAGATGTGGCCACCTACTAAGACAACAGCAGCACGTGTGGCTACCGAGCTCTTGACACGTGGCTACTCTGAACTGAGAGGTGCTATAAATCTGATATACAGGAACTTAGTATAAATAAGGAGACTTTCATAATGATTACATGTTGAAATAATATTTTGGCCATATTGAGCTGAATAAAATGTATTATTAAAAGTCATCTCAGCTTTTTCAATGTGGCTAATAGAAAATTTCTAATTAAGTAGGTGACACACATATTGCTGCCAGACAGCGCTGGTCTAGAAAGTCTCTGAATGTAAGACATCAAAAACAGGCCCGGGGTGAGTGATTCAGAGAAACAGGCAGGTACTAGCAGGGTCAAACTCGGGCGGGCCACAGGGTATGGGTGGCTCACGCCTGTAATCCCAGCACTTGGGAAGCTGAAAGCTGAGACAGCAGGATCACTGAGTTTCGAGGCCAGTCTGGGCTACATAGTGAGTTCAAGGCCAGCCTGAACTACACAGTGAGACCCTGTCTCAAAACAAAAACAAAAACATATAGCGTGTGTGTGTGTGTTTCTGTCTACGGAGAAAAGAAATCAGAGATTAAGCCTAAAGCTTGTATTTTTCCTCTTCTATTTTGATTAATTTTTTTCTTTCACGATTCTAGCAACTTGAGCAATGTTTAGGTGGGAGTTCTGGATCCTGCAAAGTTTAATTAAATCGGGCCGAGATGAGCACAGTGGATCCAGATAAGCTGGAGGACAATGTTTCCACCAAGCCGCTCTCTGCCCCTTTGGCATCTTCCTGAGACCAAGCAGGGTGACTTGCTGCTGCACCCTCATTACCAGCCTGTCATGTCCTGAGGGCCATGTCCCCATCCATTGTGAATACAGTCAGTTTCCTGGCCCCGGGGTTGTCAGGAGCCAGGAGGAGCTGGCGAACAATCCTTAGTGACCCCTTGTGACCCCTGAGCCAGCCTCAGGAACATGACTGGCCTGGGGTCACATCTGGAGGTGACTGGACGGCTATGATTCCTGAGACTTCTCTCTGCATTGCTTGTCCTAGGCCGGGCCCTGGGGAGGCCAATGTTAGCCTGCAGCTTTCTGTGGACCGGGGGAACTGAGCCCAGAGTCTGTCCCTGCTACCCTCCATGTGACCTTGAGAGAGCAGCCTCTGATTGCCCCAGCCTCCCCAGTCACCAAGGGTGAGGGATCCCTGAAAAGGTCTTTGTGGTTCTCACAACCCCCAGGGAAGCCCACACAGCACCCGCCTGTGGGGTCAGGGTAGCCCATTTGTGCAGAACAAGTGCGGGTCACTGACACCTGGGAGAATTACAAACACCATTTCTCTCTAGTCGCTAAATTCGTTCAAGTTCCTTGTAGAACACTGGAAAATTACTAAGAAGTACTATGACTATAGCCTCATAATTAGGTAAATTGGTTTTATGTTGCAAAATTCCTTTCTTCCTTTCCCTCTTTCCTTCCTTCCTTCCTTCTTTCCTTCCTTCCTTCCTTCCCCTTTGCCATATGATTAACAAAAGATTATTATTAACCCAGACTACAATATATTAAGACTCTTGTCATAAAAAATGAGAAAAAGGAAAATAACTCAGTAGAAACAGTAAAAATGATAGTACAAAACAATAAAAAAAATAGGCAGTTTACAGAAGGTGAAACTGGAATGGGTAAAAACATGAAAAGACAACAACTTCAACCAGGAAATGAGACTTTTCCCACCCAACTAAGTCTGCTCAGAGCCAATCTTGGTGGGGATGTGGTACACCGGAACATCCTATGCTGCTTTGGAGGACAGCTGTGGTCCGGACACCTTCAAGAGAGACTTTATAACATCTACTATAGTTGAAAATGCAATTTGGATTACTTCCCATGTCTATACATACACACCCTTTAAAAAATTTGGAAACACTTATACTGCTTAAGTAAAGAACATAGCAATACCTTGTGAACATTTTTCTGTTGCTAAATAAGAAAATTTATTATTAAAAACTCTTCATGTTAAAACAGGAACACTTAAGCTGCTGGAAGATAAAATAGGAAAAACACTTGAAGTATAGGTATATAGGCAAAGCCTTTCTGAACAGAACTCTGCTTGCACAAGAAATAGTACTGAGAATCAACAAATGAGATCATACCAAATTAAAAAGCTTCTGCAAAGCAAAAGAAACAACCAACAGAGTGAAAAGACAATCTACAGAATGGGAAATAAATTTGCCAGTTATTCCTCAGAGGACTAATATCTAGAATACATAAAGAACACAAAAAAATTAGACCCCCCAAAATAAAAGACCAATCAAAGAATGGGTAAGTGAAATGAACAGACACTTCACAGAAGAAGTACAAATATCCAATAAATACACCAAGAAATGTGCAACATCACTGGCCCTTAGAGAAATGCAAATTGAAACAACACTAAGACTCTATCTCACCCCAGAAAGAATGGCCATCATCAAGAAGTCAAATAATAACAAATGTTTAGGAAACTGTGGTGCAAAAAAGACCACTTCTACACTTTTGATGGGAATGTAAACTAGTACAACCACTATGAAAACCAGTATGGAGATTCCTCAAGAAACTAAGAGTAGAAATTCCATTTTACCCAGGTATTCCCCTTCTAGGTATCTTCCCAAAAGGGTTAAAGACACACACCCCCATGTTATAGCAGCACAACTCCTGATAGCTAAATCTTGGAAGCAGCCTATATGTCCATCAGCAGATGAATGGATAAAGAAAATGTGTTATTTACACACAATGGAGTACTACTGTACCATCAAGAAGGATAAACTTGAGTCATTTTTAGGAAAATGGATACACTTTGAGACCATAATGTTAAGTGAAATAAATCAGACATAATGTTAGGTGAAATAAATAAATGAATAAGCATCATATGACTTCTCTTGTATGAGAAGCCCAACATATAAATAGAGAGTAAAATGAGCGATAGATAATAGGAGGTAAGGAGAAAGCTCTTTCTCAAACAGGAAGGAACCAAGAGATGGAGGGGCAAGAAAAGGGAATGAAAAAAGGAGTTAAGATGTGGTCTGTACATGTACCAACTCCACCCAGGAATGTAAACATTATGTACTGCAGACAGTTCCTAAATAGTTCTCTAAAGTAATTGTACATTTTATATTCCCACCAGCAATGTATGAGCTCTGGCTTTAGATTCATGAGCCCTCTTGAGTCTAGGTGTGTGCAGCCAGACTGAGCAACGTAATCCTGTCTCAAAAAAGAAACGAGAAGAATTGGCATTGGAAGATTAATGATGGTGATGAAGGGGCTTCTTCAGCAGGGGAGGGCAGTTCACCTTTCCTGCAGCAGACTGAGTGGGACCCTACGGAGGTGATGTCGTGCCGCCCTCTGGGGCTGCCCCTTCACCCCAACTGCCGCCGGAGTCCTCACCTCCCACTTCCTGCCCTAGATCAACTCAGTTATTTTCCTGAGCTCACAGATAAGTGAACAAACAAACGAATAAATCAACAAGAATCCAAACCATCAGGACCCGGGGGCAATGCCTCACAATAATAACCAGCATGTGTGGGGAGCATGGTGATTTATGACATGTTTTCATAGATAATTTATGTTTATTTTCAAAACAAAGTCGTGGGGCATTATTATGAGTGTTACTTCACAGATGAGGAAAATGAAGGCCCAGGGAGGTTACAGGAGTTGTGCCTGCTCATCCTCCACAAATCTTCTTCCCAAGACAGGAGGCTGGGACTGGGACTCACAAGGGACACCATGGTGGGGACAAGCAGTCTCTGCCATCAAAGACTCCTGGGTGGGGGTGGAGAGGGAGAGTGGATGGAGGGGGCTGGAGACACTGGATGCTTTACCCATGAGGGTGCTGACCCAGGCTGGCTCAGGACACAGGGCAGCCCTTTCTGTGGTGGGGTCTGAGGAGCCCTTTGTGGGGGTGCCTGGTGTCCTTCATCTCCTCCTAGTTAGGGTGGTGCTGCTGCTTCTTTGGGGCAGGGAGTGGTTTGGGATTTTTAAGACAGGATCTCACTGTGTAGTCCAGGCTGGCCTTGAACTCACAGTGATCCTCCTGCTTCAGCCTCCCACATATTGGGATTACAGGCATGCACCACAACACAGGGCTGATTTTGAGCAGCCTGGGGAGCGATGGAGATGATGGCAGGTGCCAAAGTCCCCTCCTGACAGTGTCAATACAACTGATAGGTACAATCGTACTTTGAATCCCTGCAAAGAGACGGGGAGTAATTCACTGAGTTTATTTTAAATTTAAATCGAGAAATTTCTCAGATTCTCATAGGACAGAGCTGACACTTAATCATCCAGTGGGCCAGTAGGTTCCAGGCATTGAGAGTCGGGCTTTGCAACAAACCTAGGCCACTCCCTCTACCGGTGATCCACCAAGTTCAAGTTCAGTGCATTTTAACCAAGTGATCATGATTGACGGAGAAAACAGAAAGCAACAAAGGGCACTATGGATTTACTTTGCTCATCATTCCTTTGAATTTTGGAAGTTACAGCCGCACCTACAGATGCCTGAAAGACAGTGGTATAAATGTCATGGCTGGGGTTTTTGCATGCAGGCTGAGTCGGGCCTGCAGCACGTGGCTTTGCAAGTCACCGGTCCAGAGCCCTGTGGTAGAACAGCACAGATTCTGGAGGCGCACAAACCTGGGTTCAAACCCTGGCTGTGCCGCACACTAACTGTGTCCTCCTTCACAGGTTGTGGAACTTCTTTGAGTCTCAGTTTCCTCAAATCTAAAACAACAACACCTGATTCAGGGGCCTGTTGGAGAGCTGGAGAACACCTAATGTCCACAGGAAACTGGCATTTGAAGGGTGTCATATGTTCGTAGGGTTTCTCACTGAATAAACAGAATAATGGACATGTTTGAGAACAATTATTTAAGCTGCAAAGAGTCTGAACTTTAAGGTCCTCATAACTGAAGGGCTCGGAGCCCCACTTCTGAAAGCAGGGAGGGAAATAAAACAGGCTTTGTGTTCCACGGTGCTTTATTTACACCTATCTTCTCCAGGAGCACCGAGGAGCATGCCAGCCTCCACCCACTCTTTTAACTTTTACTTCTTTCCCTATTCCTTCTTCCTCCTTCCTGGAACTTTCTCACTGCGCTTAAACCTAGAACATTCCTGGCCCGCCTCCATGAATGCTAAGCAGGAAGCCACTAAGGTAGCCTGTGTGACCACCAGGAAGGCACAAGGGACAGACGTGAGCGGCCTGAGACAGGGCAGAGACCCGCTTCCAGTGGGCCTGTTCTCCCAGGAGCTGCGCTTAGCCATTTTCAGGAGCCAGAAAGAAGTTTGACTCGGTGCTTTTGACTTTACTCTCCAGGTTGCTGTAGGAGAGATTACGCGGAGACTTAGAAACTTCTCACACTTCTGGAAGGATGCTGGCCAGACTTCTTCCCCTCTGGGAAATGTGCTTGGCCTATTTCAAGAATGTCCTTCTTACTGGGTGTGGTAGCACACACCTGTGATCCCAGCACTCAGGAGGCTGAGGCAGGAGGACTGCCTCGAGTTCAAAGCCAGCCTGGGCTACATGGTGAGTTCAAGGCCAGCCTGAACTACATAGCAAGACCCTGTCTCAAAAAACCAAAAAAAGAAAAAAAAATTCTTCTTATTTCCTGTTTCTGGGGCTGCACAAGGTGTTTCATCTCTTCCTGTGGGCATGAGCTAGAAGAAAGATGTCTATCCCTGAAGAACTTTTCCTCCTTAGCCAAATCCTCTTTTCCCACCTGCTCAGAAAGTCTGGTTAATGACCACCCATGTGGCTACTCCCTGGCTTTGTATCATTCTCCCAGAGCAGGGACCCGGGCTGTCAGAGGGGAAATTGGAGCAAGGAGCCAGGTTTACCCACCGAGGTCATGTGATGTGACTGAGGTCATGTGACATTGGAATGGGAATCCCACATTTCAGGCAAACCACCAAGCCAGGGATAAGAGCTGCCAGTACTTCCTGTGTACTTATCTTTTTAAAGGTAATCTTAGTGTTACTGGATGGAGAGTCCCTGGGGGCTTTTTTCCAGGTTCTTGGTATCCCAAACATAAAATTGGACAAGACACACAGAAAGGGTAGCAAAAGCACACATTTATTGAAGGTGAAAAAGAAGTACACTCTGCAGAGAGTAGACTGGTGGAAAGATGCAACGTCCCTTAGTATAAGGCAAAGGGGTCGTTTGTATCCAAAATTCCTGGTTTATCTCGCTTTTATTTAAGTAAAGCATTAGGACAGTTGTGCTATCACTCACTTGGCATCATGCCATATATAAACTGTCCTATCAAAACACTCATTTGGCTTCTTTTTACATGCAAGTGAAGGATCAAAAATAGTGTCTTTTGATTGGCTCTGCCCACATGCAAATGAAGGATTGAAAAGAACATATTCTGATTGGTCCCGTGAACAGCACCACATTTAAATGAAGGATGAAAAGGAACAAGTTTCTGATTGGTCCAAAGTGGTATGTTTCTGATTGGCTCTGTGTACAGAGATAATGGCCTCACTGTATTGGGAGTATCCCTCACCCTGGTCCACTGTCTTATTAGCACCATTTTAGTTATCCAGAAACAATCCACCAAATAGATGCCTCCAGTGCAACCTGGGGGTTCATCAGACTAATTAATTACTTGTGGTTAATAAACATGTCGAAGTCCTTTCATTAAAGGGCCACCTAAATCCAAAGTACTATTATGACCAGGGCTAATGAGGTCAGTGATTTTAAAGAGAGGGCTTTAAACCATATATAAAGCTCCTTCCCCAACCTTTGGTACAGGAGGAAGGTAAGAGGAGGAAGGTGAGCCTGCACTATTGTGTGTAACCACTTCCTCTGCGGTCTGCCCAGCTGGAGGAGAAGCACAAAGATCTAGTTACTAATGGATTCTTCAACTGTTACTCCTGGTCATAGGACAAAGGTCACCACTCTGTACCACTCTATAATTGTTTTTTCTGTACATCTTGACCTACAGGTCGCTGTTGCAGAAGACCTTCTCAGAGGGAGAGGGGACATTTTCTCCGGGAGGGTGCAAACGGGTAAGTGCTGGCTTTCTCGTATCTGGTAAGCCTTTTGAACAAAACCAAGCAAAGAGCCTACTTGGGAAGGACTGGGATACAACAAACCTCTGTAAAGTGTGTGGGGTAACGTTCCTAAGATGTGCATGGGTCGGGTCAGGAGGAACTGGGTTGGAATGAGTTGGGAGGTTACACTTTGAACTGGAAAATGGGTATGAAGTTTGAAAATGACTTTATACTTTTTTTTTAAAGCAAATCAATACTCAGAAGCCATGTTTTAAAATTAACAAGTTTCTATTTAAAATCAGAACAGGTCCTGCAGGATAAGATCCACCACGATGCTGCCCTCTATCGTGTTTGTGGGACTTACTGCTCTCATGGGTGAGTCATCAATGGTGTCTATCACTATTCACAGGGTGTCAAAAAAAATCAGTGATTCTGTGCAGTGGAAGAGTGGGCTCTCCTGACCTGCTCAGCCAGGAATCAACTGTTTATTTCTACAAACAAGAGTGTATTCTCCCCGCCAAGCAGGTGGATATATGAGTGGAAATTTAAAATAAGTAAATAGCAACCGATTTCCTTACTTCCTGTCTGACAGTGCAGCTAAGTCTTGAACCTTTGTCCTGTACAGAAGATAAGTAGAAGAGCTTCGTATATGGGTCAAAGCTCTCTCTTTTAACCCCTGATTGAAGAGATCTATGGAGAGGTGTCTAGGCAGGAGAGACTATGAAGAGAAAAATCAGCAATACCAGGCAGTAGATAAGAGTTGAATGGATATGTGGAGAAAAAAAAATACTAGACGGGGGGATCTTGCTAAGAGGTCCACACCTGAATGGCTTTCTGGGGAGGACATAAAGTTGAAGAATGTTCAGTGATTCACTCTGATAAGGGAAGAGTCTGCTGCATGCGAGCTATGACTTAGAGGGCACAGAGGCACAAATGCACAAAAGTGTTTGGGACACGGTGAACAGTTCAGTGCAATCAGAACAGGGAGCAGGTATTTCCAAGGGGAATGCTGTCCGGGCGTGATGGCATGCCTGTAATCCCAGCACTCAGGAGCCTGCAGCAGAAAGATCGCTGAGTTAGAGGCCAGCCTGGGCTACACAGCAAGACTCTTTCAAAAAAGGTGGTGGTGGCTGGAAATATAAGTTAGTTAAATGATAAGAGAGCTTGCAAAAGAAAGATCGAAACTTTAGCCCAAGAAAAACGAAAGAGCCACTGTAAGCAGTGGTCAAGCTGTCTTATTTATGCAGTGATGAATAACAGGAAAATGTTTCTAAAATGTTCAATTCTGAATTCAGAAAAGAGAAGCTACCCAAAGGCAATAATTTCCAGTTACTATGATCAAAAGCAGGGCAACACGGTTTTATGTTTTTACTCATTCCTAATTGCCAGGTACTAGCAGAGTTACACGGCCAGTGGATTAATTATGAGTTTCTGGACTAGCCGTGTGCTGCTATAAGGTGACTCTGATTTTAAAAGGGCTTATCATGTTGAATATGATGTAAATGCCAGGAAGTGCTCCTTACACTGCATGGTTTTATTTGTCTTTGTTTTTATGCTGGGATCAAATCCCGGGGCTTGTCTTGCTAGTCAAGTGCTCTACCACTGAGTCACACCCCAGCCTTATACGGAATTATTTGGGGACTAAGGAAGATTTAGGGACTGGTGTTCATATACAGTATTTATTGCAGTTGACCCTTCGAGTATATCTGATCCATGAATAGGTGAATCCCTGGGAAAGAACCTGTAAGCAAGCAGGACTGAATGTGTTTCCTATCACGCTGAGGGAACAAGTGGCGGCTGCCAATGTGATGGTTTCTGATCCGGGCATCCTGTGGAAACTCACACTTCTCAGAGAGCGTAGTGGCTTTGGGGGTTTCTGCTTCTTTTATTATCTAGACAGACTTTCTCAAGTTTACACGATAGTTTCATTGTCTAACTTTCTGGTCCATTCACAATTCCTTTTTTTTGCTTGATTGTGGATGGAAGAGAACAGGTGGGGCCTGTATTTTTATTTGTTTTGATGAGTTTTGCTTTTTTAAAAGTTACGTACTTTTAAATCTTTAGTTTTTCATCTTTAGAGTTGCTTTGTTTTCTTTGTGAAATAAGTATTATAGGGAAGAATTTCACTGGGGTTTTTCCTCCAAGTTTTGGCTGCTAAAAAAGTTTAAAAATAATTTTTATTAGCATGTGTTTGCAGTCCATAATGATTGCTCTCACCAGGAGGAGTTGGTACATGTACATAATACATCTTAATTATTTTTACTTCCATTTGCTATATGCCTAATTCTAAAAGAATCTGCAGTCTCTACTCTGTTAAACTAATCAGAACTGTGTCTGTGGTAGGTTGGCCAAATTTATTAAAAAATAGCATAGGTTATTAAGTAAGAAAATGTTCCCTCTCTCTCTCCTTTGGTTTCCTTTCATCTCTCTCTCTCTCTCTCTCTCTCTCTCTCTCTCTCTTTGTGGTACTGAGATACAGGGAATTGAACCCAAGACCACAGGCGTGCTAGGCAAGTGCTCTATTACTGAGCTGCACTTACAGTCCTGGTAATATTTTTTACATCAAATATTTTAACAAAATTCATTTTTCATAATAAATGTATGAGCCAGGCATGGTGGCACACGCCTGTGATCCCAGCACATGAGAGGCTGAGGCAGGAGGAGCACCTTGAGTTCGAGGCCAACCTGGGATCCATAGTAAGTTCAAGGCCAGTGAGACCGTGTCTCAAAAAAAAAAAAAAAAATACTGCAGCAAGTAGATTTCAGCCCTACAGGAATTGATTTTCATAACACTTCGCATGCTGTTTTACAATCAAGTGCTGTATTCAAACACAGCATAACAAAAACTGTTTGGAGTGGGGTGGGAAGGATGCGCTCTTTTGACCAAAGAGCCGGAGTGGAAAAGGGGACTTGAGAAGGATCGTTCATGGCTTTGGCCTTTGGTTTAATAGTGTTTTTTGTTTTCGTTGGTTGTGTTTTAATAGCAGCTCGAGCAATGTTTTCTCACAGGGTTCACCTGAGTTCTCCTTCTGCCTCCCAGGCACGAGCCAGGGCACCTACCCTTTCCCTCACGCCCTGCGCCCTCACCTGCACCCCCGCCTGTACCACGGCTGCTACGGGGACATCATGACCATGGAGACCTCTGGCGTCCGCTGCGACATCACCAACCTGCTCAGCTGTGGTGAGTCGGAATGCAGCAAAGGTTCACCCTCTGCCCTTTGTCGCCTCCTTCTTTCCTAGGAAATAATTTAATTATGAAAGATATCATCATTATAATAGCAGTTATATAAAAATTAGAAGTTAAAAAATAGAATTCAGCTGGGCACAATGGTGTATGGCTACAATCCCAGCACTGTAGGAGGCTGAGGCAGGAGAATCGTCATGAATACTAGGCCAGCCTGGACTACAGAGTGAGACTGTCTCAAAAAACCAAAAATCTAAAAAGGAAGGAAAGAAAGGAGAGAGAGAAGGAAGGAAGGAAGGAAGAAAAGAAGGGAAGAAGAAGGGTCTTCTTCCAGCATGGGGGAAGCAGTCTTTCCTCTGTCGCTTTAGGGGTCCGTGGTTCTGAAATGTTTGCCGATATGGATCTGAACGCCATAAGGCCCTACCAGACTCTGATCAAAGAAGTGGGGCAGAGGTACTGCGTGGACCCCGCGCTCATCGCAGCCATCATCTCCAGAGAGAGCCACGGGGGCACCGTCCTGCAGCGCGGCTGGGACCACAGGGGACTGAAGTTCGGCCTGATGCAGGTATGGGGCCCTGTCCTTCCTTGCAGAAGCTTGGCCCATCCCCACCGCGGTGCCTCCAGGGCCCCTGGGCACAGGTCCCTCGCCATCATTCATTCTGGGATTCCTGCGACACGTCTGACCCTTCACACAAGGCCTGTCAGTTACTCGGTCTCTCCTGAAAAGTGTTTTACTTGGCCTGGCGGGGTGGCGCACACCTGTCATCTCAGCACTCTGGGAGGCTGAGGCAGGAGGATCCCAAGTTTTAGCCCAGCCTGGGTCATTTTGGGGCTTAGCGAGACCTAGTCTCAAAATAAAAAATAAAGAACAGGCTTGGGGTGTAGCTCAAGCAAAGGCTCTGGATTGACTCCTCAGTACAAAAGAAAGTGTTTTGTACGAATGGTAACTACAATTCTGCAATAAGTATCATGCGATACACTTCAACCGAAAGAATTTTCTAGCAAGCACTGCTATTACAGGGGTTCTCTTGGGCTTCCCGAAGCAGTGAATTTCATCTCTGTGAACTGAAGCACCATAATCAGACCAACTCGTTCCTTTGGATAAACTGAAGAAAGAGATCCGAGTTACCAGGATCCTTGCTCTCAGAGTCTATTTTAAATTGTGCGTAGAAACCCAGACTTCGGACTTCTGAGTTGGGAACCGATTTTTCTTCGAAGTACTTGGAAAATTATCTTTTACTATGAGTGTCTAGACGTTGGGTGCTAATTGTTTGTTTTGAAACAACTTTTGCGCCTGCCCTTCATCCTCCGCCTCTTGTACGTTGGCCGTCTCCCAAGCTGCCTTCCTTTCTCTCTCCTCCGCGGAGGTCAGGACGGAAGAATTGACCTCGGGGGATAAAGGGAAGGCGCCGAGGGCTGCTCAGTGAACTGGCGTCTGGGAGGAGGAACGCGACTTGCCTCCTTCAGGCGCTGATGTTACTATCTGGGTTTTCCAGCTTGATAAAAGTGTCCACCCGACCGGTGCCTGGGACAGCAAAGAGCACCTCTCTCAGGGCGTGGGGATCCTCGCAGAAAACATTAAGGCGATCCAGAGAAAATTCCCCATGTGGAGTGTGGATCAGCACCTCAAAGGTAGGCCGCGTATTTAGTGCTTTGTTAAATGAGCAGCGAACGGGGCCACTGAGTGTCAGACGTGCCCGGGCCTGCCCGGTCGTCCCCGCCCGGCCGGTGGGCTGGAGGCCGCCTGCGCCAGCCTCTTTTCCTTCTGCCGGGGTTGGGCTCCTCGCGCATCTCCTGTCAGTTAGGAAGCCGCCGGAATTAATGCACCATTTAAAAGCATGTTTACCTTCTTCTCAGAGGTTTCCCCCCCCCCGATGCAAGAGTGTTTGAGTAAGCTTTCACCCTGCGAGCATTCCCAGGGCTCTGGGGGTTTGAAAAGTCCAAATGAGAAACTCAGCTGGGCGGGACGCCAGCCTGCTCCGGTTCAGCATCTCGCAGACGGGGACTCGCTAGCTTCCTACGCTCGACTTGCTCTTCCTTCTGCGTTTTCTGCATCTTTGGCGACACCATTCATGTAACCAGTCAGGCCAGCCGGAAAACCAGATTGCTTTATTGGGCTGACCGGCTGCTCCTGGCTACACCGGACCGCACTGGTTCCTTTGTTGCCTCTCGGAGAGCCGCGGCGTGCAGGGCCTTCTCCTTCCAGTCTCCCAGTCGGGCCTCAGAACAAGCAAGAACCACAGAGGCAGCAACCAGGACTGGGGCCTTTTTCTCTTGACGTAAGAGCAGGGTACGATTGTGTTAAATACATAAACAACTACCTGCAGATAAAATTCTAGGGTAAAATAGCACCTGCATGTACACATACCCCTACGAGAAAATGAACACTTGTTGAGTACCTTGCCCTCGGGGTGGCACATTCCTGGCACATAGTGGATATCTGAAAACATTTTATCTTTTCTTTCTATTAGTAGATTTTGCACTACATTCTGACTACATTTATCATGGGGAGTTGGTATGTGTACATAATACATCGTAATTCTTTTTTCATTCCCTACCCCTCCCCTCCATCCCTGCTCCTTCCTACTCTTGGGCCCCTTACATTTGCAAAAGCTCTATTTTTGTCTTTTTTCCCCCTTTGATTCTTTTTTTTTCCATCCCTTTTCCCTCCAGTCCATTTCCTTCCCTCCATCTCTTCTCCCATCCATTTGAAAAAGATCTCCCCACTTTCTATTTAGCTAGCTTCTATTTGTGAATGGGGCTTCTCCTCCCCTATTTTATTTTTTAGAAGACCATTTATTGAATGAATGAATAAGCGAATACACGAGTGAATTCTTGAATAGTAGAGATAATGTTACCATCTCAGACTGCAGATTTGCTGCACATCTGGTTCTGCCAGCTCTCTAGTACATAAAAAGCAGGGCTGGGGATTTTGCTCAGTGGTAGAGTGCTTACCTCACAAGCACAAGGCCCTGAGTTCAAGCCCCAGCACACACACACACACACAAAAAAGCAAATTTGACTCACGGCAAGAAAAACAAGAGTTAAAGAGAGAGAGAAAAAGAATTGGGCACTCCCTAGTGATCCTTGGGGTAAAATATCCTTTCAGGAAGGGAGGAAGAGGAAGAATGTCTAAGCTGGGGATACTTGTCTCTCATGTCTACCAACACTTCATGTTGAAGTCCAAACCTTTGTGCTTTGTTTCAGGTGGCCTCTCTGCCTTTAAGTTAGGAACTGAAGCCATTGCCACCCTGGAAGATATTGACTCTGACTACATCAATGATCTTATTGCCCGAGCTCGCTTCTATAAAAGCCATGGCTTCTAGGCAAAGCTATACAGGCGGGTTATTTAGATGGTTTCTCAGTGAGAGATAGATATGAATGTGTTGTACCCAACACTGGTAAAGACAAGATTGAAATTGTGCAAGAAAATACATTTCCCAAATTTCTTAATGAAAATAAGCAGTAGAGAAAAAAGAAAAGAGGGACTGGGGCTGTAGCTTAGTAGAATGCTTGCTTAGCATGCGCAAGGCCCCAGATTCAATCTCTAGCACCACAAAAAGAAGAAAGGAAGAAAGAGAGAGTGAGAAAGAAAGAGAAAAAAGCAACCCGGTTCACAGCGTGGCTCCCATGAACATACCAGGCAGACGTACAATTGCTTTGCAGTCACTATGGACATGAAGTGGTGGCGTATACATATTCCAGCAAGGTCTCATTTCTTCATGATTTCAGTGCCCGTGTGCCCCATGGTTT